>JAWNOS010000488.1:0-418296 GCA_035045845.1 Drosophila buzzatii
TTCTTTGCCTCTGAAATCGCTGTCGGCTGGAAGTAAACTTTTATGAGCGAGTTTATATGCAAAGGTTTTGTTGTTGTTTACTTTATTTATAAGATTTGTAGCTTACAATCGTTTTTCTATTCGCTACAGTTAATGCAATGTATGATGCCAGTTTATATGTTTATGCTCTCTTAATTTCACTTCTTATTCATAAACTCTTTGGCTGCCATTGGAATATTTGCCTCTCCCTATGTCGTGAGTATAAGACCTGTATTCATATGCATGTATTTTGCGACAACTTTGTCGAGGTCGTCTGGTTTCTTTTTTTCTGTGCCCCGTACCCATTGAGAGGCCGATGAAGAGTATGATGAGGCTGTGCGCAAAAATGTTACCGTCATCCATTTCTGCAGAATCTGTAATAACAATTAACTGTTGATAGGATGTTCGTAACTTTCTTTCCTGTTTGTGTGTACCTACAAGAGAAATATATTCAATAAGAGAGGTGCACATTTGATAATCAGCTCATATATTTTGTTGTGATTTTTGAAATTTTAAATAGCTCAGTTTTAGTATAGAATTCTCCCTTTATTTAATCGTAAATAATTAAGATATAGGTTTTAGTAAGATATATTTTACATAATAATATAATTATTCATTATTGTTGTAGAATTCTCCTCTTATTTAATCATAAATAATTCATATACAGGGTATATTCTAGTCGAGCGCAAAAGCGCTTATGTTTTGTCTTGTCATTGCATGTGTTTTAATTTTAAAAATTTTAAAGGAATGAGCGAGCTATGCAATAAGGATATAAATTAAGTTCAATTTCCAGTTAAGTATAATGCTGTAATTTCCATTGTATTTTAAATTATTTTAGACGTTAATTTAGTGTAAGTTTCATTCATTTCTACATTAATTCTGTAACGCCTCATTTCTAATTTATCGAAAAGCGGTTAGATTTGTGATTTTGATTCAATTCAAATCGATTAAACATTTAATTATAACACTGTTAGATCTATGTTATTTAATGGTATAATATTTAGTAAAGCAATAACTATTGAATTCCAATTTCGGCCAATATTATTACAAAACTAAACTAAAGGCAAAACTTAACTCATAATTACTTTGAATATATTATTCTCGTTGTTTACAGAATAATGGCTGTTAACAGCTAAGGAATGTGATTATGTTGTATAGCAGAAACATATGATGTTGTTTATTTAAGCAAACGAACCAGTGGTTCCGCTTTAGTTCATCTTAGTATGTTGTTCGATCAAACATTCTGGACGAATTGATATAAGTAGCATTATTTTTTATTTATATTAATTTAATTTTCGATTCGGATACCAAAACCATGTGGTCATCGGACGAGCTCTATTTCCGCAACTTTGCAGAACTCAAAAACTATCAATACGACGACGAGAAGGTATCCACAGTTACAGCGAGGGAGCAGGTGAGTAATACAAATTTTATTTACCGACAACAGATAACAAAAGAAACTCTTGCAATATTTTGTAGATTAAAACAGAGAGTTTGGTTGAAAAATGTTACGATCGATTCGTACAGACACAGTTCGTAAATCCGCGCGCAACGCAGCTCAATCGCTTGCAGCACCAACAATATTTGGAATTGATGCTTAGCAAATTGCCATCCAATTATGAGTGCTTGGACAGCAGCCGCCCCTGGTGCATCTACTGGATACTGCAGTCAGCACAATTGTTGGGATTCGACTTCGATGAACAGCTTCTGGACAATGTCGTGCAATTTCTCAAAAAGTAGTTTAATACACCCTATTCATGGATATTTATAATACATTTTTATTTCCATACTTCCAGATGCCGTGCACCTACTGGTGGCTTTGGTGGAGGACCTGGTCAATATGCGCACTTAGCGCCCACATATGCTGCAGTTAACAGTTTGTGCATTATTGGCACACAGAGCGCATATCAAGCCATCGATCGAGAATCCCTTATAAAGTTTCTATTTAGCGTGCGCGATGACGATGGTTCGTATCGCCTTCATGTAGATGGGGAGACGGACGTGCGTGGTGCCTACTGTGCCATCTCCTGTGCTAAACTTACCAATGTGCCTGAGCCGGTGCTGAGTGAATTGTTCACGGGCACCGCTGACTGGATTGCTAGCTGTCAGACCTACGAGGGTGGCTTTGGTGGAGCGCCTGACTTGGAGGCACATGGCGGCTATACTTTTTGTGGCATCGCCAGTCTGGCATTGCTCAATCAGGCGGACAAGTGCGATAAGAAAGCGCTCCTGCAGTGGACACTGCGTCGTCAAATGATCTACGAGGGTGGCTTTCAGGGGCGCACCAACAAGCTAGTAGATGGTTGCTACTCGTTTTGGGTAGGCGCCACCATTCCAATAACGCAGGCCACAATGATTGGCGCGGATAAATCCATGGAGAAGACACTTTTCGATGTCGAAGCACTGCAAGAATACATATTACTGTGTTGCCAGAAAGCAAACGGTGGCCTAATCGACAAACCCGGCAAGTATGTTTAACATTCAAAACATGTGTTTATTATTCCAATCACATAAATTTCTTAATTCGTTTAGACCACAAGATCTATATCATACCTGTTACACGCTGAGCGGAGTTTCTATTGCACAGCATTCGGAATCCGCGATGCATCCTCAAGTGCTTGGTGATCTTAGGAATGAACTTCTACCCACCCATCCATTGTTTAATATACCACCGAAATCAGTTGCATCAGCCTTAAACTATTTTTCAAACATTTCCAATGAGGAGCCTGGTTGCAGCAATTGTACCGAGCGAATGGATAGATAAGGCATTTGAAGTAATGAATGATGTACATACACGCTGATGCTTAGCTGAAAAATTATTTACTATTTGTATAAGATATGATCAAAATTTTCTTATTGCAAATCAAAACCTTATTGTTTTCTAAATTGTCTGCAAGCAGTTTCGCTTCTAATATTCACAGAATGTATAAATTTATGAGGAGCAAAACTTGTATGCGTGGAGTACTTCTGTTATGTTCAAATTGATAATTAAAATTTAAAAAAGTTCTTATAAATCAACCTTTTATTTATGATGATAATTGACGTACAATAATGTTATAGAGAAATATTTTATGGAGAGTCTTAGCTAAATTAAATAATATTTTTGGAAATCATTTTCAGAGCACTGTTAAATATATAACAGCTGTTATGACCAGATTTGCAGATAATGTCTACCTTTACATGCAAATATCAGCCGTCTATTATTATTCAAATTTAACTGTTGCATTATTATACATGTCTAGTGTCTAGATGTTTTCGAGCCATCAACATTTAAAACGCAAGACACCGGCAGGAGGCATAGACCGACGTGAATATATTGGTCACCTGGTGAATGAATATTACACATCAACAAACGTTGGTAAGTATTTGTCGCGACAACTCCGGCTACACTGGTAACAATATCGATACATTCCCAGAGGCCCTGGAACAGGTAACCGCTAACTTGGCAAACTTTGCTTACGATCCAATAAACTGGCACTATCTGCACGAAGCCGAAGCCTTGGATGTCTTTGTGACCGCAGTGGAAACCCAGAACTCTAATCTTCAGTTACATGCAGTAGCGGCACTGTGTAATTTTTGCTTGGGTAACGTTATTTTCATTCAATATAGTAGGTTGCCAACAACATTCTTTCGTAATTCTCAGACGAAATCGCCGCCAAATTCATAGCTGAAAAAGTTTCTATACTCAGAAGTGTTTTCCTAACCACAGAGAAGGCTGATATCGTGCTGCATAGTCTGGCACTGTATTATCAACTGCTGAGCGCAGGATTGAGCAGCAAGGAGGAAATCATAACACCAGCATTACTTAAGCGAGTGTTACATTGGCGTCAATCATCTAACGACGAACGCGTTGTTAAGTTCTGCATAGTATTCCTTGAAGATTTTGGTTCCCGAACTGAGATAACCGAACTCCACAATGCTACAGCAGCTACGTCGACAGCTGTGCACCCAGCCACAAGCCAAATTCAAACAGGTTCAAGTGATAAAACGGTTTACACAGCAGGATCTTGAAATATTCTCTCAATTTACCGGCGATTCTAATTATATACATAGCAAGGACTTGCCCGTCACAGAGCGCCGTGTTCACGGTGCACTGCTTAATGCAGTTGTTGCTGGGATTATAGGTACTCAATTGCCTGGACCAGGCACTGTGGTGCTCGAGCAAAGCTTCAAGTTCTTGAAACCATGTCGCATAGAAACAGACACCATAGTAACTGTGCGTCTAATCAATGCACGTAAAATCGCAACTGTGGAATACGAGTGTAGACAACACGACGATGTTGTCTTCGCGGGCAATGCTAAATTATTAGCACCCAAAGAGGCTGCATAGTTCATATTAATACAAAACACAAAAAACAAAAATTTCGTGAATCTATTGTCTATTTCTTAGTTGCTCGTTTGCCCTCGCCCTTCTTTGGCGGTGCCTTGCCACGCAGTTTTCGCAAACGCTTCATTTCCTCCTTGAAGTCTTGGTGCTCATCACGGAATAGTCCGTATTCCCGCAGATTTTTCATTAGCAAGTGCGTTTCCACGTGTCGTGGATACCAATTAACGACATAGTCTCGCTTATGTATGGGCTCCTCTGAGAACATGCGAACCACCTGTAAAAAAATATATATATATATTTATCGTACTTTTCAAACAAAATTCAACTTTAATCTAATACCTTCATTGACTTGTCGTTTGTTGTGCGCGCCACCTCGCCAAAGATGCGATTCGACAGATAATTCATGCGACGCGCGTACTGTGTGCCAAGCTTAATAAGCTCACTATATTTAAAGTTGGTCATTTTTAATTCAGTTGCAGTTCGTTTTATATATTATTAAACAAAATGTTGGGGGTTATATCACCCGGCTGCTTCACATTACAAGCGACAGCTGTTTAGTGATGACAATAAAAAAAATCGCTATCGACAAATATATCGAAAATTACTACTGTTAAATTTACATAATTTTTCAACACAATTTTAAATTAGTCATATCAACGTTTATTTCTAAATCAATACTATTTTAACATCAATTGGAATAACAAAATTATAGCGACAATTTAAATCTCACAATATTCACAGTAGATTGCAATGTTATTGAAATGTTAAAATAGTTTTTATTAAACCGTTTCAATGTTGCCTCTACCCTTGCGTCTGTTTTCTGCATCCACATCATTGCCTATAAAGGATGTCTCCTCTGAGCTTTGAACTGGGATCACTTCTCTAGCAATGGGTACACTACCATTCAATTGGCTCAACAATGCATTTGTACCCAGTAGGCTCGACGGCTCCCGTGGCGAACCACTATGTACCGATATCTGATCGAAGTTCAACGCCCGAGATGGAGTATGTGAACGTGAGGACGGAGATGGATTTCCCACAGCGCCCCGCGAATGCGGGCTATTATTACGTGAATGTGGAAAATCTTCCAAAGGTATTTCCTCCGATCTGCGAGCAAAGAAAATAAAAATTATCCAATCATAAAAATTGAAATCACTTTAATTACATTTACCGTGGTCTTGGCATGCGAGGACTGCTCTCGCGGGACCGACTACCGGAGCCGCGCGCCTGTGAATTCTCTCTGGACTGCAAAGAGCTGTGACTGCCTCCAATAGCACTGGGCGACCGATCCCGATCCAACCCTGCATTGGCTGTCCGCAGCGACGACGGTGAACTAGAGCCGGCATTTGGACTTCGACGACGTGACCGACTACCGCTCTCATTACGTATGCTAAAATTTCAAATAAGTAAAATTGTGTTCGATGTAAAAGATTTTAATTATATTTACCCTTCTATGGAGCGATTCTGCGCCATTTGAGTTCGACTGACGCCGGCGCTGTTGTTACCACGCAACACAGCTGCAAATCCGGGCACTCGATTCGCAGTTAAATTGGCGCCCTTTTGGGCAAGGCGCGTGTTGCCACAATGTGTTGAGGTGGCACACACCGGATACAATGGCGAGTCCAGCTGGCCGGGTATTTCGATAAGCTGTGCAATCTGATACATTTTCTTTTGACGAGCCTTGCTGCGTCCCTTCGTTAGACGCTGCTTGGCCGCCATGCAACGTATATGATCATCAAATAGAAATTTGGCTGAAAGAAGCGGCGTACGATTATGTGTGACGCCGCCACGATGTACCGTGATGTGCAGGCAACGTGAGTCATCCATATCACCCTGCACCTCCACATCCTGTAAGAAACCTACAAACTTGGCTACGCCCCAGCCCAATAACTTGGCATCTGGCTCCACAAGTATGAGCTGCAGTGCATCAATGACCAGAAAGCGTCGTTGTTTCGCATTTTCCTTAGAGACAACAGTGCAGGCAATTAAATCACTATTATCTAAAAGTAGTAAATTCATTTAAGCAATCCAAAAACAAAGTCCATCTTCAAAGACTCACTCAGATCGAGTACATTGTCCACTTGCACCAAGTTCACGACATTCGTCAGAGGCAAAAGGGTTTCCTTCTCATTTAAAAACTTTTGGCACGTGCGGCGCAACAGAAAGTAAACGCGTATGGCTCGTCGAGCCTTCTCCACCTCGCCGCAAGGCAGGCGACGGGTAAATTCAATACCCGTTAGAGGAGTGCCCGTAGGCGGCAACAGAATAGTCGAGTCCGAGCAGAGAGATTCGACATTCAGCTGCGCCTTGCGCATCTCATTGTACTCATTCTCGAATAGATCGAGGAATATATCTTCCGACTTGTAAAAGTTCCTCAAGACAACCATCGATTGATTCCGAGCACTAAAAAGCAAGCCCTGTTGCGAGGTTGTTATACAGGGTGCATCATCTGCGGTGGGCTTGGTGAAGGTCAGCAACAATTCCAGTGCAATCTCAACCGTGATCAGTCGAATGCGACAGGCTAACACAGTGAAAATTATACTAAATAAACATTATAATAAAACAAGCGACAAATATATATACTTACAAGGTAGACTGGATTGCGTTATAATATTAAGCAGATGTTCAATAATCGCCGTTTTATAGCTAAACGAACCTCGCATCGATTTGGACAAAACCTGCTCGAACCACTCGTTCTTCATGCCTGCGAATAGGTAGAAGAGTTATAAATAATTCTGATTCCCCTAGATGCAGCTCCTTAGCAATCATTTAATACATTAGTATGAGGGAATGAACAAGTTACGTACCATCTGGAAAGTGATGTCATGTCGTTAAGGCATTTTAATTTTTTGAAATAACATTTTTTAATACCACACAAAAAGCAATGAAATGAGCACAGAGAGGGAAGAGAGAGAGACACGAGAAACACGGAATGTTAACTTAGAATCGGAGCAGCTGAAGTGTAGCTCAAATCTACAAAGTTTTCAACAGTCGAACTCACCTCGATTGTGGGACATGGCGTAAATTAAACAGAGCGATAAGAGAGTCAAGTAATCATTCTCTGAGCAGTCGAGTGCTTGCAACACAGTGTCCAGAAATGGGTTAGGTAGCTCTGAGACGGTCTGCGCTGATGTCGACTGTTGTAGCATCTGCTTCTCCTCATCGGTAATATTACGCAGCAGTGTGGCTGCAGCCTCGGCGACAGTTTCTGTGTGCCGGCTTGTAGGTGTCGCTGCCGCTGCTGGTGTTGACTCCACGCCGCTATCCTCGCTAACAGCATCGCCGCTGTAGTTAGCAGTGTGGCCTACAACCGTGTCTAATGCCTGTTCAAGACTCTCGTGTGGTTCCCCAAAACTCGGCACCACTACCTCGCGATGCTCCACATAGGAGTTGAGTATTTCGGCTGCTCCCTCTTTAAAAACGCTATGATCTCCATTTAATATGACCCATGCCAAGGCGTGCACCAGCGGCGCATGGGTGACAACCAAAAAAACGAGTGACAGCAAATATAGAGCCACAACAGAGCTAACGCGCGGATGATGAATCTCCTGTATATCAATGTCCACATTGCGATTCAGCACAGCTGCCAAATTCTGTGTGACCACAGCCAACGAGGGCGGCGGCGGCGCTGGTGTCAACGAGAATATATACAAAGGTACAAACAGCTTGTGCAGCAAGTGTTCGGTGAGCACAGCATTCAAATCCTTGATATCTAAGAGCAGTATATCGCTCATATAGTGCAAATGATCGAGATGCTCGGCAACCAAATTGGAAAGCTTTTGATTCGATTGGTGGCTGTAAAAAAATACAAACTCAGTTTAACTAAGAATATGATATAAATTAATTATTTATTTCATACTCTATGTCTGTCCGTACGCAGGTGTCCAGCTCCAGTATGTGCTTGCCGATAAACCAAACTAGGTTGCTGAAGTAGGGCGCCGCCGTTCTAATATATAATAATAATAGAAATAAAAATAGTTTTAAATTCATTGTATTTTCTCTACGCTTATCCACTCACTTGTCTCTAATAAAGCGCAGCATGCTCGCATTTTGCACCTTGTACACATTCAAGGAAATTGTGCGCACAGCAATGCGTACCATGGACTCAGGATGATTGAAGAATTTAATAGCCTCCGTGTACAGTGGAAAGTCATTTGTGTGCTAAGAATGAAAGAATGAAAGCCACAAATACTCAAATTGTTTCAAATTTGTAAATACATGCTTGAAGTACCCACCTCATTGTAGAAGAAATGTATGGTATGAGTGTCGAGTTTGAGGCTCAACGTTTTAAGAAACAATATGTAGTAGCCCATAACATCCTCATCGGAGAAATCAAATTTGTGCACCATTATGGAATTGACATGGTTATTACTTAGTAAATAATCTGAAAATATGAATGACATCAATAAAACTTTTTAAAAATTTCATCTTAAGCCTAATAATCGAGCAGCCACTGTAATGTGTTATATACGCTCAATACAAACAATAATGTTTGTTTAATGCGATCGACAATGCTAGACTACGTTATTCTACTATACAAATATTTACATACACAGCGACGTCTCATTTCTGATGTTCTCAAAGAGAATATTAAGTGTCTGGAGTAATTGGACGCAAACATAACTAGAACCACCGCTCTTCTGACGCATAATGTGCAGGAAGTATGACAACATATTTTTCTCCAAAAAGAAGCTGTGAAAATAAAAACAGTACATTTAAAAATATATCTTCATATATATAAATTATAGACCGCAAAGCTTACTCAAAGACCAGGGAGTCATGCTGATCACCCCAGATGAGTATCTCGGCAATGCAGCGCAATGATTCAACCAGCAAACCGCGATTGCTCTCCGAGACAGTTGTGTTCTTCTCCAAAATGCTGTGCAGGTACTTTAGGTGCTCCAATGACAACCGATTTTTGGGGCGTCCACCCCAAGGGCCGCCAAACCAGCTTCGACTGCGAAACATTATGCGAGTATTAATAAATACTATGCTTTAACTGCAACATAAACTGGGTGCACTGAATACTAATAATAGAAAAGCATTAGTCCATAATGATTATTTACAGAGTCATAACACAGTTGGCCTTTCCAAAGACTCTTTGGCATTTGGAAGAAAAATGTGCAGCACTGATACTATCGATGAGCCCACTATGTTATGCGGGTTTGCAATTATGTCACGTCAATTAAACGAGTCTAATTTCGTAAATAGTTATGAAAAAATAACATAAAATTTTAACTTTCAGTAAACGATTCTTCTTCTTTCGTTCTCAGTACAAGACAGCAGGTGTCAAAGTCAGCTGTCGCTACGACGGTTGGTCACACTGCTGCATGCCATTACATATTTGTACACACTGGCAACCAGCTGGACAATAATAAAATCTTACACGCCTATTTCACGATTTATCCAACTTTATTCTTTTAACAAACTTGACACGTCATTTCTTACTAACTCTTATTTTGATTAAAATTAATGGAATATGAACCAGAATTGGGATCTTGTTGCATTTGAAAATTCGCAGTCGACAAACCGAATGGCTTCAATATCATATCACCCAAACCTTTTAAACTAGACATCATTTCGGTCTTTAGTTTTTCATTGCGCTCATTTATAAACGCTGGCAGACGTATTTGAGCCTCTCGTGCATCAGGCTGACCCGGATCAATTTCATAGACGTGCTTGTAATCTATCAACGCTTCATCTGGTCTGTCATCCTGTTCGTATAGCTTGGCCCGCCTATTAAACAAATGCCAATATAAACGCAATTTACTGTAGTTACATATGTTTTACACTTACCGCAACAATGCTCGCACATATACCGGATTTAGTTCTATGGCCTGTGTGCAATCGCTTATAGCAGCTTTATTTGCCTCCAGTTTCATTTTGGCAGCTGCGCGATTACAAAACAGTACAGCACGCTCCTTGCTATTTGCGGAGGGGCAAATGTTTAGTGCTTCTGTGTATACCACAATGGCACGTTCTGCCTCATCGTTTTTAAAGAGTTCATTGCCTTCTAGCTTCAGTTTGTCTGCCTTCTCTTTGTTAGCTGCCAGCTGTTCCACACTCAACTCTTTCTCCTGCAGTTGGAGCTCCTCTAAGCTAAGTTCTCCGTCGGGTTGTATCACATCGGCTTTGTCACTGCTGTCGTCATCGTCATTGTCATCGTCCTTACTGCTCTCTCCTTCTGTTTTTCCATCCGCAAGACTTAACTTACTGTTCTTTTCTATAATGTCATCAATCAATTTTTCATGATCTGGCTTATTGGTTGTAGCATTATGTATGGGCGGTGCGGGTTCGCTAAGCGCATCTTGGAATTCTTCATCGTTAGTATCCTTCTTTGCCATGCTGTCAGCAAATTTATAATTTCGATTTGTACTAGAAATTTCGGTTACAATGATTTGTATTATTGTGCGTTTTCTGTTTTTTATCTTAACACTTACTTAATGTGGACACACTGGCATACGGCTAAATTGCATTATTCATATTTTTATAACAAAGCAACACTCAATTAGAGATGAGCGCAAACGTAAGCGTTGATAATGTTGAAAAGATATCTGACATATGCATATTTAATGTCTTTTTTATGTTTGATGTTGCTGTAACAGTCATTATATTCAATATCGGTTAAATTGTAATCCAATATCCTTTGATATAATATATAAACCCTTGTACAATCGCATTATCAGATTAATGCAAATTTTGCAATTTTTGTTCAAACCAAGTGCGGTCACACTTGTAAAGTTGTAAACATCAGAATGGTCGGCGTCGACCAATTGGATTCGAAATTGGCAGTAGAAATTGAAGCATATACGCTGATTGAATATGTGCCTGCCAAGCCATTGAAAAGTAATCTCGAAATTGTCTTTAGTGTTGCAGAGCAGGTTAGTGCAAACTATTGCAGTAAGAACTTTGCTTAACATGTCGTGTTACAGAACTCAATTACGCCACAGTCTAATCCATGTGGTCAGCTGAATTGCGGAAGTGCCTTGAAATTTCCCTACGCACGTGCTGGTTACACACCAGTGGCAGTGTTCATAACAAATGCCCAAGAGCTTGTTGCCGCTGATGCTTCCACAGAGACAAAACGTGTTGTACAGCTAACACTGGACACAGCGTCACTGGGTTTACTAGACTATGATCCCGGAGATACAGTGGCCATACTACCAAGCAACTCACCACACACTGTGGCTCAAGTTTTGCAACGCCTCGATTTGACTCAGCAGGCGGACAGTGCCTGCCATGTGAGTCTCGCCTTAACCTGCGCCAAGAGCGCCAAAGTGCCCGTTCACATACCTGCGCTGACAACTCCGCGAGAGATTCTGACGTATTGCGTCTCTCTACGCTCAGTGCCACAAAAACAGTTACTGAGCGCTTTAGCGAGCTGCAGCAGCGAATTGAAGGACCGCTCTTTTCTGGCGAGTCTCTCCTCAAAACATGGCACCGCCCACTATCAAACACTCATATTAGAGCGTGGCTTATGCTTGTTGGATATACTTCAGCTATGCCCCAGCTGTCAGCCAACGCTAGCCCTGCTTGTGGAACATTTACCGCGCCTTTTACCCCGCCCATATTCGATAGCCAACAGCCCATTAGAGTGCTCGGATCAGCTGCGTATCATCTATTCCACTCGTGCTGACAACCCGGGCGTCACGACTAGCATGCTGGATGCCAAAATTAAGCAGCTACAGGATCAAAAGAAACCAGTCAAGCTATATGTTTATCCACGCTTGCAAAATACATTCCGTTATACTGATCGGGAGCTAGAGAGCAACCAAATTCTCATTGCTGTGGGCACGGGCTTGGCGCCTTTCCTTGGTTTTCTGGCGCACAAGCAACTGCGACAGCAACTGGCCACAGGTCAAACCTGGCTATATGTAGGCGCAAAGACACCACAGGCCATGCTCAAACAAAATCAGCTGCTCAAATGGCAAGAAACTTCAATCCTGCAACGGCTGCGTCTCTGTTATTCTCGCAGTTCGATGGGTGACCAGCCGAAATATGTGCAGGAATTGTTAAAGCAGGATGCGGAGCAAATAGTTGAGCTGCTGCAGCAGCCCTCAACCGTGTTATATGTTTGTGCCGATGGTGCAAAAATATCAAAATCCATTAATGAAAGTCTACGTTGCTGTCTGCAACAAGTTTTAAGTCTAGACGAAGCAGAGGCCGCACAGCAACTGAATGAATTTCGTGTGCAAGGCAAATATCGTGAGGATATATGGCTTTAACTGAAATTAAAAACTTTGTTTTAAAATAAATATGGTGCTTAGCAACGCATAATTTGAAAAGCAATTTTTAATGGGTATTTTTGTGGGAAATTTATGCTGAACATTAAGATTAATGAATATAAACCAATTAACAATTTGCGCTATTATCCAGCCATTTGTGAAATCCCTTCTAAGAGAGGGAAAACATGTATATATTTTTAGGATGACATATGTCATGAATAGCTTTATTTCATTTCCTGGTAGCTCTATTAGCAAAATCCAATAAAATTGCATTCTTTTTAATCGATAGTTGCATTTGAGAAATGTAGTTTCCTCATCTCTAGCTATAATTCTCCATCGCAAAAAAAAAAATTTCATATAATATTTGACTTTAGAACATTTAAGCGCAATCAAATTGCATACAGCTATACATATTATGCGACCAAGCAGTCTAGAGTATTTTGGGCGCAATTACAATCGACAATTACTATCATTATAACTGACTAGCTTTTAAATTCAATTTCGTGTAAATTTTCAACTTTTTAAGAATTTATTTGGGCAAATTCAAAAAATCTGGTATATTATTTAATCGATCGAAATCCTGGGGATTCATTTTAGCTAATGGGGAAAGAATTAATAGATAAAGTGATTTGGTCGAATAAGTAAATAACGATATATTTAACAACACAAATAAAAATTACAGTGCAAACTAAAATAATACATACAAGTTGTGCGTATAAAATTGTAAATAACCGTTCGCTCAAGCGACGGTGATTTATCATAGTGGGTGTGTGGATTAAAACTAAATATATGCATAATCATTTTCTCATTCTATCAGCTCAGAATTGTTAAAATTAAAATGTATAATAAATTGCAAAATATTGTATATATATTATAGAATTATTTAAAATTAATTGTGTAAAATACGATTACGACTTAGTAAAGCAATTGCTGACAAAAAGAAATGCATTAAAAATAATAATAAAAAAAAAGCATTACATGGAATTTCCTGTGCAAAAGCGGACTAAACTCAAAAAGAATAAGAATAAACGTCTTGAAAAAAACACACACAATAGCTTATTTATGTATAATTCCACAGTATTTGCTTGTACTTATTTAATTATTATTTTATGTATATCAATTGGCGTGTGTAATTATGCATATGTATTTTAACTACATTTAAATTGAAATAGCGCCAATTATTTGTATGTATATGTATATATCTTTGCATATTTTCTTTTTATAATTTACGAATGCAACAGATTAAGCATTTTATCAAAATTTCTTGGATGACAGACAGATTTCTTATTTATTTACTTTAATTTTTTTTACAATTGCAATAAAAAAATTGCGTATAAAAAAGTTATTCTACCGTTTGAAGACTTAAGTTTCAATTCGTTTCGTTGAAGTTTTTTTTTTATATATTTAGTTAAATGCGCTTGCGATTATGTATGTTCGGGTATGTCTGCGTTAACTGCCAACTGGCTCAGAATACTTTTCTATATAACTTTTCCTGCGTTCTTTGCCTTTGCCTAAATAAGATGCTACGCTCGTCATAGTCGTCGGTAAGCGATCTAATAAAAATGAATAATTCATTTAAGCTCTAAATAATGCAAAAATGCATTTACGTACTTATTTACTGAATGTAATTTTTGTTATTTCATCCTCATATGCTTTGTTCAATAGTTAAAATTGTGGCCACCCTGTGATTGCAATTCCGCTACGAAGTAGCTGTTAAAAATACTCCAAATGTATCGATTTCGATAAAAAATACTTAAGAAGAAAGTATTGTCAGAATGCAATTTCTACATTGAACATTATGATCGCAATCACAGAGTGCACTTTGAGTTGCATTAAAATGAAGCAGAGTTTATTTTCCTTTTCCTTTTATTTTTGTTGATTTGTATTCATTTTGTAATTGAACTATGACCCCTAAGCAGCAGTCATTGGCTACTAAAATCGCAATATGGAAATCCCATCGATTTTTGTGGGTTTGTTGGAAACGAGTAAAAAATACTACTAAAAGCTACTGCATAAAAATTTTGTATATATTATCATAATATGTATATATAACAAGTCAAGAAAGCTAAGCATCGGCGCACCGAAGATGTTCATACTCTTTCCATTCAATCCTGTGTTAAATAAAACCCAAAAACCAACGACTAGCTAAATGTTTTGGTTTATAAACACAAACTTTGGAAAGAGCATTCAAATATTTCAACTAAATCAAAAAGGCCAAAACGTAAACTCGTTGATTATTTCGGCTAAGGTATACATACGTACATATATTGTGGAATTAAAACCTTTTTCTTTTCTCTTGTCTTCCACCTCACACTTTCTCTCTGTCTCTCTTTTCCTATCTCTCTCTCTCTCGCTATTTCCCTTTCTCTATTTTTGCTATTCTTGTATTTGGCATCTGCGTGAAAAAACTTCCATGGGAACTAC
The DNA here is from genome assembly GCA_035045845.1 of Drosophila buzzatii. NCBI lineage: Eukaryota > Metazoa > Arthropoda > Insecta > Diptera > Drosophilidae > Drosophila > Drosophila buzzatii. The sequence continues at coordinate 14,995 of JAWNOS010000488.1, forward strand.
TTTAGTTATATGTATGTGCCATGTCTATAATATATGTATATACTCCAAAGAGAATTATCTTTTCTTTTTTCATTATTTTGACACACACATTACCGTTAGTTAGATAACAGCACAGCGCATTTGTATACATAGTTCAATTATCATATTTCATTTGTGCGCTACGATTATGGCAAATTAGTTTTTCTTTCGAATTCATGAATTTTGACAACTTGTTTTGGATATTAGATGGTTCTGTTTCGATATATTTTTAGTTTGGGTTAGTTTATGTTTGTACTACTTTATAATGGAATATAGAACCATGTCAATATTTGAATTTCTTTTGGGGAATATCTTTTCTTTTGCTAATTAATTAATGCTGCATAATTTAACGTTGTTACAAAATGTTACGGATTTTTAATTGGTATATGCATATTGATAGGGTATGTTTTTGTTTTGGGTGTTAGAGATTGTTACCTAATTGTCGTTGTTGTTGCTGTGTCACTCTCACTGCTGCTAGCTAGTCCTAATGGCACTTGTTACACTCATTTCCACTTGTTACATTTTAAACGAATTTTAATTTTTTCCTACTCTTTTTTTTTATGGGTAATTTACAACAAGTATTGCATATTTCATTTGTTTTTGTAGTTGTTGCACTTAGAAACTACGACGAATTTTATGTAGAATTGCATAATGCAGTTTTGATAAAATCGCTTAAATCACAATTATGTATATGTATATACTATTTAAACATTTATCAATCTAATGTCCACTTAAACAGTTACAATATTACTTTTTCTTTTATATATCAGTTGAATGTGTATGTCAAATACATATATAATTAAACTATTGTATGTTATCGTTATCGTTATCGTAATCGTAATGCATATACCCGCCTTGGGTATACACAGGGCACTCTCAGCCAGTCATATATATATGTATATAAATATCTACTTACACAAAACGTATTTTTATATAATATATATATATAGTTATTTTTATATCAGTATTTATAATTGTATGCGTGTATATCATATGTCTGAGGCTAAATAAAATAAAGTACGCAGCTGCTCAGCGCCTAATCCAGATCAAGATGAAACTCCGTTAGCTGCCGCAGATTTTTTCATCTGTTGCTGCGGCTGCTGCTGTGACGTCACTGCTTTACACCTCCTGCACTTTGCTCGGCTTCTTCTCCTAGTCGTTTAGTTGTGATTGTGCTGCAATTAGAGATGTACATTTCTGTTGTTATTAATGTTATCGATTACATTTGACCATGACTCAGAATTTATATTTAAATTAGGTTGGTTTTCTTTTGAATTTTATTATGAGTCAGTGGCGTGCTATTCAAATTAGAGTAAATCATATTTCGTGTGTTATAGTATTTTCTTTTGACTAAGCTAATTTCTTTGTTGCCAAGTTAGCAATTTTATTTAATTAATTAATTAATGGTAGTTGCCTGCCCACATGTGCAACTAGATTAACAAGCTCGCATTTGTCTCATTAATGACAACTAATAGATACCCTATACATTAATTAAATAATTATCTAAGAACAGAAGCAGCTATTCTTGTATATGTATTTCTATAAAAAAAAGACTTCGACTGTTATTATATAAAATTAATATACACATTCAATACAAGTGGGGAAAAACTATAAATATATAATATATATATTTTAATGTATAGAGCGTACGTGATACTTTAATGAAACAGTATGGCTTAGTTGGAATCCCAGCCAAAACTAATTTAAGCTACCTTAACTATATACATATATACTTATGTATATATACATATAAAAATTACATACATTTTTAAAGAATCATAAATAAAACGATAGAATTTTTCAGAAAGCTATTTGCAAAAGTTTTTGTGCGCTCGTCCCCCATCACATTCATCGGAGGGTAAATATTTGCAATGATGTCTGCACAAATATTGAGCTATCGAAAGGACTGGATATCAAAATTTACATACACACATGCACATATGTATGTATGTGTAACATGTTCATATGTAGTTGAGTAAATACATATCTATGTATATTTGTACACTTGAACTTTATTCCAATTAACATGTTGACCTTTATTAATTAGCGATAAATGTTGCATAATTTCCATGAAGCGACCAAACAAGTGTATAACAAATATTTCAAAGTAGAAAAAAGCAAAAACAAAAGTGTAACATGGAAAATAATCATTTTAGCTTGTCTTATCATTTTGTTGCTGTTTATCAATACGATTACGATATGGACAGCTGATTAAGTTGCCTCCGCCAAAAATATATACAAATTTGTTTACATACATATAAACATTAATACAGTCTTACATACATATTTACATATAGATGAAACTCAACTGTATTTCACACAGTCACAGTTGAAAACACGTCGAAACGTCGCGAATGACAATGATAAGATGAAGTTGACGATGAAGAAGAAGCAGAGCTTGACTGCACTCCAATTGGGCACTAAGTATGCAATTTGCTGCCATTGTTGTTGCTTATCTACACACTTTTTGCATAATTACAACAATTCTTCCCTTTTTCGATTTTTACTTTTTTATTTTTAATATTTGTTTGTGTCGTTCCCCGCTAAGGGCAACAAGTTTGTTTTCTTAGCGTTTGTTTGGTAGCGCATACAAAATACAAACATACAAGCATACAAATACAAAATTTTATTTTATTTATTTATTTTATTTTTTATTTATTTATTATTATTTTTTTTTTTTTTATTTATTTTATTTCTTTTTTTTTGTATTTATTGTACTTGTTGTTAAAGCTCTGAGAGCGCATACACTCAATTATCAGCGCAATAATTGTATTTATATGTATATACATTTATTTACAAATACTCGTATGTAAATATTCGTATATTTATACGTATGCATGTATGAATGTATGCATGTGTGCAGTTATCGACATGTGAAACACCCGCGCTAAAGTCACGCTTAAATTTCAATGAAAACCCCAGCGACATTTTGTGTCCGTGCAACTCGACTCGCATTGTTCGTTTGTTATTGCTATATTTGTAATTGGTCCACAGATAAGAAATATGATGATGCGCGTTTTCACAGAATTATTTTCCACACAATTTTCCATTGACAAAAATAGCTCTACGGAAGTGGCAAATGCACAATGCATATTCTATGCATTCTATTTACAATGACCAAGTATCGATACCATAAATTTACATTCCACATGCACAATTGACCCAGTTGCAAATTCGTAGGTAATCCAATCATGGACAGTATTGTCCCACGTCTATGTACATATAGAGTATATTGCACAATAATAATAATATACCCTATTTTAAATATATTTCAAACACTGAGTATAAGCACAGTTGTGTAGGCAATTATCTGAAGTTTTTCATGCAAATGAGAACAAAAGACAGCAGCAGCTGATTTATGCCTTAAAAAACTTTCATGCTCCAGTTTTGAGAGTGGCAGCAAAAATATCATTGCAGGCTTTGAAAATCGCTATGTGAGCCCAACTGCTGCTGCTGCTGCTGTGTTGTTGTTGTTATTGTTGTGTCATGTGGAGTGCATGTGGAACATGTTGTATAAGTCACACAATACGATAAAACAATGCAATTGATGAGACATGCCAGACCAGCCAAAGCTCTGTAATCTCATACGTACGTACGTAATATTACTTAAAAATTTAGCAACATATTATTATAATTTTTATATTATGTTGCGTGATGCACATACATATATGTATGTATGTATGCATGTACTTTTATTCATACATACATACATGTACTCATGCAAAATGTCAAAGGCAGTGGACGTGGATGGAGGTCGGTTGCCATGTTTGTTATGAAAAACGAGCTCACAACACGAAGTTCCTCCCCACCAAAATACACATTGAGTGAATCATCTACAATTCCGCGTATCAAGAGAAACAACAACAAGCAAAAGAGCTACAGCTCAAGGCATGGGACTCATATGGTTCAATAAACGAAACAAAGCCAAAACAGAAACTGAAAAACCAAAGCGTATAATGTAAAACCTTTTACGCGCAAGGTGAAATTATCACAGTGGGAATAGAGCGTCATGGGCTGGGGTGGCAGGCGCCGTTCAAAAATTGAACGCATAATGGAAATAGGTTTAGTCATTCTTTAGTTTTTTTTTATTTTTTTTCGTTTGGGTGTTTGCTTAGGTAAATACAACAAGCTGCTACTAATATTAACATACATACATATGTATATATGTGTAGTATATGCCCGCGCACACACACATACATACATATAAATGGCTGACGTTCAATGCCGTTCGCAGAAAGAGTCAAGAGTATTAAACGATAGGTATGAAAAGACAAATACAGGCACACGTTGATACCTGCATATGTATTATGTATGTATGTACATGTGTAGGGTCTCTTACAAGGCTTTACGCATACGCGTAGACTGGAAATTGTACTTTGGCCCCAGCAGCGCCACTCCCTGCAGCAACAGACGCCACAGCCGTAGCCGCAGCTGCAACTGGAACCGGCGAAGCAGCAGCAGCATGCAACTGGAAATGCGTACAAGCAAATATACAAACGTATCCACATATACATTTGTGTATAAATGTATGACCATATGTATTTACCAGAGACCCCGAATAACTCTTAAGGATTTCAAAAAGTCCACGAATAAGTGTTTGCATGGAGTTTTATAAATAACACTCTCAAAATAACTCTTTCAGCGTGTGCTTAGGAAAACACCTTTTACTTAGTGAGAAACAGAAAAACAACGGGATTTTCTGAGGTCCTCAGTGTGCTATTTTATTGCCTTGCACAAAAAAAATAAACCTTTTTTTTTGTGTGTGCTGCTGCTGCGTAGATCAATGACGCAGTTTGCTTTTGTTTTTCTTTTTATCTGTTGCTGCTGCGTTGCACTATGGGCGCAAATGCCGATTTAGAGGCATAAACTCAAAATTTAAAGCTATGGATTTGAAATTTTGCCAATATGCTTAGATTAATTTTTTAGAATTTAGAATTTTCTTGTTTTGGAAATTTTAATGGGAAGCGATATTCTTAGACATTTCCAAAAAGGAACTAAGAAAATATAACAAAATAATTTTGGACTTTGTGCCACTTAATCGGTATTTGCGCCCATAGTGCATTGGTCAGCGATGCACTTTGTTTTTGCCCAAAAAAACTTTTTTTTGTGTATGTGCTGCGTTGGTGTGTATGCAAGGGTTGTTTTCGCGGAGCAGGTCAATTACGATCTATAATTTTATATGTGTCAAAAATATTTTGTAACAATGGGAAGAAAATTAGATAAAAAGTGCATCAATTTTTTCGCATTTTCGGCATTGCATTACATATTAAGCGAAAGGCGAAGTAATTTGAACTGCGATAATATAAACTCCTTATTATTAATTAAGCTAAATTTATAATGTAGTATTAATATAAAATCAAATATTTAAGTAAAATGCAAATATGAACTGTTTTTTTTTAATTTGGCCAAATAACCCATAATACAAATCTAAATATCATAATAAAACAATTAAGAAAAGTACAGACTTCTTGATCATGCGATCCCCCCACCCTTTGCTTACTTGTCATTACCAGATTTCTTCGCTTCTGTATATGCAAAACAAAAACTACATGCAACTACACGCACACACACACACACACACATTGATATACAATACACATTCAGGCAGACATACAGACAGAGGAATAGGCAGACAAACATAGAGACACACAGTTATAGTGACAGACAGAGGGACAGGGACATATATATAAAGGGTCCCACAAACAGAGCGACAGACACACAGTTATAGAGACAGACAGACAGACACACATACAGTTATAGTGACACACATAGTTATGGAGACAGACAGACACACTGAATGACAGACGGACGAACAGACAAAGGGACAGACAGATAGACACGCAGACAGACACACAGTGTGACAGACGGTTGGACAGACAGATATGGCTATATCAACTTTTTTTTCTGCTGATCAAGAATATATATACTATATAGTGTCATCCACGCCTCCTTCTGCCTGTTATATACATATATCGACTTTGTTCGTCGCCCTGATCAAGAATATATATAATTTATATGGTCATCTACGCCCCATTCTGCCTGTTAATTTCATTCAACAAAACCATAATACTTTGATTTCTTATTTTCAATCAAGTTATAATTAAAAAAAAAAAATTGTGTTTTCTTCACAAAGCAAACACAAAACAAACACACAAAACAAAAACATGTATAGACTTTTATAAAAGAGCTTTTTAGAAACAAGTCGCAAAATTACTCTATGTGTGAAAGAGAAAAAGTATTAGTCGCAAAATAACTCTTTAAAAAGAGGAATTGCCTGAATTCCTCCATGCCAAACTCTCAGACTAGGAGTGAAAAAAACCAAAAATATCTCTCCTAGTCAGAGGAATAAAGTTTGTGTGCGCCTTTTATCTGTATCTCACAGAGAGAAAGGGGACAAGTGAGTCGGGTAACTGTTATTCGGGGTCTCTGGTATTTACATAAAAATGTATGGCACATGTAATTTAAAAACCCATATTGATTTCCTGAATTAAATATTTGCAAGCGATTATTCATTGTGTTGCCGACGTCGACGTTGCTCTTGCTGACACTGTTGCTGTTATCATTATTGTCATCACTAAGCACAAAAAAAAAGGTAACATTGTGCGAAATTACATACACATAAACATACACATATACATAGAGTATACAATATTGTATACTAAAATACACTTGAAGAGTACATATGGCTGGTGTCGCTTTTGGGAGTAGCTAGGCAAAACGGAAAGCAAAAGTATTTGCCGCTAATATAAACAAATAAACAGCCGAAGATCCGGTAGAAAACTGCACACACTATATACATACATATATATAAATACATACATATAATGTATAAATTGTGTACGTGTGTGGGATGAAAAGGGCGAGTGAGAGTGAGCACGCGAGCGAACGAGCTAGAGCCACGCACAGTAACAGTGAGAGCGTAAAAATAACACAGAGGAACGTCCAATCCATGCAGCGGTCGCCGCCGCCACTGCACAAGCAATTAAATTCAATAAGTGGAAGGCGGTGAGTGATGGAAAAATGCAGTCAGACAAACGGAAGGGAAAGAAGCGAAGAAAGACAATAGCGGAGACATTACAACGACTTCTGCTGCTGTGTCAATTAGCTGCACAGCAACACTGGCACTGAGCACGTCTCTTAGCTAGACAAAGATCACTGCGAGTTTTTCAATTTTTTGCGCTTATCAAAACCAAGCTAAAATGCCAACAAACGTTCTAAGAATTTTATAAAAGCAACGGGGATTTCAAGATAGCTAAGATATGCATGCACGTATGTGTGTGTGTGTGTGTGTGTGTGTGTGTGAACTGCGCGTTTGCCTAACTGTTGTTTGATAAGGTAAAAAGAAATATATAAAAAAGAGCATGTGTGTGTAGGTGTCGTCTCCGTTTGTCCGCAGTGTGTGAATTGGAAGTATTTTTTTAATGATTATGTATGACTTTTTATTTGAAAAAGTTTTTTTTTGGCAGACAATGCGCTACATGAAGTATTTTCTTTGCTGCCCAACAGGAAATGCGAACGAGCGTATTTAATGGCGTTGGTTAGCTGCTACCGTACATACATACGTAATTGTTGTTGTTGTTGTTTGTTGCTGTTGCTACACATTTTAGAATACATGTATTCATGTGTAGTATGTAACTGAGAAGTAATATTTGTTAGTTGTTTTTTTTTTTTTAATTTTTTTTTTTTTTTTTTTTTGTATTTTTTTTTTTTATTTTTTTTTTTTTTTTTTTTTTTTTTTTTGTATGTACATACCCTGCATGCCAGTGTTTATGTGCTCGATTTCAATGGACCTTACTATTTCAGCTGCATTATAAGCAAAAGATACTTATCTTAAGCAAAACAGAAGCTTTCGTAGGAGTTGCTGACGCAAAGGTGTTGTAAGTTATCGATAATGACGATAAACAACGATAATTGATTAATATAAAAATTAAATTTTTATTTCTATTAATTTGTTAGGCCATTGAGAAAATATAATTTGTATCAAAGTACTGCCATACTTAAAACTGATAATTCAAATGCAAATGCAAATCCAAACCACAACACGCACAGATAAATATGCTTACAAACTTGAATGAGGCCTTGATCGCATTTAATGCGATTGCACAGGTATATCAACTGATTCGGACAGCTCAGTAACTCATTTCGTACAATCTATTGCCAACTGGCGATCTGGAGCTCAACCCTTCACTCCAAGCATTCGATGTTTTTTGATGCAAATGCAAAAGATTCGACTAGTCTATTGTTATTGGAAACCTGTTTTATTGCGATGGCTCCATAGCCAGCTAGACAATGTATCTATCTCTCAATATGTGACGGATATGCATAGATGTCATAGAAATTGTCTTTCAATTAACAGGTGAAGTGGGATTTTGTTAACATTTTTTTAAACTTGTTTTTAAGAGATTTGTAAGTATGATATTCGCATTTCAGCTACTTTTTGCAATACTCTTTTTTATTGCCAGCAAATCAGTGAAAAAGTAAAAAATAAAACTTTGTTTTAAAACTGTGAACCATTTTCCTTTATATGTACATATATGTATATATATGTATATTTATTTTCTACGAGACAGTTTTTTCTAGACCACAGTTTGTCTACATTTTTTCTAAGAAAGTTTTCTTTTAACTCAAACTAAATGTATAGCTCCAAAAACAAAGACTTCGATTGCAACTGATAAGATAACAATTTATAATTTTTGCGCTTTTTTTTTTTGAGCTTGCATAGATCATCGATCAGAATGATTAAATAGTCAAATAGAGAATAAAGCTGGAGATGTATACATATATGAATATAGTATATATGAATTCATAATAATGAATTTGTGAATAGCTTCGGAAACTTACCAATTAACGTTGTTATCGTCCAGCGATGTGCAATGCGTGCGTCAGTTGAACTGATCGCCAGGCAGACCGATATACAGACATATACACATATATAATATATATATATATATATATATATCGTAATTAGTTACGATTATTTTTGTTGTTTCTCTTGTTGTTGACTACATGAAAGACTAATCAGCATTTTGTTCCAGTTTTGGTTGGTATGTCGAAATTTGTACAGATTTTGAAGAACGTTGACCAAACTAGGTGGAGAGTGGGGATAGAATACGGGGATTGACGAATATACAGGACGATTGTATTGGTAGAGTTTCACATCACGCATAGAGCAATTGGCCAGCTCGACGATGTGGTTGACACATTAACTATACATTGCGACGGAGCACTTTCTTGGCAGCCTTAATGTTGGGCACCAGAGCCTTCACCTCGCTACAATCGTCGAGGAATGGATGCTTGAGTAGCTCATCGGCTGTGGCTCGACAATCGACATCGACTTGCAGGCAACGATTGAGGAAATCTTGCAGGTTGGGACTCAGCTTGCTCCAGCTCTTGATCTCAGGTCGTCCATTGGCGGCAATCAGATAGAGGGCACGCAACGGCGTCTCATACAGATACGGCGGCTGGCCATCGATCATTTCGATGGCCATGATGCCAATCGACCAAATATCCACCTTTTTGCCATACTTCTTGCGCGTCACCACCTCGGGCGCCATCCAGTACGGTGTGCCCACCATGGTCTGGCGTTTCTCGTCGCCCTCGATGTTGGCACAAAATCCAAAATCTGTCACCTTCACACAGCCATCCATGCCCAGAAGCACATTATCCGACTTGATGTCTCGATGAATGATCCCCTTCGCGTGCAGAAAACTGATCGCATAGAGGACCTCTCGGCAAACGCACGCAATTTGACGCTCCTTCATCACTGTTTCGGTGACCACGTCAGTCAATGGGCCACCATCCATGTACTCCATGACCACCCAGAGCTGATCCTCGGGCTCGAGCAGATAGGCGTCTAGGAAATTGACCAGATTCTTGTGATTGAAGTCCTTGAGCACACGTATTTCGGTTAATATGAGATCCTTGGAGGATTGATTTTTCATTTCGATTGTTTTTATTGCCACTTGGGACTCCGTCTGCTTATCGCCAGCTATAAAAACAATGCCCGACGCGCCTTTCCCCACCTCCTGGCTGGTTTTATAACGCTCACGCGGATCTTCCGGATTGCATATGGCTCGCAGTTCATCATAAATCTCTGCATCCGTTTTTTGGCATCTCTTTTCCTTGGAGCGGCGCAGAATTGTTTCCTCGGGCGCATCGGCATCGATGCCACCCTCTTGGCTGCTACTGCCTGGAGCCGCGGGCTTGATGATTATGGTATCGGTGTTGATCTTCTGCAGCTCCCCGTCATGGCCACGCAGGTCACGTGAAAATTTGTTTTGTATAATGCTCGCGGGTTTTGGTTTGATCTGTGGCTTGGGCGGCAATTGATGTGGCGATTTCTTAGGCGGCACAGGCGGCGGCTCCTGGCCGCTTTCTGCCTTAATCGGTTTGAGCGTTTCTCTCCCCAAATTCGATTCCAGCTCTTTAATCACTTCATTCAGTGCATCCAGCGGAATAACCGACTGTTGGCTGCTATCATTGAGGCTGCTGCTGTTGCTATTCGCCGCAGAGCTACCGCAGCCGCTGCTACTGCTCTCGGTGGCCGTTGAGTTACCGCTGCCATCATCGTCGGACTTATCGATGTCTTGTGATTTGTGTTTGTTCTTATAATTGACATAGTTATCAATCTCTTTGGACTCCTCGTGTATAACGTCCTCCGTTATAAATGGCTTGAACACCTCCTGCTCCTTCTTTTTAATTGAGTAATTGTAATATTTGACCGCATGGTATGCGGCATCTGGATTTTTGTCCTGTTCGTCGCGTGTAATTTGTGTATTCATCAGGCGCACCCATGGCGTTGGCAGACCCTCCAGATCGCCTGTTTCTTGGTTGCGTGAGACATGAAAATGTCTCTGGAAATTCGTCGGGGCACCAATCTCGGAGATTTGCTCCTTCTTCTTGAACCACTTGGCAAAACTCATGTTTATATTTACTCTATCTCACTCTCTCACGTCAATTTTAATCTCTATGTATTTTTGCTCTATGTAACGCTGGAATTTTCTTTCAAAATACTTGGGAAATTCTATTGAAGCGTGTTTTGTTGTTTTGTTACCGTAGGTAGCGCTCTAGCGCCCTCTCACTTGCACTCGCACAACTCACTCGACAGTCGCACTCACAGGGCCAGCCGTGAGTCATAAACAAGCACACACACGCGCACCCGTCGTGCTATGTATATAACTGTGTGCGTATGTATATGTTTGTGTGCGTGTCTATGTTCGTTCACTTATCTCTAGTTAAGTTAGCTTAAGCTTTTGCAGACGGCAAACGTAAAAAACCCCACTGCCATTTTTGTGTGCTGCTTTATAGAATTTTCACTTTTATTGCTTATACACAGAACTAATTTTTAATTAAATGCAGTAGCCACGACTTTTTTCTCTTTACTTTTCAATTACAACTTACAACACACACGAACATATGCACGCACACACACTCATTTTCACAGATTCTGGAGCGAGACAACGGGCACAAAAGGAGTGGCCGCACTAGCGTCTTGTTCTTGCCCTTGTTGTTGTTTTATTTTTTATTTTGCTCCTGCCGCAAATACTAGACTTTGTTTATCTTAACCAATGGCACAAAGGCCATTTTTATTTGCTTGTACAGAAAAACATTTATTCCTTCTTTTGCTACAGTGGAAAGTCTGCAACTCACAACTTCTTTTAATTTTTCTCCTTTACTGCAAGTCGCGCTGCAATCGGCCGTACTGCTATCGCACTCTCACGCACACGAACAAGTGACTGTGTGACCGTAGGCTGTAAGCGCGAAAATGTAAATTCTAAAAAATACTATACTTGATAACAGATTAGAAATAAGTATTCACGTATTAAATTTTAATAATTTATTTTTCATATAAAAACACAGTATTTTTGCTTTCTTTAGATTTAAATTTACATCAATTTATATCGGTAAAAATATTATAATCCTTTTAGGAAGTTCACAAACCTGAAAACAAAATATTTATAATAGTTTTGTAGAGATATACGTAAGGCGATTTTATGTATATAACTTTATTTTCGTTTGCATATGTATAATTAATAAATATTTTTCTTACCTTATTATGAAGGTTTAATTTTTCTGAAAGTCCTTACAAAATATTCAAATGTAGTATGACCAAATAACAAATCTACTGAAAGACTTCGATACTGTGCTATTGTGGATGCGTTCAGCAGTAGTTACCACTTGGCGGTAACGTTTATTTGTAGCAGTATTCTAGTACGTACGACGAGATACAATTGCTTAAATATATATTTTTTAATATACCGCTGGAACTATTTTTGAATTATAAAGGATTACGAGGAATCCTCGTCATAATCGTCGGTATTTAACGAATTCCATAAACGCGGCCGTATCAGCATACGCGATGCTTTCACCAAATATTCGTTGTGCCAGTTCCCCCATATAATACGCTGTCCATTTAAATTGGATTGAACTTCTAGGCACTGATCAAGCCACCACCCAGAACAGCCACCATCCCACTCATTGGACTTGAAGTCCATGTGATTGTGGTAACTGAGACCATCGGACGTGCTGCTATTGTCATTCATTTTGCCTATCATCAATTGATAGTTTAAACTTTCGCTATCTAACCGAAAAACTGCATATTCAGCCCACACTTTGCTACCGAGGTGATCCTGCAGCTCAATGCGCAGCTCGTAATCGTCGCGATAGACAAGTCTGTATATGAACTCGTTGCCAAACCAAAAGTCACTTTGCAAGCTGCCAAAACCTGACCGATACTCATCCCAACTGCGATTGAAATTCAGCTGCTCCAGCTGATCCGTGCGACGCTGTATTACAGTCCACGCTACTCCATCCGTGGCAAACGCACAATAACGTTCATTCAAGTCGCGCTGTTTCTCATTCAGTTCTGGCTCAAGGAATTTGTAAACACCATCCACACGCTGCTGCTCGTCCAGCTCGGCACAATCCGCTTTAGCGGGCTGCAAATACTCTTCGAATATTTTTGTTGTTATTTTTGAATCAGGTAAGTTCTATTTCCTTTATTCCAATTAATTTCACACTCACCAACAGTCGCTTGGTTACTTTCATTTGTTGTCTTAATTTCTGAGGTTTGCTCCTTTTCCATTTCCGATGCGTCATTTTCTTTTTGTTGCCCCTCTCGAGTGGTTTGACTTTTGGTCACCAGCAGCGCCAGCATTGAGTGCATTTCTTCCATTCTTCCATCCTGTGCGCTCTTCCACTGGAAGCTCATCTGTGATTGGTTGATACGTTCGTGCATTTGTTGCCAAGTTTCCAGCGCTTTGCTTAAATTTCCAGATAACTCTTTCAGAGCTTTTCCTTGCTTAATGTGCGTAAAAGAAGTCAATTTGCTGATCAGCTGATTCAACTTAAATTCAATATTCAACAGACTGCGCTGTTGTTGCTCCTGTGCATTCCGCACCAGCATCAACTGCTGTTCCACAAAGGGGCTCGATTTGGCGGACACTTTCAGAACCTGCACAGTTGCAATTAGAGCGAATAACAATGCTGCACATAACTGCAAATTCAGAAAAAATATCAAAAAGTGCTTCGAGTCGCCTTTAATATGCCAATCCAATGTGCTTTACCCGCATCTTGTTGCCTCATCAAAGTGTGGACTGTAACTGGAAACATATGGCGAGCAGCTAGCTTATTTCAAGAAGCGCCACATCTGTTGCAAATTAGGAATAAAATTAAATGAAAAGAAAAAGCAGCTTTTGATTTATGTTTCTGTTTTGTTTCTTTTTTAAATGATTTTTAATAATTTTTGCGAATATAGAGATTTGTATTTGTTTGCTTTTTAATGTCCCTAGTTGTTTTTTATTAGTTGTTGCATATACACATTTTACTTCAATTAACGTTTGTGTTTAAAACGAAAAAAGCAATATACATATTTATATAGAAAATGGAAAAATATAAATTTAACATTTCAAGAGGTTTACATTAATTAACCCATCTATTTTTTTAAACATATATACATAATATATATGTTTTTGTGTGTTTTGGATTTACTTTCAAGTTAAGTTAAAGTTTTTTTTAAGCTTAAATGTTTACAGTTAACAATTATTTTGTTTGTTTAAAAAGAATTTGAAATTAAAGCGCCTAAATAACTAAATACATGAATTCATTTTGGATATATATATATATATATATGATTTGTTGATTTTTTAAGATATTTATAAGCACGTCTGTTTTAGTAAAACGGGACCAGGCTGAACTATTATTTTAAAAGGTCAAAAAGTTTACATTTGTTATTGTTGTTGTTGAGGTGCGTGAATACAATTTAAAACTCAAAATTCATATATATATATTTTCTAACTTATTTTTTATGATCATGCGATCTACATATAACTATTTAAATATATATATATATATATATTCATATTTTAAAGATAGCACACTTTTGGCTTGTAGCCCCAAGTGAGATTTTTCTTATCTTTCCTTCTTTCTTTTAAACTTTAACTTTCAAACGAACTTGTGTGTGTATGAGTTAATCTAGGTTTGTATTATTATCTTTATCTTTAGCTTTATCCATTAGTTTCATAGATACATATATCTTAATGATTAGCTTGTTTTTTTCTCTATTTACATTAGAAATTTTCATGTTTTTTTTCTTGGTGTGGTGTGGTTTTGTTTTGTTTCTTTTTTTAATATAATATACTTTTTTTCTAAAACTAAATAACTTAAAAATTGCTTAGAAATATGCTGCATTACATGTTGAGTTTTTGTTGATTTTCAAGTGAAACTCTTGCTAGTGTTTTTTGTTTAATAGAAAATTAAATGGAGAACATTTTAAAATTTATCGCTTTGAAGCGATCTCATTTAAAAAGTTGACGAATTCATTTAAAAGCTCAAATTCACATTTCATATGGTTTAAATAGCTTTGGATTGTATTTCGCTAGCTTGCCAGCTCCTCGTCTCTTCCTGCTGGATACTTGTTGCTCGAACTTGCTGCTAGCTTCTCGCTATTTGCGCTTTCTCGCAGTTGGCTCACCGCTGCTAGCTACTCTACTCTCCAGCTGCTTGCACACATGCTGCCACACGTTACATGCAGTACGCCTATTCACAGATGCTTACACACGCTTGCGCATGCGTTCGTGGCGTACACCAGTGTTACGTTTCCATTCGGGATCATTGGGATCATCGTCCATGAATGGATCATCGACCAGCTCCTCATCGTCGAGTCCTTCACCCCCGCCCAGATAAGCATCGATGCTAGCATTGTAGGCATTTGCATCTTTCGTGCTTGTGCCTGGCACCTTATCATCCTCTGGTGGCGCCAAATAATGATAATCATTATCCTCCTCCAGAAGCATCAGCTCCTCCTCATCATCATCATCCTCTTCAGGCAAATAATCAATGCCGTCGTCATAGCCATCGTCCTGGCCGCCATTGCTGTGAAGTGACTTCGTCGTTGCCTGCTTTGCAGCACTTTTGCCACCATTATGCTGCACCAATTTGCCAGAATTTGTGGCTTTTGCTTTGCTGCTGCGGCGACTGCTGGAGCTGGTTGTTGTGCCATCCCCATTGGAAGAGACCGATTTGCTTTTGATGCGCTTGCCCGGAATGGTGGATGCGACGCTAAGCGCCGCCGGTGTCGCTGACTCTTTGGGCTCAGCATACATTTCGGCAAGTAACCGTTGATAGACCTCCTCGGAGAGAGGAAAGTGTAACGGCTCAAATGGTGGCGGTTCCTATGGCATATATTGAAAAAAGAAAAGAAGTAATTAGCATTTAAATCTATCAATATATTAAACACACCAGCACTCACGTCTCGATTATCTGGCGTGGCGCTGCGACGCTCGTGGTCCTTTAACTTGCTGGATGTGGTACGTCGGCGCTTTGTGGTCTCCCCATTAGCTGCAATGCCATCGAGCGGATGCTGCGACATGTTTTGTGCCAACGGAGACGGTATACTCTCATTGTCAGCAGTAGGTCCCGTCAGCTGTGATGCAGCCGGCGAAGCTGGATCCGGTGTATTGGCACCGCTCGATTCAGCCCGACTGTCCACACGTCGATTAGCACGAGACCGAGTGCTCCAGGGGAACTTTAAGAATGTCTCAAAACGTCGACGTTCCTCGATGAGAGCACGCTGATGTCGTGCTATGTACGCCTCATCTGAGGTGTCTTCCTCCTCATCATCATCATCATTCTGCATAATATCAGAAGCGGGAGCATCTACGACCTTTGCTACTGCAACTGGCGCTTCGGTTTTCTCCTGGGTCTTTTCTACCGCCGTTTGCAGCTTGGGCCGCTTATTAGGTGGTTCAACAGCTTCAGCTTTAGGTTTATCTATTTCAGTTGTAGTCGTGGCCTCTTTGCTAGTAATATCAGCAGTCGCTGCGTCTGCTGGCGTAGGCATAGCAGAGATTATTCTTGCTTTATCTATATTATTATTCACAGGGATTCTATTATTGTGCTTTTTGGTGTTACCATTGAGAGGTGTTTGCTGCCCTTTTAGCTGCTGCTGTTTCTGAGTCTCTATTTCCAACTGTTCGGCTTTCCCCTTCAGCTGCTGCTCCTTAGTCACAATATCCAACTGTTCGCTTTTCTTCTTTAGCTGCTGCTCCTTAGTGTCAATTGCCAACCCTTCGGCCTTTCCATTTAACAGTCCATTAGTAAGTGCCTGTTGTGCCAGCTCCTTCGACTGCTTGACAGTCTCGGACTGTCGTTTCTTCTTCTTGTTCGATCGCTTCATCCCATTTATTTTTGCACTCTTGATTAATGTTTTCTTTTTTGCGTTGCTTAGCTTCGGCGTTTTTTTTGCTGTTGTTGCAGGCGAAGTTGTTGCTGCTGGCTTGGCTGTTGCTTCAGTAGATGTTGCTGCTGATGCTTCAGTTTTTGTTGATGTTGTTGCTGCAGGTGTTGTTGCTGCGGGTGTTGTTGTTGCTGCGGGTGTTGTTGTTGCTGCGGGCGTTGTTGCTGCGGGTGTTGTTGGAGTTGCTGTTCCTGTTGATATTGATGGTGCTGCTGTTTCTGATGTTACTGTTGTTGCTGCTGTTGCTGCTTCTACTGATGTTGGTATTTTCGTTTCCTTCACCTTCTGCATCTTCGCATCCGCACAACCGTTGGTCAGCCTCTCAGCATTGCCAGATTTATTCGGTGATTGTTGTTCAGTATCGCTGTCCACAATACGCCACCTGGGATAGTGAGAAAGAAAATATGCTTTTTTGACTTTTATCTACAATATATAAATATATTTGTACTTACTTTGGTATTGGTATTTCCTTGTAAGGCAGTATTTCGACACGCGTCTGTGCGGCCATGCTGTAGGGTATTACAATGTTGTCAATGTCGTAAATAAGACGATTGCGTCTTTCTGAAGTGCTGTTAAGTGGGATAAGTGATTAATGGATTTAGCTAAACCTTTATTAAGGAACATTTATAGTAAATACATTTTATTGTCGTTTCTCCAAAAATCGTGTTAAGCTTAAAATCTGTGTCTTCACTCACCGTTCATTACGATGGCTGCGTGCTTCGGATGAATTGCGACGACTGTTTTGCTGTTGTTGCTCCCACTGCGAATCTCCAATGTTAGCCTGCTGACTGCTGCTGCTGCACCTGCTTCTGCTGTTGTTGTTGTTAATGTATGCTGAATGTGTTAGATGTTGTGTTTTGGAGCTGGATTTGCGTGGCTTTTTACCACCGTTGCCGGAGATCAGTGCAAAGCTATTTTGTTGTTGCTGTTGTGAGTCGGGTAACACTCCGAGACGATTCGTGGTCAATTGGCGCTGCTTCTTCCTTACTGTGGCGTCCAACAAGGAGCACAGACATAAGTAAATGTTGAAGAGAGACAAACGAAAACAAATTGCAAAATAAAACAAATGTTGTTCGTTTTTGATGTTTGTTGTTGTTCGTTGTTATTGCACAGTTGTCGTTCATGTTGATGATGATGATGATGATAATGATAAAAATCATAATGTGTTTGTGTGTACGTGAGCAATTGTGTGTGTGTGTGTGAATGTGTGTGTGAATGTGTGTGTGAATGTGTATGTGTGAATGTGTATGTGTGTGTGTGTATACATATATATATGTGTGTGTGTGTGTCAACGATGTTCCGTATAACATAAGAGATGCAAAAAGAAACAAAAAAAAGAAAAGAAAGAAGATGCAAATTGTTGTTGTTTTATGTTAATAATCAATTATCGAATTTGTCATGTTTACAATAATTTACTGTTGGCCACTTGTGGCGTTGTAGTAGGCGTAGAAGAAGAAGAAGTAGCAGTACCAGTACCGTTTCCACTATCCAATCCCACGTGGACGAGCGCACTGCTCCCGCTGTCGTTTTTGTTGATATTATTATTCTGAACTGTTGAATCTTTATTGTTGTTGTTATTATTAATGTTGTTGTTGTTGCTGTTGTTTGCTTTGTTTTGGCTATTGTTGTTGCGCTCCTTACGTCGCACATAACGACGTTTGGTCGTCTCGCCTGGTCTGCGTCCGGCGCTGCCACCACCAGCACCGCCGCCAGCGGAGGCAATCGCCTCGCGCTCAGCCTTCCAGACACTCTTGACAATTGCCTTGGACTGGCTGCGCATTACACGATATTGCCAATCAGGCTGACGACTAATCGCTTCCAGATGCACCGATTGACAAACATCTGCAATGAAAGTTAATACAAATTCCATTAATATAGTGCTCGCTTAAGTTGCGTCATTTGTCAACTCACCAGTGGAGAAGCTTAGCACCGGATGATAGCCGGGATCAAGTAATGCCACCCGATTTTGGGGCATCAGTGTTTCAGGTAAATCTCTTGGCGCCGTCGGATCCGGCCGGCCTGTGCACAAAGTGCACGGCACCTGTGGCCATTGACAGCCGCATTTGATGTTGCTTGGCCTAGCTGCCTTCTTAGATATTGTGTGCATATTTGTGGTCTGGAAGAGTTTACGCTTGCGAAACTCAGATAGCACTAAAGGACGTGCCCGACTGCATAGCCAATCGCTAGAAGCCTGTTCGGGATCTTGCTCCATGTAGCCGTTCTTTGGCGCTTTTGTCGTTTCCAAAAGCACATCACCCTTGTTGCGACACAGATCGTTGTACACATCGTTGTGCTGGCGGATTTTGATATCTAGGTCGGCCACCTGAGCGCACAGCCAGGACCAGCGCAGGGCTATGATGGCACGATCTCGCGAGTAGCGCCATACAGCACGTCGCTGGCTGCAAAATATAAAAGAAGTATATATTAATAAAAGAAGAACATGGCTAACATAAGCAATTACAAAACTCGAATGTTAAACACATGTTATTATGTGCTGTTAATGGGCAGTAAATAACTGTGCCTGTTGCTTAACATATGCACATATGTTAAATAGCAGAAAAGTTAACAGCTCTGCTTAACTAATCGTAAATACAAATACAGCTGGAACAACTGTACATATGGTGACAAAATTAATAAATTATATGCGTTAATTTACAAACCTATTAGTCTAAAATAATTTAACTTATTCATTTAAATATTAGCGAGAATGTTAAAAAAGTCTATAAACAATTAATTCACATAAAGCTTAGCCAATTCTTGATGATTACGATCATATCAGTGTTAAATTGTTGATTTGCTGATATTTAATATTTTTTATATTCATATATTTCAATTAAAGACTCAGTAGATAAATAGATCAACATTTCGTTCACTTACATTGGCAATGATAACTGCTGGGAATTGTTGTAGGTGACCATCTCATCGGCAGAATCGCCGCCAGAACTCGATTCAGTGGCGTCCGAGTCAATGGCATTCTGCACCTCACGCATCTCCGTGTGCAACAAACCCGACACATGGGTCAATTCGCTAGTCACATAGTTGTCAAAGTTCGGCACAATCTCATCGGCGCGCGGAGTTATAAGGCCATCGGCTCCAGTAGATATCGTGCTGTTATTGATGCTGGTTGCTGATGCATCCATTTGTTGTGTTTTGCGTGCTCGTTTACCCGGCTGCGCCGCGGTACTGTACCACGATGAGGAGGATGCTAGCGATGCCGAACCACCGCCAGTCGTATGGCAGATTTGTTGTTTTCGTGCCGCCGTCTCAATGTGCCGCAGTACATTGCTCATCTGACTGGCAGGCAGTGGTTGCTTGATTTGCTCCTCCCAGAAGCTGCTGCTTGGCCGCCCAGACACAATGGACAACACGGTATCCTCGCGCTCGCTAAGTTTCTCACTGCGCACAGGTGCGCCTGCTGCTTTATTTGAGGTTCGTGCCGCCCATTCGAGAATACCGCTCACTTCGTCGCTGGCATGCCGGCACATATGCCGCGACTGCAACTTGCGCATGCGCCGCAGCAAGAAGTCAATCTTGCGCATCAGCAGATATTGCTGCTGCTCGAGCTCGGCATGACACTCCTGCAAGGGACGCGCCGCAATTGCTGGACTACAACTGGTCTTTGACTCCAGCATCTCTTGAATGCCCGCAATTGTCGATGACGCTCCTGCTGCTGCTGCCGTCGATGCGATTGGGCCAGCTGCAGTTGCTGCTGTAACTGTTCCGGCGGCAGCCGCTGCCTCCTCCTCGTTGCATGGGAAACACATATCGTCAAGGAAATTATAGATTGTGTCTGGGTTCACGTGCGCACTGTCAAATGTTTTGAGCGCTTTCAAAACCTCCTCAATATCCTGATCCTCGAGCACGGCGCCAGCACCGCCATCCTTAAGAAAATTTATCGAGCTCGACGTGCTCTGTGGTGTCAGCAATGCGCCCGACTGACGCGTAGCTGTTGAATGCTGGGGTGAGAGTATCTCCGGTTGTTGTTGTTGCAGTTGCGGTTGCTGTTGCACTTGCAACTGTTGCTGCTGTTGCATCATCAACTGTTGCTGCTGCTGCTGTTGTACTACCAACTGTTGCTGCTGTTGTTGTTGCAGCTGCTGCCTTGTGGCCATCGCCTGCGCAACAACACTGGCTCCTGTTGTCACTTCGCTATTATCAACGTTGGGCGGCAATACAACGTTGGGGCTGCCATCGAGTTGACTAAGGCATTCTGCAAATCAGAAAAATAAACAATTATATAGAAATATATATATAAAAGTAATTCTACCCTGCTTTTAAAAATTGTTTCGTTAAGAATAAATTTGCATAATTATACTTATTTTGTTCTATGTTATGTAAATTAACATCACATCTCTTTTGAGCCTATGTATACGTTAATAGGATCTAGTTTTAGCTGTTAAGATATGCAATTCTGTTATGCTTAACAGTCGCCAATTTATTTTGGCAACCTGCTGTTGTTTTACATTTCCGAAAATCTGTCTCTAACATATTTGCGGCCATTTTAATATTATTTATGTTAACCATAATGTTAAAAATCATTATGTGAAGTGGAAAATCAAATTCATAGTTTTCAATAATAAAAAAGTCAACTTAAATCCTTTAAAGTAACTATTCACAGTTAACTGTTATCTTGATGTTATTAAAAACATGTAGGCCAAAAACAAAGGAAATTTAAATAATAGTTTCGGCTGAATCTTTGAAATAAGTGAAATTCTGCCAGATCTAAAAGTTATTCCACCTGAACATGTCAAACTAAACAAGCAATTGTTCAAGAAAAACAAATAAGTGTATTACTGGCAGTCGACACGTGAATACGCATTAATAATTTACTCTCAAAACTGATTGAAAAGCTGACAGATCGTGTGGACCGCGAATAGCAATGAGAATGTAAGAATCTGCAAGACCCAAGGGCTTACCTTCAATAGAATCTGGAATTTTCGCAGCAGCAGCAGCCAATTCCGCTGCACTTTCCGCATTTGTAGGCAGAGGTACTTCCGGCCACGCCAATCGTTGCAGAGCGTCTGTGAGTGTTGCGGTTGGTGTTGCCGCTGCCGCCGCCGCTACTGCTGCTGCTGCTGCACTTGTGGACTGTGACTGGGCTTCGGTTTCTGCCATTAAAGCGGGCTCCAGTAACTGCACGGAATGTGCTATAGCAGCGGCTGCCGCTGCGGCAGCTGCTTCCGTTTCGGCCGGCTGCTCCTTGCTGTGGCTCACTTCGGGCAGTGTTTTTCGTAGGCAAATCTCAGCTGTGATGGCCTCCTCGAATTCACAGGTCAAATTCGCCAGCAACTGTGCCGTTGAGTTGTCTTTGCAGTTGTTGTTGTGCTCGGCGGCCGAGTTATCGGCTGTCACTGTTGGTGCGGCTGCGGCTGCTCCTGCTGCGGCCACACCTGCCTCGTTGATGTTTATGCTGCTGCTGGAACTGGAGCTGGAAGAGGCGGTTGCACTACCGTCGTTGCTTGTATGTGTGGCTGCAGCGCTAAGGCCCATTTGATGCTCCACGGATTTGGCTTCGCTATTATTCTTATTGCTGATGCTGTGATTGTTGGACTTGCGCTTATTATTATTGTTGTTAACCTGCACAATCGGTGAGCCAATGCGTTGTGCCGCGTCCTTGGAGCGCGTCACACGCGTCGTGGCCGTCAAGGGGATTAACTTTTTAGTCGCGTCACTGGGCGAGTCCAATTTTCGCACAGATTGCCGCGTACCAGTGGCAGGCGATGCGTTGCTCGTTAGCTTTTCCTTGGGACTCAGTGGTTCGGCTGTAAGCGCTGGTGCCATACTGCGGTGCGGCGTCACTGCCAGGCCAGCTGCATTACGGACTTACGCTATTTGAACACTATGCCACGGTAATCGGCTTTCAAATGCGATCACTTAATTACTGTATGCACTTTATGACTCTGTGAGGGAGAGGTTCTTGTTGGTCGCTTCAAATAAAAATAAATAAAGACGGGAAAACAAATTTTCAAAAATTATTTAAATAATTTATTTTGAAAACTGACACCGAACTGAAGCACACTTTGTTTCTCCACTTACGCACTCTCTCACACATTCATATAAGTACATACAAACAAATATACAGGGCTCAACACGTTTCGTTTCGCCTACTATTAAAACAATGGCCGAATGCTTTATCTAAAGTTGCCATACATTTGCATAATCGATAACAACAATTACACAAATTAACAACGATAACAAAAGCAGTTGCACTTATTTTTTGTTGATGACCTCTTCCGCTAATAGCGGGCGGATGCTTTATGAAAATATAGTTGCCAGATATCTGCATTAATGGGATTACTCGATAATAATTATACCAACCAACAACAAGCGATAGCTAACAATATTCCGTTGTTATTTTGGTTTCCTATTCCTCCTTTTGATTATCTTCGTTAATGCGCTGCCTATAGGAAGTCTTTTCCGGCGCCGCGTGCGTATGTGTACCACTTACTCACTCACACACTTAAACAAGCGCGCGGACTTCTATGCGTGCCAATTGTGAGAGCAGAGAAGAGAGCGCGCGCTATTGCTCATTCACAATGATGCGCAATAAAAAAAAACTATGGAGCATTGGTGTTCGGCCAGCAGAACATTTGAACAAATGCAAATGGGCAAAGCCACTGACGAAATCTCTGGCTGCGCATATGAAAATCTACATTTTATTATTACGCATGTATGCAGAAAAATGCACATATCACAAACATTTGCGCAGAAGTGCGTGGTCGCTTACTTTTCATGTTTTTTTTATGTAATTTCGTTTATTGAATTTTTCATCGTTGGCAATTAAGTAGCTCGCGCCTTTACAATATGTGCGCGCACACAAACAAACAAACTCACACAAAAATCACACTCATACATATAGGTACAGACCCATGGATGAGGTTAGTGCTGGTATAGACGTGTGTGTTATGTACATACACACATATACATGTATACATGTCTAGCACTATTTTCAGTTATTTACACAATAATTCATTATATTTTCCATTTACACATACTGAAACGCCTCAAAAATACTGAATATTATAAACAGCTTCGTTGTTATTGCCAAAACATTTTTATTTATGCACGCATACATGTTTTTTTTCTTCGTTTCAACCAAAAAGTAGTAGGAAACGTTTTCAGCGCGAAAGTAACCAAACTGTGCACTATACACACACACATATACATACATGCACCGACATACAGAAGCAGAAGCACGCAAGAATTTGTAATGCCTTAGAAACTATTACTATTTTATACGCACAGTTTTAGACGCTTGCACAACGCACGCAATTATTAAATCTTTTGATTTTTACTAAAGCGGCGTTGTTCGCGCTTGGTATATTTTTCGTTATTACTCCACAAAATTTTTTCATTTATATATTTTTTTCATTTGCTCCCTGCTACGCTTTTGGCAAAACGACGTGTATTCGGAGCTGTACTCGTTTCTGTGCTGCCAGACCAAAGTACGCATGCTGATCATACGTTTGTCTCATTCCCACTTATGCCGCTACATGGGCAATTCCACATCAGTGTTGCAATGCGTGTAAAAGAGATGTCTTGACAAATGGTTACTTTAAATCGTTACTCAGTCACAAATGGCAACACCTAACCGTGACTAAATGCTACTACATAATATGCAACTCTGCTCGCAAAAAGGCATCATCTTTGTTATTGTTTCTGCTGGGATGTACTTTAATGGTTATTATAATGTGAATAAATAATATCACTTATATTATACTATTTCTTGACTTTTAATTTAAATTATAAGCATTGCATAATTATGATTAATCGGGCTCGTCGTAGATTCTACAAATTTTAGAGCAGCTTCTGGGTAAGGAATTAGTAGATCCAATATGGAGGAACCTAAGGGACTATCAATAACCAAGTTGAAATAAATTGGTGACAACATAATAATTTGCCAACTCTACTTTACATTTTGCAGTATGACACTTGTTAACGTATTATTGTGAATTTATTGAAGCTATAGTTGGAAATCTTCTTGACTGGCGAAAATTCGGCGTGTTCAATCACCGAGCTGGGACTACCTTTGTTCCGAAGCCAATCCTTCCTAGAAGCAGTCAAAATATGACAGTCAGGACACAATAAACTATAAAGCTAATATTTCAATTTTTGCATTTACATTTCATTAAGCGGTTCGATCGGGCCCTCCAATTCGCCCCTTACAGTACCATTTGGAGTGTTCATGCACCAACCGCGCACTCCCAGTTCAGTTGCCTGCTTTTCTGTGTACTAAATATACATATTCACAAAATTAACCAATTGAGTATTGTTCACCTGATAGCACCTACATCATGGGGTATTCTATATACTAGTCTTACCTTGCGAAAGAAAACACCTGCAGAAAATAAGATCAAAAAGACAAATTAAAAAAGTGTAACAGTTTGCAATTTGCAAATGTGGCTGAGATCGTTGAATATACCTTGTACTTGTCCAAAGACTTCAAAACTGCATGCAAATAATTGAGCCATTGCGATTGATGAAGTTTTATTCCCAGAAACTTGGGACGTTATTAAAAACACAATACTTATAACAATATTTACTTTGAGAACTAAATCTGATTTATACGAAAACACCATAACGACCGACTAACAGAGTTGCCACTTAGTCTTAAATTCTCTCCAGTAGCGTAGCCAGCCGGTATTACAAAGAAAAGGGTATCCACATCTTAATTTGACTGACATTACAAATTTTGATACGTCATAACTGTGAATACTGTGATAACTGTGAATTCTACTTAAAAAAAAAATAAATAAATAAATAAATAAATTATATTACCTTACGATTGTTTAAAAAAATTAATATTTTGTATTTGATATATAACTAAAGTGTGGATAGTTAAATTAAACAAGATTCGAATAATAAAAAAGTATGCTTTGGAATTAAAATAGTGGTCAAAACTGATTTGACAAACAAATTAAAAACGCGATCATACTTATCTTATATCTTGATCATTTTCTTGACTATTTAGAGGTTCCATTTCGCAATTTGGCAACGCTAACAAGAAGAACAAAAAAATTGTGATTTTTGTATATGCATATATTTAGGTATATTTGTTTGTAATTTATTTAACTGTAGTGTGGCTTAGCCTATTAGTGGTTTAAATAACAAAATACTATGGACTACTGCTGGCAGCAGAAATGAAATCGTAAATTCGTTGTAAAATTCTGGAAAATATCCGTTTCAGTTGGCTCGATCTGCGGCCTGTTTCTTAGCCGCCAGGATAGTATTTTGCATCAACATGGCAACTGTCATGGGGCCAACACCTCCAGGCACTGGGGTAATATGTCCAGCCACCTGACGGACCTCTGCAAATCATAATCATTGTAAATTTTTGTCCGGATATCGGGTCGTTAGCATCATTCACTTACCATCGAAGTCGACATCGCCGACTAGTTTATATTTGCCTGTCTCATCTTGGATTCGAGTGATGCCCACGTCAATGACACAAGCACCTGGCTTGACCATATCCTTGGTTATCAAACCCGGCTTACCCACAGCTACAACAATAATATCAGCTTGGCGGCAATATTTTGCCAGCTCCTTGGCGGGTGTATAGCGATGACACATGGTGACCGTGGCATCCAGGCCCTTGGTCGCATGACTGCCATCCGAGTGCAACAGCATGGACAAGGGCAAACCAACATTTTTGGAGCGACCGACTACAACAGCATTGCGACCGAAAGTTGGAATATTGGCGCGCTTCAGCATGGTCTTAACACCCAATGGTGTGGCCGGCACAATACCATTCATGTCCAGAGCCAAACGACCAATGTTGATCTCATTGAAACCATCCACGTCCTTGGCAGCGATTATGGCATTGCACACGGTACGCTCATCAATGTGCGCGGGCACCGGCAGCTGCACTAATACACCATTCACATTATCATCCTTGTTCTGCTGGTCGATCACATTCAAGAGCTCCGCCTGTGTCGTTGACTCGGGCAGCACAATTGTACGGCTTCTAATGCCAATTTCCTTGCACGCCTGGGTTTTCTTTTCCACATATTTCTGGCTAGCCGGATCCTCGCCCACAATGATGGCAGTCAAGTGGGGCACAGGATGTCCTTCGGCCACAAATTGCTTCAGCTCCTTACACAATTCGCTGTGTATCTCGTTAGCCATATTCTTGCCATCAATTATTTGAGCCATGTTACTGTGGAGTGAATAAAGATGGAAATAAGTTAATTCGAAAAGAAATTATGTGATTTATAGAACTCGAAAGGAAATGGATAAGATAAGATAGTTCAAAGCCGAATTATAGAATGGGAGTAGATTCATAGCGCGTGAGAGGAAATACTTCATCAAAACAAAATCTATATACACACATACATACATAGTATACAAATAAGTAATCTTCTTCCATCGCGCGCGTATTTATATTCATATTTCAGTCAAAACTTTATCTAATGAGATGAGATTAATGCACTACGGTTCACTGAACATCAGTTTTGTATACCCTGCATACTTGCAAATGAGTAGAATGGTTTTATAAAAATGTAACATGCAGACGGATCTAGCCAGTCTAGTCAGCCTGTCCATATGCTCAGTTCACGATCGCGAAAGCCACAAGAGATAAATATCGAATATTAAATATAATTGAGAACACATATTTTGTCCCGACTCCTGTCATTCCTTAATTCATATATTATATATTTATTAAAGCATCTAATCATTCGTATATCAACTCTTCGCAAGGCCGAGAATATCTTCAAGTTGTTCAGTCTCGCCTAGCGCACTCTTGGAAGCTATAAATTGTATAATTCAAAACCACAATGTGATTACAACTAAGGGGGAAGTACACAAAGATCATTTGTGCGGTAATTCCCCTAGCACTCGCTTGGTGATTTACACCCATACAATATTTTTAGTGATATGCGTGTCAGGGGTTTCCCCTTTTTAAGAGATAAGTGTAGAAATTTATTGAACAATTTATTATGTAATAATATAGCAAAAATTCATGTTAAACTTAATAATAATATATTTATATATATAATGTTGCATATCATATTTCTATTTAATTATATATATATAAATATATAATGTATACAATTAATTGGAAGCATTCAGCATACCCAGCTCTTGCAGTGCAAGTGCAAATTGTTTGTACTCATTGTCGTTTGACTTGTGTTGTATATAGTTGAGCATGCCATCTGCGCTCAGCCACATCCAGGCGTACTGTTTCAATTCGGACTTCTCCACAATCTCTTTCCATTTGGGCAAGTTGGCATTATGTGCCATGGGCTCGTTGAGCTGAGCCACCAGTTTATCAAATCTGATCTTGTTGCTCAGCAACTGTTCCAATTGCTTTTTAACATCGTTTTTATCCTCGGCGCTGTCCTCGTCATCATATTCTGTCTTCAAATCGACATCAATCTCTTCGGTTTTTATCGCTTGGGTTGATATTTCGGAATTGCTCTCCTCATCATCCTCGGCGGATGAAGAGTCCAGTTCCTCTTTGATATTCACAGGTATCCATGTCATGGCGCACTCTCCCTTATCCGGATACACCTCTTCCAGTAGGCGAACGCAACGATCATTGGCCTTCGCACGTGCCAGCTGCAAAGGTGTTAGACCGGCCGAATTTCTGCACATTAATATATCCATTGGATTCTCTGCGTCCAGTATTAAAACGATCAGCTCCACATTCTGCTCAAGCACAGCCATGTGCAGTGCATTATTGCCATCCGTTGTGTTGGCAACATTGATTGAGCTACGATCATAGTTGATCAGATTCTTGGCTACATCGTATTTGTTCTGCCTGATGGCCATATGTAGCGGTGTCAAGCCGTCATCGTTCGTAAGTGACAAATCCAATTTGGCGCCAGGTCCATTGAGGAATAACTTTATGCAATTGTTGCGATCTTCTTTGACGGCCAAATGCAAAGGTGTATTGCCGGTCTGATTTTGTTGATTTGGACTGCAGCCCAGAGTCAGCAATGGGCGTATATAATGATCCCGATCCTGCTGGCAGGCCACATGTAAACAGCTATCCCCATCCGCATTTTGTGCCGTATGGGCCAGCTCCTGCAGCTTGAAGTAGTCAATCACCTGGAACGTCTTAATGGCCAGCTTCAGATTATCCTTGCGCTGGCTAATCACTTCGTGCAGCAGCGTGTCGTTATTTACATTCTTCTGCGCATGTTCGCTGAACAGATACTCTACTTTTTTGCAGGATGATTGGAAGAGTTCTTTATTGTCCCCAGCGCGTCGAGCTGCATCGAATATTTTAAACATTTCACCCAGATAGGTGCTGGTCAGATTGCGATTGTATCTACTGCCTTGCGAGTGGCTTTGATTATCTGCGCTTTCCGCTTGCTGTTGGCCATCTGTTTCAAGTACGCCAATATCTGTGACGCACAGTTTCTCCAGCTCCGCGGAGTCCTGTTCTAGTATCTTGCGAAACGAATCGGGATTTATTAGCTGTTCCAAGTGAAATTCCCGACCAAATTCCTGACTAATCGTCTGATCGTGATGCGAAACATTGACCACCCCTTGCTGGGGCACCGTCTTGGGTAACTCCATTGAGTTGTGCAAGCTGCCACTGCTGCTGCTGCTGCTGGTAAGTGTGGAGCAGGTGCGTCGCCGTTTGCGAGAAACGATCGCATCACGGGGCTTATAACGGAAAGGCAATGGCGGAAATGAGCGCTCATCGTCGGAGGGACGTATCAGCTCAATCGAGACACCCACTTCGCGCTCCACATCCTTATCTTTGTAGGCTGGCGTCTGGCAGACAATCGCATACTGATGATGGACATCCGATTCACGAAATTTTGCATATGCTTCCCACACAGTTTCGCCATCATCGTTCTCCTCAAAGAAGCGCACTTTGATATTTTTCTTGCTAACCTTCTCCACGAGAAGAATCAGCTCATCGTTGCCCATAACACTGCCCGTAGGCTTGCTCAAGCGTGTGATTCGTAGCTCGCCCGTTTGTGCGGATTTGCGATTGTTAATTGGATTGCTGAAAACGGGCGCCGCAATGGGCGTCCAGCTGTGATTATCCTCAATCTTAAAGGCCTCGAAGCACAGGCGCACCTAAAATGCAACCATCATTGAGTACATATCCATGAATGATGAATGTAATAAGTCGTTGACTTACTTGATTTAGGTTCATGTCCTTGGCCTCACGCTCTGTTTCCTGATGCAACTCTTGCACTTGCTTGGTTGACAGTTCCCGGCGACCCATTTGGAAGACCAGCCGATCCTTTTTCTTCTTCAGCAGTTCGTCGAATATGTATTTTTTGGCCGTGTGTATGATACCCATATTGATGAACTGAGCTACATAGCCACGATCCTGCGAGACATGAAGATCATGTGGATCGCATACATCGCGCTCATCCTTGCGCACCACCAGCTGATGCGAATGCGGACTATCCAAGTTCGTTTGGAATAGGCTGCAGCGAATGACGGCCGGTCCTTTGTAATTGTGTAACATTACCTCTGGAAATGTTTTTGGTGTCCGCTTCGAATTAATACCATTGAGTGAGCCATGTGTTCCATGCATTTCACTTTTGTAGCGAAAACGAAATTTTTCGACCGGCTGTTCGGCAATATGCAGCACAGCGGGATATTCATGTTTAATGCTTCCATCGATCGGCGGAAATCCTACATTTTGTGGCGTCGCATAGAAATGATCCACGGGCATGTACATACTGCCAAATTGTGTGTTGCCATTTAATATGTTGTTGCTGCCGCCATCAATTTCCATGCAGAGGTTGCCACTTGGGAGCAGCTGATTCACTATGTGTGGCTGCTGGTATGGTGAGCCGCTTAATTGTTGTAGGTGTGGTGAAGGTGAATTCGACATTGCGGGCAAATTAAGGTTGGCGAATTCATTTTGCAAGGCAAATGTCTCCGGAGAATGTGATGGCGACTGTGTCATAGATGTGGGCGAATTCGCGCTGCTATATCCACTCGTACTGGAACAATCATTCATGTAGGATATGTTCTTGCCCTGATCCATGTCAAAAAATTGCTGTTGATTCATTGTTGCATCTATTATTATTGTTGTTGCTGCTGCGATATTATGATCCACGTGAGCGCGTGTCGCTCCCTTTATACAATTCTCTTTATTTTGCGTTCGCTTTTACGTCGCAATTTTACGCTGGACTTTACGACCGTTCCACAGCCCATTCAAATCGAAAATGAGAGAATCGTATTGCTGTTCGTGCGAGCACAGCTTTTATTCGTAAAAGGTACTTCCCCGATGTTGCTCGACAATGTGTACATATTTATCAGCTTTAACTTGCTGCGCAGCCACGTCAGAATGACTCATGGGTTATTCTGATCGCAGCGATTTTATTTGCAACACCAACGACTGTGTTGTTCGTAGAATTTGTGGTGCTTACAAATTGTTTATTCTACAGCAATACCAATCTCTATACATATGAGTATTTGTACATATGTATGTATGTACATATGTACTATAAACACAGGTACAGATGTCTCTGTATGGGTATCTGTATTTCACACGACCGTCCCTGGCTCGTCCAACGTTAACTTTCCGCTGCACGTATTGAAATGAGCGCACGAAAACAACGAATCACCTTCTCGACATATGTACATATTATGTACATTTAACGACGCTGTTGATAACAGGTTTAGGCTCTCTTTGCGTAAAGCTCTTATATTATACGATTCTAAATCAAGTATATATTAACCTTATGCATATCAAATACACATGTAATTTCACCACGATAAACATTGATGAAAAAACCTGATTTGAATTATCTAATTCAACTTAGATATGCGTTGCCAGATTTATCACAATAACTGAGCAGTGGCAACGCTCTGTTGGCAACAGCTGTTTTGTTAGAAAGGCACGTGCAGATATTTTATTTTGTACATTAGACAAGAATTATTTTACAGATATGTATTTGTCATATTGTCATAATAGTAAAAGAAAATATGAATTTTAATATATACATATATATGTACATACATAGATACATACATACGTATGTATGTGCATAGCAACAGATCAACATTCAGAGAAAATTCATACACTTACACTTCTTTTTTCGATTCTAAACGAAGTTTCAAGTGTCGCTGACGAAATATCCAAGAAATTGCGTGCATTTGCATTGCCGGTTGTGTTTTCCGGATACACACTGGCGATACGAACGCTCTAATTAAACATTTCCACATTTTGAGCAGCAACAGCAATGAAATTTTCCTATATATAAACACAGTTTCCACTCTAGTTACAATCCAAGAGAATGTACTAAACCCTCAAAAATGTACCTAGATAACTGATTTAGACATACTATTTTGTTACGGTAAATTTTGTATTATTGTAAAAAAAAAAAAAACACAACAAAACCGAAAAAGCTAACAGAACCGACAAAAACCGAATGACTCTCATATTTATCATACACACACACACACACCTCACTCACATACACAGGAATGCATACAGACATTCGCAAGCAGAGTCACACACAGACACGCCAACAAAACTGTGTAGGCTTAAAAATTTGTGGGCCTTGACAACAAAAATTTGCATAGCTTAAATTACTGTTTTCTATTTAAAATTAATAGCACGTGTATTGCCAATTCAACCCTTTCGCTATATTTAACAGACAACCGCCCGTTTTGCTGACTGTGGGGGTGATAGCTGGCGTTATCAGTTGGCTGCACTTTGTTTTTGTTTTTATTTTGATTAACAATTAGCAATGCATAATAACAAATCTTGTAAACTGTCTGGCAGACAGGTCTCGACATTTATTTTGTATATGCGCATGCAAACACAAAATTAAATTATAATCACTTTACCTGCCTTACGTCAAGTTGTGCACTAGTTTTCCACACCCAAATTGGGAATCTCAAACCGACTGGTTGTTCTGTTCTTAATGAACTGCGCTGCAGCAGCAAAGATCGCACACACGTGTTGACGACAAGCCGGCAAGCTTTTATCCAATATACATTGTATGTATGTATGTATGTAAGTAGAAACGAGTAAGATATCGGCAGTGGGTAGAGGCGGGACTTAAAAGTTTTGCGCATGAAAGCTCTTATAAATATAAGAGTCAAGAATTATAAAAGCTAACTAGAGAATCTAAATGATTTTCTTAACCGAATGCATTTTTGAAAATAATTGGCTTTTATTTTTAGCACAAGTGTTTTTTCCAGCCTGACGAAATTGTTGAGCGTGATTACTAATTGAATCACAACATCGGCTCGACTTGTGACGTCAATAAACGCCCAGGGGGATCGATTGATCAGTCGTCTTGCGCTGATAAGCTCTAACCGATGCAACCCCCAACCCCATGCGCTAAATATATGCATCGTGCCTAGTAACTCGACTGACTGACTGATATTTGCTAAGTAAATCAGCGAAAAGAAAAACATCAGCAACAGCGACAGCAATAACAGATGCCTGTTATTGGTAAGCGTCATTGGAGGAGAGAGATGCTGCGTCTGCTGATGTTGTTCCCAGGGCGAATCAATCGACGCGGTGATTGAAATGAGAAAAACATGTTATTTTCGAATAATTGTGTGATAAGCAAGGGAAAGTATGAGCGATGCGTCGATTGAAACAATCTAAATTATTACCACATAGAAGATAAAGATGAAATTAAATAACATTGCAAAGGGAAAAAATCTAAAATCTGTGACGTTAGTCTGTTATATGGAAATTATTATTGACTTTTATTTATTTATGTATTCCTGATTTTTATCCCTTTATTTATGCGTAAAATTTTATATATGCTAAATACTCCTGGTTTTGATGTAATTATTTATATTAAAAATATATATTTACTTTGAATTTGAAAACCTATCTTATAAAATTATATTTCTGAAAAATCATAGTTTATATATCTATACTAATTTAAATATATTATATATAGATATTAAAATACATTAAAATAAAAACTCACCTTGTGAAACGCATTTTGAATATTTATTTGATTTGTATTTTAAATAGCACTATTAATTATCACTATTTTCAATTAGTTTTTAATTGAACAATTAATTAAACACTTGATCACTTGCGCATTAATTGCAAAATATTTAAAAAGCCTTAAGACAGCGCGCTTTTTATAATGCCTTCTTTGGCATTTTCTAGCACATTCCATGACAGTGATAATGCGAGTGGCAAAGTATCGATACAGCGAAAAACATGCAAACAAGTGGCAACGCTAACAAAACAAAAACCAAAATAGTAGAGAATCTGAGAAAAATAATACAAGATTTGTAAGATTTAGCTAAAGGCAAAGTTCGACAAAAAATGCAGTAAGTCAGTTTAGATATATAACTAATAGAGTTGGTTAAGCGTCTATTTGTACGCTTGCAGGTCTTACGGTGGCCCGGACCAAAGTCATTTACACAAATCGGACCAACCGGCGGTCTTTCCGCATCCAGCGGCTCCCTGGCTGCTCGATGGAATGCCCTGGATGCTGGCAACAACGAATGCGCCACAGCCTGGCGGTATCATGCAATTCGGCTCAAATGCAAACTATAATATTGAGACTGACCCACAGTGCGGAAAATGGCAGCAGAAGCGCAAATCTCTAGATCAGTTAGCCTCCGGGCTGTAAGTATTCAAACTATCAATATCTCCATATGTGTATCTATACCCTATACATACTCCTATACTGCTTATCAACAGACCCGCCAAACAGCTCATAACCGAAGAACGAATAACGGCTCACTTCAGTGGGCTACAAATCTCTGGAGATGCAAACGGTGTCGGCTCCGTGCGCTCAGTGGGAAACAATAACAGTATGCCAAGCGTTAATGGAGGATTGGCAACCGATGACATACCGTCGACTAGTACAGGCAAAACACATCACCCGAATCCAGCCTATCAGATGGCAGCTATGGAGCTGGAGCAGAAGTTGCGCAACGCCAATCGGATTGTGATCTGTGATGAGGTCAAACACAGCGTTCCTCCAATTTCAGCACCGTGTGCCATACCACCCGAATGGCTACTCAAATCTATTCCAAGGCCGTGTACAGCGTTGGTACCATGGCAACCGTCGCCCTTGCAACTGACGCAGTCGCATTCGCCATCGTTGCCCAAGGACCAGGTGCGAGTGCGAATGACATGCAATTCAGGAACAGTGGGTTCGGGATCAACAGATGTGAATCTTGATGATTATGACGATGAGCTAGAGTTCTTTGAGAATAACAATACATGCAATGTAAATTTAAATAAGTCTGATGAGCAAATGGACGAGGACCTGTAGCTCTCCTAGGTCATAGTCGAGGGTGGATATGTTTATAGTCTGCATAAGCAACAACTAGATTTATCTGTCTGTTTATAATTTGATTAATTTTACGATAACAATATTCATATGTATCCATACGTGTGTTTTTTCCTTTAATTCACATTAAATGTATGTTAAATGTATTTATTTATTTATTTTTTTTTTTGCGAGAGCATCTGGTAGCCCTGGCTAGCCAGTAACAGCTGTTAATTAGCACAATATTATTTTACATAGATGGGGTTGGGAAAGAGATATCTTCGTTTTTTTCAAAATAAAATTAGAAGCGAATACTGACTGGTTCGCCTAATATGTGATTTAAGGGGGCAACCTTTTTCACTTTTCTGTTATAAAATTCAGTTATCTTAAGATGAGATCGTAATGTTAACGAGTGCGTTTTCGGCCCTGTAAGTTTTGTGAAGATTCTGTTAGGGTTTAACATTACGTTAATAAAATAGAAGTCATTTTTACAGTTCTCTTCCCATGGTCACACTCACCAGTCGCAGTTAAGTTTTCATCAAGTGCGGGTATGTTTTGCGGACGTGTTGCGACGACGTATTAAAAACTTCGATAAGTGCTGAAAATGAGTAAAAAAATATAAAATCTCTCGTTTCAACGTATTATGTCAAGTGTGCAAACTGATTTGCGAGCTACAGATGCAAGACGTTTCCACAAATTTAGCGTTACTGTTTACATATTTAATTAATTATGAGCCACATATGTACATACATACATGTGTGGATGTGATTACTACATGTGTGTGTGTGTGTATTAACGGGCATATACATATGTATGTGTGTGTGAGTGATGTGAACAGTGCGAGGCATATGTATGTATGTATGGCCGGGTCGCAGATAAACACATATAAAAATACGAATATGTATACATACATCTACATACGTATTAATTATAATTAAAATGAGTGTAATTTGGAGACGCAAAAAAAAAGTCTTACCAGAACGATGTCGGCTTGTCGGCTTCATCGTTCGCTAGTTTTTGAGTGGCGTGGTGACGCTGACATATCTAAAAAAAAAAGTCACCACTAACAATAACAAGATATACTCAGCAGGAAAATTGGTTAAAGCCAGTTAGCAGAGAGTAAACGCTTCGCAATCGGAACACAAATGCTCAAGTGCAAAATTAGAATATTTATTACAAGTTCATGAGAAAGCAATGCGAAATGACAGATACCTACCTTGTATGTGTGGGTGTGTATGTGTGTGCGTGTGTTTCATGTCTGGAGGGGCAAAGTGATAAGTGAGCTTTTATATTGATGCCGCCTGTGGCTGTCGTTTGTCGTATGACAAAATACGTCAAATAGGTGCAACCCATATTCCCATAATATTATTGTAAGCGACACGCAGGCAGGTACCGAGCCCAATGCTACGTTGCGACTGAATACACCACAGGTTTTTTCCTTTTCGTTGACCTGTGAAATAATAGCAGAACCCGAAGCAGCAGCAGCAGCAGCAGCGGCGACGTCTGCGGAGCAGTGGCGCACATGTGGGTGCTAGCCGAGTCCCCCAACCAGATTAAAGCCGAGCCCCTGACGTATCACATAAGTTGGCAGACGAACACAGGTTAGCTGGTTGGCTGGCAGTTGAGAAGCGTGGTGAATTTTACACAAAACATAACAAAAGCCCATGTTGAGTTCCACTTGGCTTGCCTTGACGGCGCTGCGCACTCTGCTCTTTGCTGTGCTGTGGCTCTGGTTTTAGTCGTCTTCGTCGTGTGTGGGAGTATAGAAGCAAATGCGTGCTAAGCGTATCGCATAAGAGCACGTATAACTTTGCGTGCGTGTGTGTATGTTCATTTTTCGCTGCCAGCTCAATTTGTATGAAGTAATAAAGGCTGTCTGCAATTAGTATTTCGCTGCGCGTCTTGTTAGCGAAAGGAAAATACGAAACAAAAAAGAAGAAATAAATAAACAATATCAAACAAGTGCAGTGACTGTAGTTTTCATGCATCTTTAAGTTTGTTTCTCTCTTTCTCTGATTACAGCCAATAATTCAAAGTGAAAAGTGGTAAAGTGAAAAAAGCGGAAGAAAAAAAAAAAAAACAAAAAATTAACTATAAGCTCCGCTGATAAGAGGGCCTATAAAGGAGAGAAACGAGACCTGCCAAGTTTTCAAAGTACAAGTGCAAATTCAACAAACAGATTTTGTGGCGATGTCCACCGCCGAAACGGGGTCGTCGCCTGGCAAAAGCAACAGCAACAATAACAGCGTCGCTGCAGGCGGCAATGCGAATCCGAAAGGTGTGCAGCGCCGACAATTGGTGAGTAATTGAACTAACAAATGGCAAAAGCTGAAGTACTTAACGTACGTTTAATATTGATAAGCCCAAAGAAAATCATTAGTGAGATTGCAGATTGCGTATGCCGTTAACTGTCAAGTGATGTCGTTGTCATTGTAATCGGCCATTGTAAACTATCATTAGCAATCTATATAAATAAATGCATGCTCAGTTACTCACTCGCTCTCTAAAGCTCAAGTTCTATCTCCTACGCACACATACAAACATAAACTGCAGCTCACTCACACAGACAGCGACGGCACTGCGCCCGTTGAGCATTGAAGCTCAACTGATTCCGCCGCATGACCAAAAGCAGTTTCTTTGCCATTTTGTTTGTTTGTTGCTTCGCATTCAGTTTTTAATTTGGAT
The DNA here is from genome assembly GCA_035045845.1 of Drosophila buzzatii. NCBI lineage: Eukaryota > Metazoa > Arthropoda > Insecta > Diptera > Drosophilidae > Drosophila > Drosophila buzzatii. The sequence goes on from JAWNOS010000488.1 coordinate 52,624, forward strand.
TTTTTGTATTTGATCTTGCGTGTATGTGTGCACTAGTATCTTCACAGATAACAGCAATAGTGGACTTACATATGTATTTATGTGCGCATAGCAGTGTGTGTGTATGTTTGCGGTGTGGTGTGTAAGCACGGCCACACTAAATTTCTAGTGGATTTGAGCACTTCTTTGTGTGTTGTGGTCTCTCTCCTTCTCTCTCTCTCTCTCTCTCTCTCTCTCTCTCTCTCTCTCTCTCTCTCTCTCTCTGTGTGTGTGTGTGTGTGTGTGTGTGTGTGTGTGTGTGTGTGTGTCTGTGTGTGTGCGTGTGTTTGTTTGTTTGTTGTATCTTATATTCACTGCTTGTGCATTTGATTAGCACCAAATTGGGACAGCAGCTGTTGCTGCCGCTCGTTGGCCAGGCCAACAACAGAAAACAGCAATAACAACAATAATAACAATATGCATGTTCTACCTTCTCATCATCTGTGTGCTGCCTTTGGCAATGTCATCTAAATTCATGAATATTTTAGTGCTCGCATCACTACATAAATAGATACATACATACATACATATATGTATTTGCGCTGCGTTGTTGCGTGGCTTTTTAAACACAGGAAGCGCGCTTTTTCTGGTTCGTGGTATTTTCATTAGAGATGAGTTAGGTTTTGCACAGTCAATTATACAATATTATTCAGAATGAATAAAAGATAAAATAAAAAGTCCATAAACAGCAATTGCTTAAAAGTTTTGCATACATATAAAAGAGCCCTTGCCCGTTTAACAAGATATTCAGTTCGATTTTCACCTCGATATTCCTAACCATTCGGTAAGCCGAGCACGCTCTCATCTCTAACCGTGTGTTAGTTTCAACTCTTGTGGCTTATGAAATATTTATATCAAAAGTGACTAACCCAATCTCAGAGAGCACATGCTACAAACGCACATTTATCGCAGCTCGCCAGTGATTGTGTATGTGTGTGTGTGTGTGTGAGTTTGTGTGTGTTTGTTTTAGTGTTTGTAGATAGCTAACAGCAATTTCGTTGAGAAGCTCCGCATGTGACAGTAGCGGCCGTTCGCAATTAGCACCTTAATAGAATACATTAAACTTAACCAAATGGCAATGTGGCAAGGCAGCCGGCTAGCGTTACGTTTGGTGACGCCACACTCATCAAAAACAACAAAAACAACATCGTGATCAGAATCAGTAACAACAACGCGGTCTACTTCACGCCGTCTTATGCTCACTCGCACTCGCACACGCACATACACAAACGCTCAGACTTATTCACAGCACAAAAGAGACACGCACTTTTATGCTGTGTTGTATTTTTTTCTACCTGTCGATTGTCCACTGGCGTTGCCAGACATTTGGCAGCCAAAACAAGCTTTTTCTGTCTGACAACAATAAACGACCAGTAAAACAACAAGAAACGTTTAGAACATGCCAAACAAGTTTCTGCATTGGCGTGGAGCAGGCGATCGGCGGAAGTCGGGGGAACGATCGTGCAGGCAGCAAATCACTTTAAAAGGACATAAATTACACAGCGACCAAATGAGGACAAACCCATGAAAATAGATAAACAGAAAACCGTTTATAGATTTTTTAATAGTAGCCCATCACAGCTGAGATTTACAGAGTTGCTAAAATTCAAAAATATCTCAAAGCCACAGAAAAACATGCACATGTATATTTTCTGCGAGTATGTGTGGTTATAGATATATCTACATACATACATAAGTATGTAGGTATGCATTTGTAATGGTTCTTGTTCATAAATATGATGGGCGAAAAACGCAACAGTCGTTTTGAATATCGCCCGCTTGCCGGCGCTACACCATATACCATAAATACACACATAAAAAACCGAAAATCACATACACATGCAGTATTAGTCAAAGTGCAAGGCCGGTGCATGCGCACAGAAAGGAGACAGCAACAGGAGCTCACTCCTCTGCCTGCCGCTGTCGACAATACGATTTCCATTGCCCTTTACGAAATGCATGCAAAATCTGCTGCCCTAAAGGCGCCCTCACCATTAACAATAGTAAGCGAGTGGTGGTGTGCGCTTTGCCGCCGAAACTGCCAGAAAATACGACCATGAGATTGAAAGCAGTGCAGTAGCGCTACAATCAGTCCAGTGCGTCGCCTTTCGATGCGAGCGAGCGAATGAAAACGAAATGATATAAACGACGGACTTTAAACGAATGGGTCGAGCCCCATTCGATGGCCAAAGGTGCTCGAGAGCGGCAGAAAGTGTGAGAGAGAGAGAGAGAGCGAGTGCTATCTGCTGTGGTGAATAGAATGAACGGCAGCTAATGTGGTGTGTAAAGCAACTGTGATTCATTTGATGGCATCAGCAGAAGCATCGACTGCGTTAGCGACAGCGACGTCTGTCTATATTTTTAGGCATTTACTCTGTGTTCTGACTCCCGGTTAGCCATTTATTAATGCGTTCTGTTATCTTTTTCTCTTCCACAACAGCGCGAGCGAAAGCAGCGCAAACTTTACATTGAGGAATGTTTACTGGGTGACGATGATGCAGAAGGCGTGCGCGGCTTTAGTGTGGCCGAAAAGCTCGAGTCGTCAAAATTCGCGCAGGCCGGCATGGTGCGAGAGATGCGCGGTTGCGATCTAACAGTTTCGTAAGTTGAAATATAACATTTTATGTGGACAACATTTAGTTGGACTTCAAAAACTTGAACTTGTATAAACATATGCGGACAGCTTCAGTTTTAGAATCCAATACCTGTAGATTCTTTCATAAATTATTCAAAACAATTTCTTATCATTTTAATCATCCCTACAGTTTCCTGCAGCAGCATGGTTTCAATATACCTTTGCTGTTTAGGGAGAAGAACGGCTTGGGGCTGCGCATGCCCGATGCCCAGGAGTTCACGGTGAACGATGTTCGTCTGTGCGTGGGATCTCGTCGCCTGCTGGACGTAATGGATGTCAATACGCAGAAGAATTTGCAGATGACGATGAAGGAGTGGCAGCAATACTATGATAATCCGCAAAAGGATAGATTGCTGAATGTTATATCTTTGGAATTCTCGCATACTCGACTCGACAATTTTGTCCAGAGTCCCGAGATTGTGCGACAGATTGACTGGGTCGACGTGGTATGGCCCAAGCAGCTAAAAGATGCACAAAAAGAAGGCACCAATCTGCTCGGCGGTATGATGTATCCCAAGGTGCAAAAGTATTGCCTGATGTCTGTGAAGAACTGCTATACAGATTTCCACATTGATTTTGGCGGCACCTCTGTCTGGTATCACATATTGAAAGGCAGCAAAGTCTTCTGGCTAATCCCACCCACCGATCGCAATTTGCAGCTGTATGAAAAATGGGTGTTATCTGGCAAACAGGCGGACGTCTTTTTTGGTGATACGGTCGAGAAGTGTGCACGAGTCTATCTGACGGCTGGCAATACGTTTTTTATACCCACCGGCTGGATACATGCTGTCTATACACCCACCCAATCTCTGGTCTTCGGTGGCAATTTCTTGCACTCCTTTGGCATTGTCAAGCAGTTGAAGACGGCCAGCGTGGAGGATAATACGAAGGTGCCACAAAAGTTTCGTTATCCATTTTTCACCGAAATGTTGTGGTATGTCCTAGCACGCTACGTGTACACGCTGCTGGGTCACTCTCATCTGGAGGGTGAGCCGTCGGCCAGTGAGATCGAGATGTCCGCCCGCCCTCATATCCATCTTACCCACTATGAGCTCTTTGGGCTGAAGGAGATTGTCATGTATTTGTACGATCTGCCACCGCAGAAGAAAAATGTGCCCAGTCTTGTCCTAGATCCGGTTGCACTGATTAAGGATGTGCGCACGCTGGTCGAGCGACATTGCAAGGATCAACAGGACTTGGCCGTGACGGGCATGTCTGTCCTACGACCTGCCGCCGAGTATCAGCCACATTTTCAGCTGTACGATCGCACACGCGTCAAGCAGGAAATCAAACAGGAGATAGCACGCAAAAATGCGGAAGTAATACGCGAACAGCAGCAGTTGGAGGCGGCCAGGGAGGCTGAGTCAGAGGGAAGCCACAGTGGGCACAACAGCTCGAACAATGGCTTCACCAACTCCTCTAGTGGCAACAACAATATCCATAGTTACAGCAACCAGGGAGTGGAGTACAGCAACGGAGTGCTAAAAAAGGAGCATCTGGAGAATGGCTCATCCACAGGACATGGCTCACAAGCAGGTAGAGTATTTATATGCCTATGTAATTTCCATTCTTCTAAGGGGGAAAATTAAAGCATTGTCTTAAAGATGAAATCACAAATCTCTCAGATTGAGATTACAGCCCAACTTCATTTTTAAGTCATTTATTCTTACGATTTTAACATTATTAACAATCTCCACTCATTTACCTTCCTTTGCAGAAGCCACCTTTGTGTTGCCCACGGACACACTGAAGTATCGGCCACCTAAGAAGATGCATTTGGCGAATGCTGTGGCAGCTGCTGCCAGTAGCAGCAGTAACAACTCCAGCAGCCAAGCTCACATAAATAGTCCCACAAATGTTGGCAATAACAATGTTAGCGTGATTGCCACCAGCTCTAGCTATGTGGATGGTGGCATGGGCACATCGTTGGATAACTGCCCGTCGCCGGGTGAGGCGAGTGCCAAGCTGTCGCCACACTTGACGGGCACCGGACAGCCGAGGCGACGGCGCACGCGCTGTAAGAATTGTGCCGCCTGCCAGCGCTCCGATTGCGGCACGTGCCCCTTCTGTATGGACATGGTGAAGTTTGGCGGGCCAGGACGTGCGAAGCAGACGTGCATGATGCGACAGTGCCTGTCGCCCATGCTACCAGTGACAGCGCAGTGCGTCTACTGTCATCTGGACGGCTGGCGACAGATGCCCGTGTCGCCCCAAACCAAGCAGCTCTCCTCCCTAGAGGGTCCCTCGGCGCTAATGGAGTGCTCCGTTTGCTATGAAATCGCTCATCCAGACTGTGCGTTATCCCAGCTTGATGGCACCGATGATGCGGCTGACGCCAAGGGCATTGTTAACGAGGATCTGCCCAACAGCTGGGAGTGTCCCAGTTGCTGTCGCTCTGGCAAGAATTATGATTACAAAGTGAGTAATTATTGAATAGAGCAAATATTAACATTAATTACAAATGTGAAATAACAGCCTTACAATTCCTAACATAATTATGTTATTAACATCACTCTCGATTAGCATTTGAAAGCATTCCTTTCATAACGTAATTCATATGCTTTAACATAAATATGTTAAATGCAGTAGCTTAACAGCGCTCAACTGCTTAACAGAAGTGCTCTAACAGCTACACTGTTAAAAGACTCAGTAGGTTACGCAAAGAGCAGTTCCGTTACTTTTGATGTTAACTAACAGACCCCCTGTGACGTCACAGGGGCCTAAGTGGGCGCGGTTATTCAATTGGACCCCCCCGGGGGCGAAGGAAGGACCCCCCCCGGGGCCAAAAACCCACAAAAAAAAATTTGTTGTGAAAAAAACTAGAAAAAAAAAAAAAAAAAAAAAAAACAATATTTTTTTTAATTTAAAAAAAAAAAAAAAAATAATAAAAAAAAAAAAGAGGGGGGGGGGCCGGCGGGGAAGAAGAACAAGAGCCCCAACAAGGGGCCCACGACAAAAAAAAAAACCAATACAAAAATTTTTTTTATTTTTCATATTTATTATATTTAAAAAAATATAAAAAAAAAAAAAAAAAAAAAAAGATGAAAGCAGAAAAAACAGGCAGGCCCCCCCCCCCCCCCCCCCCCCAAAAAAAAAAAAAAAAAAAAAAATAAAATGTATGTATTAATTAAAAAATCCAAAAAGGATTGAGAGTATAAGTAGTCAAACATAAAGAAACAGATAATATGGTTCAACCAGCCATCAGATATCTTGGTAGAAGCTAACAATGCCGCACCCAATCTTTGGCCAACAGATTTCTAATATGATGAATGAATATGATAGATATAATGATGTGGATTGATGGGAAATGATTAGTATATGTTATTACTAGTTACTTCTGTAAAATAAAGTCGTTTAAAATAAACTTTAAGTTATATAAGATGAAGGTATTGGCGGTTGATCGCATTACCTTCAGCAATAACTGCCTAGAAAGAGGCTTAGAGTACAAAATTTTCAAAAACCCTTAAATTGTCAGATTCGTGAATCTATATAGAACTTAAAATTGGCAACTTGAATCGCCTTAATTAAGTCTACTAGTTTTAAGATAGTTAACAGTGCCAAAATTGCCTAATTTTCATACAAACTTAAGCGCGCCAGACCCCCTGTGACGTTTCACTGTTAACTTAACAGACCGCTTTGCATAACCTAGTGTTACTCAATCGTGTAACAGCTACACATTACTTATGACCTATGGAATATCTGGAGAGAAATTTAAACTGAATTTGCAGTATTTAATTATTCTACTTTCCAATTGCAGCCGCGACATTTTCGTGCACGCCAAAAATCGTCGGAGGTGCGACGCGTTTCCGTTTCGCATGGCAACAACACGAGCGAGAGTCAGGAGGGAGCTGGAGCTGCTAGTAGCATTGGTACCATTTTACCGCCACCCGTTGGTCAATACAATGATTTTGTGTTTACGAGCGAATCGGAAATGGAGTCGGGCAGCATGCATACAACCCACTGGAAGCACGGCCTCAAGCGTCATCATCAGCTGGAGGTGAAGACAGAGCGCAACAATAGCTGTGACACGCCCTCGCCAGGCATATCACCCAATTCATCCCATCATCTGCTAAGCGAGAAGGTCAAGCGGCGCAAGAGTGACGATGGCACCAGTGTCAGCAGCAGCATGCAGGAGAGCAATGATGCGCCCTGCTCCAGTTCCATGGATGCTACAAGTGGTGCGGGCACTGGTGCGACATCAAGTGGGCATGGCGGAGGTGGTGGTGGATCACGCAAAAAGAACTCCATACGCTCACAGCTAGCGCAGCAGATGCTCAACTCGTCGACGCGTGTGCTGAAGAAGCCACAGTATGTGGTGCGTCCAGCGTCCCTAGCTAATTCCACTCTAACCAGTTCCGGGTTGAGCAATGGCGCCAGCAATGGACTAAACAGTGGCTCCGGCACTAGTGCTACAGCGGGTTCAGCTGGTGCTGCTTGCAGTGCCGGTGGATCTTTTCAGCACAGCAATGGTCACAGCCATCATCACGTGCACCATGGTAGTGGCAACAGCCACAGAGACAGAGACAGCCATAGCCACGGTCACGGTCACAGTCACAGTCACAGTCACAGTCACAGTAGTAGCAGTTCCCACAATTTGGCACTGGATCCAACCGTGCTGAAGATCATTTTCCGTTATCTGCCGCCCGAGACGCTCGTCACGTGCTGTTCGGTGTGCAAGGTATGGTCAAATGCCGCTGTCGATCCTGATCTCTGGAAACGCATGAATTGCTCTGAGCTTAAAATATCCGCTTCCCTATTGACGGCCATTGTGCGTCGGCAACCGGAGCATTTGATCTTGGACTGGACGCAGTTGGCCAAGAGACAACTGGCCTGGTTGGTGGCTCGCCTGCCCGCCCTCAAGAATCTCTCCTTGCAGAATTGCCCTATCCAGGCGGTGCTGGCGCTGCACACCTGCCTCTGCCCGCCGTTGCAAATACTTGACTTGAGTTTTGTCCGAGGCTTGAATGATGCGGCCATCCGGGATATACTGTCGCCGCCGAAGGACTCGCGTCCAGGTCTGAGCGATTCAAAGACACGCCTACGTGATCTCAAAACACTGAAGCTAGCTGGCACTGACATCTCGGACGTGGCTGTGCGTTATATAATGCAATCGTTGCCACATCTCAAACATTTAGATCTCTCCTCGTGCCAACGCATAACCGACGCAGGCGTGGCACAGATTGGCACCTCGCCCACGGCCATTGGACGGTTGGAAGAGCTCAATTTGAGCGCCTGTCGCTTGGTTTCCGAGAATTCGCTGGAACATCTGTCCAAATGCGAAAGTCTCATCTGGCTGGACTTGCGGCATGTACCGCAGGTGAGCACCCAATCGGTAATCCGCTTCGCCAGCAATTCCAAGCATGATCTGTGTGTCAAAGACATCAAATTGGTGGAGCGTCGCCGGCTCTCCTTAACGCACAGCTGGCGTGACTGAGGACCGACCAGCAGGCAGCAGAGGCGACGACAGCGGCAAATGTATGCATTTACCAGCTAAATCTTAAGCAGATCTCTGTATATCCTGCGGAATGGGCTATGGGCAGCTAACACACACACACACACCGACAGCTACACCCACACTCTCTTTGTTCATCTGCAACTTTCGATTCATGTTTAGTTGATAAGTCTCCACTTTTTTTTATAGTTGTCATAATTATTTTGGGGCATGTTCTGTTTTACACTAGGGAACTGTATTTATTGTCAGCACACAAGCAACATCCTCACCTAACCCGCCAGAATAATACCTTAAAACTAGACAGTCAAAGCAATTCAAAGATGTAGAAATAGACCATTTCAAAATAAGAGAAAAACCAAAGAATTATGTTTTTAAACCAGAAAATAGAGCAAGCAAAGTAATAGAACTAAAGCTATGCCCTTCGCATTGGATGTATCGATTATTGTACAATTGAAGCTAGCATAAACAAATTTTACATGGATGTCAAATAGCTAAATCTATAAATTTTTTTGTAAAATTCTATTTAGTATTTATGACGTTAAACTCGGTTTCTGTATTGCAAGATTCCATTTAACACTTGATGTGCAATTTCTTTTTTAATGAGCTCTGATAAAATATTTAATTATTTTATACATACTGTATTTTCTAAAATATTCCTTTGCTGTGATTTTAAAAAATTATATTTATATATATTGAATAATTCTTCCAAAACGAAAATATTTTAGAATCAAAATTTGTAAACGGAAAATTTTCAAAAGCAACATAGGTCTCTAGTGATTAATGAGACAAATTGACTAAGAAAGTTAAATGTGCAATAATTTGTAGGGTATTATTTGCTCTATGAAAAATGCGAAGGGTATTGGGAATTTCGGCATTGCCGAATTTTTTAAAATGCAATTAATGTAGATTTGATATTTAATTCAATCTTGTTCATTTCTCTTCAGCATATTTTGAACGATATGTAGTGATAGGTTGAGGTGTTATATCTATATATATGATATGCGATATACGATATTCATTAAGTACAGATATATGAGTATATATGTATGTATATATATATATAAAGCATGGATCATATTGTGTGTGTTAATTGTTTATTCGATTGCTAATTGGAATCTGAGTGTCATATATTATATATATATATATACATTAATATATACATATACATATTGCATCTAAGCACATTTTAGGATGCCAATCTTATAGAGACCACACGCACTTTGCCATTGAGCAGGCATTATATTTAGTTTAGTTGCAACTCGTCTCGCTATTAACTGCAATTGGTTTTTAGATCGATATGCATATATGTCGATATAGTATACACTCTCATTAAGTTTGCCCCGACTAGCGTACCATGTCTCCTCAGCCTTTCCATCCCCAGTAGAAGCTCAAAGATCAGGCAAACTTATAAGGCACGAAAGAAAAATATCGTAAAATATTTAAGCATAGTGATAAAGTGGCTAAAAAATATTTAGAATATATATAATGAATATACATATATAGCAATAAATATATGTATATGAATATATGCATATTTATGTATTTGTGTGAGCAAATAAGAATTATACATGTACACCTACATACATACGTATATTTAATGTTTTACAACATCAATTATAATAAATAGTTCATACTGTTTAAAAATATATGAACGGAACATGTGTTTTTATCTCTATTGACTAATTGAAAATAAATTCACATATTTATTATCTTAATAGAGGATCTAAATTATTCAAGATTTATTTCTGAATTTATTCAATAAAAGCGTGTTATTAATTAAAGACCAAATTAAAATAAATGCATCGAGGTAAATCCTATTTTTTAAAAATTATAAATTAAATCACGTTTGATAAGAGTAAATCTGCTAAAATATTATTTTTGCTTACTTTTTTATTTATCTTGAAGGTTTTACAGATTCTTTTTAAAATGAAAAATTTCCAAATTAATCAGTTTCGGTCAATTTATAATAAATTTAAAAACATTGAATACAAATAATTAAACAACAAAGCTTAGATTAGGAAATAGGAAAACATTAAAATTGAATTATTTATTATTCTCTATAAAATATTCAATCAGAATTATCTTAAGCTTGCATACAAATCATTGAAATTATTTCCTTCTTGAACTATTGAGTAGTTCGACTTTAGTATTTAGCTGATTTGTAGTCAGGTTCATCGCCGCCACCACCGCCGCCATCCTTGGGCAATTTCCTCTTCTGTATGATACCCTTTAAAAGAATTATAGGAAGTTAGTAACTGGGTCTCTCCTATGTAAAGCCAATTCTCACCTGAATCTTTTGCCACTCGCGGTCGAGTTCGGCTTTTTCGTTCTTCTCGGTTTTGTTTTTACGCGTCTTGCGACCATCCTGCATTTTGACTCCGTACTGGAAGGCAGCCTTGGGCAGCGCCTCCTTTGTGCTCATGTAGTCCGAGTACTCTTCCTGCGTATCAAAGTCCCAACGTCCGATCGGACCCTTCTTGTTGCCCAAGTCCATTTTGGTGTAGTCGACCTCGTCATCTGAATCATCAATGGCATCGTTCATCTCCTCCAGACCCGGATAGCATTCGGCATAGCCCTCTGGTTCATTGGCAAATCGTGACGCCATCGCTTTCGATATCTTTGGAGGTGGCGGTATACTTGTTATAACCGGCTCCGGCTCTGCGGGTGCATCTCCGAAGTAGGATGGCGCCGAGGCAGGCTTTGGCTGATGCCTATCACTGCGAGAAGTTGTCGGTTGATAATCGCCCACATCGTCGTAGATGCTGTCGCCCACAGGTTTCGAGGCTTTGCTGCCGCTGCTGGTGCTTGGCATTGAGCCGCTGCCACTGGCAGATACGCCACCGGCGGTGCTACTACCACTACCGCGCACATTCTCCACTTCCTTCTCATAGAAAAGGGGCTTATCCTTATCGCGCTTCTTGTTCTTCTTGTTGCGACCACCGGCACGGAGATAGCTCAGAATTTGTGACAGCTTATTGATAACGATATCGTTGGTGGTTAGCGTTGCAATGTCCTCGCGCGGCACGGGAACCTCATATTTTGAGCGTTTCAAAGTTGTAGGTATATCCATGTCCATCTCATCCTCCATATCAATCACATAGGCCATTCGCCCGGGCGCAAACAGCTCGTTACGAGGCACCTCCTTAGAGCGACGCGCCTGTATGAGATTATATATATTGCGTGCCATGGCACCATTGATAGCATTTATGTCCTCCGCTTCGCGACGCTCAGCCTCCAGTTGCTCCGCAGCAGCTGCTTCTTCGGCCAACTTTTCTCGCGCCAAGGCGGCGGCCATTTCCTCCTCTTCGGCCTCCTTGCAGTGCAGTTCGGAGCGCACCTTCTGCAGCAGGGCATAATCGAGACCCTTCACCAAATGTGTATGCTTCATGTCACCGCCCAAGAACTTAGACTCTTGTATGATGCGCCGTCGGCGCTCTGCTGCATCCACTCCCGATTTTAAATCTGGCGCCACGGCCCGATAGGCATTTGTGCTGCTGCCATGACCGGGTGTGCTGGCGTTCTGATAATCCGGATTGGCATTGTCGCGACGCTCGCGTGCACGATCTCTGTATTTCTCCGAGAGCTCCTGCAGCTTGACATCCTCCTGTTTCTTGAGTGCTGCATAGAAATTCTTCTTCTTGCGACGCAGGTCATTGCGTTCACTGCTACTTTGGCTCTTCTTCTTTTCGCCGACAGCAGCGGGTGTGGCAAATTGAGCGGTGGCTAGGTAACCGCTGCCTGCGCCGCTCGAGGAACCAGGTGGTGGGGCACGCGGCGTAGCCAACAGCTTGCGAAAATCATCATTGGTGAGGCGCACCGAAGGCGGCGCTTCCAAATGAGCATCCGACATGACAAAGCAGAATGAATTCCAGCTTTTGTATCTGCAGAATAATTTGTCGTAATATTTATGAAAACTTTATTCTGGTGCATAAACGATAATTTTACACATATATCGATTGCTGAAATATCGGAGTCATTTTAGTTCATAATTGAGTCAAATCGTTCACTTAATCAAAACAAACCAACAATTTTTTTGTGGAATGTAGCAAATAATTAACAAAAATTGTATTATAGTAAAATTTAATTAAACAAATAGGTTCTTTTGAGTTATTGAGAATCACCATATCGGTTTATAGCAGGCGAATGCTAAACTGTGACTGCTGTTAAACACAGCTGATAGTGCCAGGGCTACTAAATACTCCCAAACATAAACAAAAAGTCAAAACACAGATGACAATAAATAGAAACTGCTAAAAAACGTTAAAATATTGAATATGCTACAGTTCTTGCGTGGTTTGCCGAAAGTCGAGCTGCATGCCCATCTAAATGGCAGTTTGAGCATTGACAGCATCCGCGAATTGGCAGCTAAAGTTTACGGCGTACAGACTAAAGAATTTTCCACTTTATGCGAGCGTTTCATTAAATTCGAGAAGGGCTTCAAATTGGACGAATGCTTTGAGAAGTTTGGCTTCGTGCATGAGCTGACGGCAACCAAGGAGGGTCTGGAGAATGCCACCGAATTGGTCATACGTGATTTCGCCAAGGATAATGTCATTTATGTGGAGCTGCGCACCACGCCCAAGTCGAATGAAAATATGTCCCGTCGTTCCTATATGGACACCGTTCTGGGTGTCATAAAAAAGAAGTCTGACCTGTATAATATAAAGGTGAAATTGCTTCCGTCCATAAATCGTGCGGAGCCGGTGGCTGTGGCTGAGGAAACTGTTGCCTTGGCGGTAGAACTAGCCGCAATCGAGCCAGATATTATAGTTGGGATTGATTTTAGCGGTAATCCGAATCAGGGCAAATTCAAGGACTTTATACCCGTATTAAATGAGGCCCGAAGCCACGGCCTGAAACTGGCCGTGCACTGTGCCGAAGTGGACAATCAATTGGAGATTAGAGAGATGATCCGCTTTGGCATGTCTCGCTGTGGCCACGGCACATACCTTTCTGACTCCGGCTTTGAGCACATGAAAGAGGAAAATATACCCATCGAGTGCTGTTTGACGAGCAATGTCAAGTCCGGAACTGTGGACAACATTGGGGCTCATCATCTCAAGAAGCTGATGGCAACAGATGCGCCCAAAGTCATTTGCACTGATGACAGCGGCGTATTCGATACGACTTTAACTGATGAATTTTTCTTGGCAACTGAATCTTTTGGCTTGACTAAGAGTCAGTGCATCGCACTGACCATGGAGGCAGTGGAGCACGCGTTTGCGACTAGAGAAGAGAAACTGATGATGAAAATGCAGATTTACAAATATACAAGACTTCAAAATAAATAAAACGTATTAATAATGTTTCTATTGAGAATGAAAAAAAAATTCGAATTCTTTAGCTAGTCATTTTCACCCTCGATTTTTAGCTAACAGACTGAGGCTCAGTCTTATAGGGCAACTGTTGCGATCCGCGAGATATTTCTCAACACTGTTAGATACATTTCAGAATAACAGGGGAACTGCACTGCCCACAATATTGCTTGAATAACACAGCTGTTTAATACAGTGCATACGCTTCATCATTTAGTAGATATAAAGCAAAAAAGCTTTTTACGCCAGCTACGCATCTCTAGCTGGAATCGTTATGTTAACTAACCGAATTTGATTTAACAGATGGTGTTTAAGAGATGCTCGCGTGAACAATTTAGCTTCACGATACAACAGCTACAATCATATACCTATTGGTTACATTTTTTGTACTAAATGGTTAAAATTGTTTTGGGTCAACGATTAGTCAACTTTTCATAAATTACGTATAATTCAAACGTAAAACTGTACATTTTATGATGTAATTATTATGTTGTATAAAGTAACATCGTGCTATGTTGACACACGCGTTCATCTCTATGCTGTTATTGGCGCGCTCTTATAAGAAAAGTTAACAGTGTTTTCCGCCAGTAATACTTCTCTTGTCCGTGCGTTTCGTCGCGTCACTGCGTCGCTTCGTTAGCCGCTGGTATTTTCGCTACGTTGTTTCTGTGTTCGTAAATAATAAAGTGTCGAATAATTTTTTAAATAATCAACTTCAATTAATTGATGATGATTAGCTATGAAAGCAATGAACCGTTACATAAATGTAAGAAATTGCATGCGTATTTGCAAATCTGAAGCATTTTTATAACCGCGCTGCTAACAATTTGCTATTGTTTAACAACCACAACTACAACAGTGCCCGCATACACAGAAATCCAAAATATAAGCGCCATTCCGAAAGTCAAAAAAATAGAAGCACAAAGTGCACACAAGTGCTGTTATTACCATTGGTGAAGGCGTGCGTGTGCATTGGCGTATTTGTGAAAGTGTGTGTGACCGAGCATGTGTTTGTGATGTTAGATATTGTTGTTACTTAGCCCATTCCGCAAGTTAGTGAAATATACGCAATTGCATATATATTTATATATGTATAGGTATTATCAAATATTTCAGCATAAACTTAAATAATTTTGTTGCAAGGTGCAGACAACTATTAAGCAACCATTTACAGTTGAAAGGTGAGTAATATATAAATATATACATTTACATATATGTGATAACAATATGTACATACATATGTATGCATGTTGTGAAATCACAAATGATGAAAGTACCGTTTTGTGCGTGCTGTTCTCACGTGTTTGTGTGGGTGTAAAGAGCGCGCGCCTGTTTTTGTTTTTGTTTTGCTTTTGCTTTTACTTTTGCCAAATAACACAAAATGCGGTCGTCGACGAGTCTAAAAATGATTCAAATATTTGCGTTAATGTGTAAAAATACGCTGCTGCAGCTTGTTGCATGCAACGCGCGCCGACGGCGACGACAATTCAGCTCCCGTTTTTCATTCCATTTCATTTTCGTCTCCTGTTTTACTTTTGAACCTGTCAGCGTGCACATTTTCTATAGCCTTGCGTTTGTCTCTTCTCATTGTTGCATTTTTGCCGTTGGTTTTTCTCTCTGCTGTGTGTGTGTGTTGTGTGTAGATATGTGTTTGTTTTTTTTTTATTTTATGCGAAGCTACATTTTCTTATACGCACTCACACAGAGACAATGTAGGCATGCAAGCATGCCCGTGTATTTGGTGTTGTCTTCGTTCGCTTTGTTTATTTGTTTGTGATACCGGTTTTGCTCTCTCACTCTCCTACAGCTACGCTACATTTTGTCTTCCTGCTGTTGCTCTCACAACACGCTCTTCTACTCTCTATTCTGTTGTTATTGTTGCTGCACAGGTAGTTGGTGCTCATAGTTTACTTTTAGATTTCTTTTCTGCACTTCTGTGCGTGTACATTGTTGTTGTTTCTTTTTTTTCCGTTTGCTTTGCCTTAATTATGTTTTATTTGCTCTCAGCAATTATTAATCTGATTTCTGATTTCTGATTTCTGTCTCTCTGTGGCTTGCGTTGCCTGTGCCAGCGTCTATTAAAAGTTCAATTTGATTTTCTGTGTTTCGCTTTATTGTTTATTCCACATTTTGTATAATTTAAAATTTTTTCTTCTCGTTTTGTATTCTTTTTTGTTCTGTTGCCAAGGCCGTTAAACTTTGTTAATGGATTATTTAAAGCTTTTTTCACTGCCTGATTTGTTTAACTTTTTTTAGTGTTGCAAATATTTTGTATTTGTCTTCGTTTCTCGTTTTCTTTCAATTTAGTTTTGGAATTTTCTCACTTTCTGGAATATAAATTAAACCATTGCTTTTTTTTTGCATCTGCTTTATGTTGGGGTTTTTCGCTTGACGTCAATTATCAATTTTTGCTATAATAAAATTGGTTTGGGTTAAGTATATATTTTCTTTGTTTTATAATTAAAGAAGAAAGATTTACAGGAAATTGAATAAATGTGTAGATTAAATATTTATCTTGCAAAATGATCAATTATTATCTATTTTCTAGTATTAAATTATATTATTTATAAATTAAATTTGTTTATTTTGTAAATATTAAAAAAAATATATATTATCTTAGATTGCTGTATGTGTGAATAGTTTAAAAGAAAAATACAAATGCATTTTTCAGCATAATCAACAGATTCTTATCGGTTATTGTTAATTTAACTAGATTAAATTTAGATACAACAAAATATATAAAATATAATTACTAAACGTTTAATCTGATCGTTGCGTTAAAAACGTATTAAAACAATTATGAATAATTGAGAATTAAAAACATTTAAAAAATAATTTAATAGGCAAATGAAAAAAGTACTTAAATTGCGTACCTAATGTCCATTTAAGCCTTTCAAAAACATAACGAACAAGATATTTGCTGGCATTAACAAGACTTTTACTAAGTTATATCGTATGTACATATATATTTGTAGAAAACAAATGGAAAAAACTCTGTTAGCCTCTAAAAGCTTTTTAGTTTAGTTGAATGAGAATCACACACACACACACACACACACACACACACACACACTCGTACTCATCCAACACACTTACGAAATAAATGAAAACATAACAGAAATGATTCATTTTTTGCATTGAGTACATTGACGTCCGTCGGACCGCAACCGAAGGTCTAAGGTCTGCCAAGAGACCCCTCAGGCCAGTGTACCCTTCACGTCGCAGTAGCTTATGTATGTACATAAATCATGTCCAATTATAAGCATATTAAACACATTGTGCTTCAACGAAAAGCAGAATTTGTGCACGAAATAGCCAAAAATAACCAGCCACAAAAAATAAATAAATCTATATATGAGTGTGTGCGAAAAGTAAATGAAAAAAAATTCTATTAATACTGTGGGTGTAATACATAAAAAAAAATCTACAGAAATTTAATAAATATTATTATTATTATTTTTTAAATTTGTACTTAAAAATATTTATTTGTTGTCGAATTGAAAATTAAAAAAAATGAACAAACTGTATTCAAGCATTTCTCACCTTCATCCCATTATCGTATGCAAATTGTTTGCTTGTGTGAAGAAAGCATGGCTCTGTATATATTTGGATCGTCGAACAATAAGCGATCGCTCACTAAAATTGGAAAACTTAATTTAGGTATAGGCATACCAATGAATGTGAAGGCAAAAAAGCATTTGCTTAACCTGTGCACAAGTAAAAGTTAGCTATAGAAATATACATGAATATGTAAACAATGGGCAAATACACACGCCTCCACAAAAGAATTGCAAAAAAAAAAACCAAAAAAACAAACTTGTTTATATAAGTATAAAATACTTTTTCGCACGTTTTCGTGCTGGAAATTTGCTTAGAAATGTATGTTTATTTTGATTTTCATTTGTTTGTTAAAATGTTTATTTAAGTTTCTGCTCAATTTTGATTTTAGTTTTCACATCAATTTTCCACTTATTCAGAAATTTACTTATTTACAAGGCTGGCAGAAATATATTCAATTCGTTAGCTATTTAAATATTCGAATATGTGTGCTTTGAAAAGTTCAATTATAGATGAGGTCATGTGTACTTTGATCTTATTTAAGAATATAGTTGTGTGTGCGTAAATGAATATATTTACTTGATATACACTCAAGTGTAATTGATGTGTGTTGACAATCAATTAATTAATTAATTGTATAGATATATATATATATACATTGATAAACATTTCATTTGTAAGCTCTCCCAAAGTTTGACTAATTAGCTCTCCTTTTGCTTAAGAATATTTTTCTTATCTTTTACTTATTATTCGTAATTATTTGTTTCTTCCTTTATTACTCTGCAATTCTTCAATCTCAATTTGTATAGTTCCCTTTTGCATTTACTCTTCTTAGCGTTATCATTTCCCATCTTTTTTGGTGCTCTTTGTACCTCCATCTCAAGATGTTTTGTATAAAATGGGAAATTTTTGTACCTCCAACCCCGATGCTTTGCATAAAATGGGAAATTTTTTTTAATGCTGCCTTTGAGTGAAGTATAGCTTAAGCTTAGAATGTATTCTAGTTTTTTATTTTTATTTGAAATCTACTTTGTTATAAGTTTGATGTGAATGGGGTAGACTATAGGCTTTTAGGGTCAAGAAGTTGCAAGAACTCTGTCGAAAATGGAAAGCGAAGAGCGATAGCCTTGCTGTTAACTGAATGTGGCCAAGCTTGGGGCGTGACTCTGCGTTGATATTGCATTTAAAATTGGGTGCGCCTCGAGGCGTTTGGGTTTTTTTTTTTTTTAAATTTTTTTTTTGGCGCGTGGCCAACTAAATAGAATCCAGTCAGGCAAGAGGAACCGAATAAGGCAAATGTAAATAGGAATTTGTTATAGCATGTGAACCAAAAGCCCAAAAAAATATATATATATGTATATTTGGCGAATATCTGCAGTTCTGTGTGTTATATATATGTATATACATAAATACAAGGGTGTATATACATACGTTTTAAACTTAGGCCACATCAGTTTCGGCCTATTTCGCTGGCAAATGCGACTCGCTCGCGACATTGACAAAGAACAACAACTCAGCTTAGCTTGGGCTCGTTCATGTTCTGTTCTCCCTTCTCTTCTCAGACAGACGGAAAATTACAAGAAATGTCTGTGTGATTTTTTTTTTATTTTATTTTTTTTTTTGGTATTTGTCCAATTTACCCAAAATACCGCCCACAACCCTCATGACGAGCCCATTGCTCAGTTTTTCAGCATCTTGTCGGCGTTTTTCTTTGAGCTGCCCTCGACGTGCGGCGCATGGCAAAGCGAGGGAAATGCCGGAAAAACTGTCTGACATTGCCATTGTTTGTCTTTGGCAGTTCCCAAAAACGGAACTAGCTATGCACATACCATACACACACACATACACTCACTTGCACATACACACACACACACACACACACATTCAGATACGCACTCACATGTACATATGTATGTATTTAGCCTAGCTGCAGTCTTGTTTCTCGTTATTCGCTTCTCACTTTTCGATTTTCGCTATTCGCTTCTCACTTTTCGCGAGACAATTTCAACTGTCTGCACGGAAATTTCCTTTGTCTTTCTTTTGCAAAGGAAAATTTGAAGAAAATGCAGGGAAACCAAAAACAAAAAGCGTTTCATACAAATTAACGGATATTGCAGATTTTGCGTTTCTTTTGTTTAGATTGTGAACTATGGAAACTTTTTTTTTATCATGCTGAACCTTTAGCATATATAGATATTGTATATATATGTATTCAAATCTACTCAATATTGTAATGTAAACATTTTTATCAAGGCTTACAAATTGTTTGTTAAAAAATAAACTTTTTGAAGTGCAACGAGAGAGATGATAATATAAAAATAAAATAAATATATATGCTTGATAAAAATAAAAGCTTAAATAAAGCTGCAGCACATTTTAAATACAGAAAATCTGTATATCAAATATTTATTAATATATATTTATGTTACTTTAAAATTGTATTTATTTTTGTGCGCAAACCTTTTGGAAAAGCACTTGAGCCACAGCTGTCTGCCCTTCTGCCACTCAATTACTTTACAAAGAAATTCTTGAGCTTCTGCATTTTAACACTTGATTTGATATGCAAATATGAACAATGCAAACTTAAAGCGTCAAATAGTGTTGGATGCATGAGCAAGGGGGTGAACGGGAAAATATGTATGTTCAAATTTATGGCATTCACTGTGACATCTTCGTTTTGCTTGGTTGTGTGTGTGTGTGAGTGTTTTCGGTGAGTAAGTTTTGAAAGCAATGCCAAAAAGTTGTCATTGTATTTGCGTTAATACTCTATATAATGGGTATATAAATGGTTTTTGTAATTCAAATGCTAAATTTTCATTTAACTTCAAAGTAACTCTGCTGCTTAACATAGTTTACGTTATTTAAGAGGATAAATTTCAAATTTTCTGTCTTTGTTTCATGTAGATATCATTTAAGAATCTAACTCAAATGTTATGCAACATGATTCATAAATGACTTGAAATATATTTGATTACCATTTAGAACTATTCATTTGAAATTCATCATATAAAGTATTTGAGATGAATTTATTCTGTATAGAACTACATGATTAGTCAGCTGTGCTCTAACGTCGAGATTTCGGAAACTACAAAAACTAGAGAGCTGAAATTTCACATGAATATTCGTGTGTTAGTTACGCAGTACGAATTTGTTTGTTTTTTCGATAACTCAACCCATTTCCAAATTAGCGATAAAAAATCGAAAATTCGTTTAAATTATTTACGTTTTTTGAGCATTACTTCTAAACTGTTTTAGCTAAAAAGCAAATTTGTATATTTAGATAGATTTTATGGATACGCAGATTTCTTAATTTTCAGATTTTGGATGCCACGCCCCTTCGCCATTTCAATTTGGCAAATATATACATTTAGGTACTCTTAATCTACTTAGAAAATTTCATGAAGTTCGTCCATCTAGAAATGGAGTTATAAGCGTTCAAAGTTCAGCCCAACCCACCCTCAAGCCCCAAGTTAGCAGAGCTCGCGTTCATGCGTTCGTAAAGAAGAAGAGTCTAAGCATCTTTTTTGCAGGCTTCAGGGTATCTCGCAGTCGAGCCGTCTCGACTAGAGCCTGCTTACTTGTTTTAGTATATCAAGGTTCGGCTCTACTCGCTTCCAATGATATATAGACTTCTTTCACTTGTTTTGCACTCACTTTGCTTGTTTGGCAAAGTTATACACAGTTTTATATGCTGTGTGTACTTTTTGGCACGTGACAATAAATTGTTGTTGTTTGCACTATGTTGAGTTGTTCCATTTGTTGTTGTTGTTGTTGTTGTTGTTGTTGCTGTCTTGCACTGTCTTCTTTCTATTCTTCTTCTTGCTTTAGTTGCTTGCAAGTTCTATGTAATTTTGCAGCCAAGTAAGAAAAGTGTGTCATAAATGTCATAGTTAATATTTGCTGTTCCCTGCTTTTTGGCAACTGGCTTAAAATGCCATGTAAGTTCAGGAAGAGTTTCCACAAGAAGAACGTGCTGCACACATGCACACATGCATATATATATATATGTATATATATGTATGTGCGTCATATTGTTTTATAAATAAAAGAGCTGCGCGCTTTGTCAACCTTGACCCGTTAGTCAATTCACTTGCCGAACAAAGAGCAAAAAAAAAAAAAAGAAAAACAAAAATACCAAAAAAATTTTAAGAAATAAAAATGTATATAAAATTGTATTGCGGCGCATTTGTGGAAACAGCATTGAATTCTTTCCTGTCCGTGTGTACGCGTGTGTGTGTGTGTGGGTTTGTTTGTGCTAAATCCATAACCAATAAACTACAAAACCGACACACATCTGAGTGCTCATACCTTAAATTAGATGGCGGCTCATCCAACATAAAAAAAAATAGAAATGTATTCAGAAATAAAAAAAAAAGAAAAAATTTTATCAATCTGTGCGAGTGCATTGCTGAGAATGCTAGAATGCTTGACTATCTGATACCCTATAGCTTCTGGATTGATTGATTTATTTAATTATATGACAATTGGCTTTGCTTTTATAGTCTTAATTATAATTTGGACATCGATGTCTATTAAATTTTTTAAATGTAATTAATTTAAAAAAAGGTATATAAAATTAAGCAAGAATAATTAAATTTCTTAAGTGATAACATGTACTTACCCTGAAGTCATATGCTTCAATAAAATTGTTCGCACAGCATATCAAACAAAAAATATTGGTAAAAAAAAAAAACGTTAACTGACAACAGCAGAGAATCCGAATGCAAAACGTTGAAACTGTATCAAGTAGATATGTTTTTAAAGCCGTCAGATGAATATAAAAGCACACAGATACATACACACCCAAACACACACACACACGCATACACAGAGGCATTTTTGCAGCAAGTTTATTATGCGATGTAATTAATCATGTGGCCTACTGGCATAGCAAATGAAATCGAATTACTTTGTGCCAAGTGGCAAACATTTCATGTGCCGCTTCAATGCACTTCAATATTGAGATATAAAAGACGATAGGCTATGATATCGTCAGTTGAGTACATCAAATAAATGCATTCTCGTTTCCATTATTAGCTAGTTGAAATGGCTTAATAACTGGTTTTTCACTAATATTTGACATGAATATGCAATCGCAATAGACGCTTTAAATAGTCGATACTGCAATCGATATGAACAAATTTTAAGACATGCTTCGATGGGGCATTCCTCATAGTTACGATAATATGAACTTTGAAATATTGATAATATAATAATGTATATAATATGATTTTTGTTATAGCTTACTTTCGAGAACTAATACATTCATGAACTTTGGTCTATCGAACTATATAAATTGTATATTTTTCGATTCGTATCGAGATTTTTCGAAGAGCTTTAAATTTAAAAGACGATTTTATTAGCACTCTGAGATTATTATTGTTTGTCGGTTTACTAGACTTTGGATGTCGTGCTGTCCGCTGCCATACGTAAGTATGTAAGTAATAGTCAACTAGAACAATCTGCACTAATGTCTGCACTAAGCGAGAGTAAATTATGTACTTAATTCGATCTAAGCGAGCCGGCTGATCAAAGATCAAAGGAGTGAGCAATCTCTTTACAAATTCTCTTCTATGCTAATACGTTCGGCGAACTGCCGCTCTAAATTCTTATGAAGCGCCGATTGCTGGGCCCAATACGAAAATATGTACGAATTATTCATCAAAAAATCAATAATTTCATTAAATTAATTGATCTTGGAAATATATAAATTCTTGGCAGATAATATGCAGATAAACTATAAACTATTTATTTTGAACATTTAAAAAGTGTTTTGATTTACAGCCCGCATATAGAATTTATTAGAATACTCTCTTTAATATTGATAACGATTAATCAATTGAAAATGTGAAAATCATCTATTCTGAATGCTCTCATTTTTGCCCTACTTCAATTTGAATAATTTTCTCAGTTCAGCAAACAGCAACTTGCCGCAAATTTGCATGAATGAAGCCTGCCTGCATAATGAGAGGCAGATAAACAAACTGCTATAATCGACGTATAGCAAGTTGAAGGAAACTTTTACATATTAAACTCTCAACTTAAATCGATACACAATTCTGTACAAAAATGAAGGAGAGAAATTCGATGAAATTTATGGCACACAAAATGTTGAAAAAGTGCAACTTGCAACAATAAATTGTGCACCTTATGACGTACAAAAAAAAAAAGAGGAAAATGAAAACATCCACATACATATATACATATATATATATATGTATATATACATCCACACAAAAGCACTCAACGAACATTTTTCATTATGCTTTTTAGCTTGATTTTGCAACCGTTTACCCCTTCGCATATCCTGCGTTTGCTTCACTTCTAAATTTTTTTTGTTTTGTTTTTAGTTTTGCGAATTGTTGTTGCTGTTGCCTGTGTTTTTTTTTGTTGTTGTTGCCTGACTGCACTTGGCCTAAAGTTGATTGCATGACATTGTTCTTAGTTTTCGCTTACATATAGTACATATATATGTAGCACTAACAAACGCACGCCCTGCATTCTACCCCAACTTATCCTTAGTCTATTCTCACACCCAACACGAACACACCTCAGTTGTTGTTGTTGTTTAGTGTGCGCGCGATTTGTTTACATTGATTTTGTTGCTATACACAATCAGAGACTCCGCCCAGGTTTCTCCCTCGCCTCATACGGCGTACAGCATTCGCAATATTATTGAACAAGAAAAAACAATAAAATAAAATACAATGGATTCAATAGAAAAACCTGAACTTTGAATTCTATTCTGTTTGTGGTTCAACATTTTTTTTGCGGTTTGTATTTATTTACATACATACACTCCAAATCTACTATATTTTAGTTATGTGATGCAGTTTGGCTTGATATATATAATGCATGATATTAATACATGATTTTATATTATATATAAATGTATGTATATGAAGATTTATTAATTTATTTCATTTACCAGATTATTATCAACAAACTTCTATTTAATAGATATTAATATAATATAATATATAATATTTATTAAATTATAATATAATAAATATACTATATCAATAGATTTTCAGGGCCATAGTTGATTGAGTCTAAGTTTTATTTAAAGATTATAAATTGAATAAATCATTAAAATAAGCTGTAGCTTATTTCTTTATATAATTAACATAAATAATATTTGATTTTATATTATTTGAATAGTAACCCATTTCTAATTTCGTTTCGTTTTTACTAAAGTACAAATAGAAAAGTTGCCAGTGTAGGGTATTTCTACTTCTACTGCAAAATTTTACTTATTTCGTTATTTGGTTCTGAAATACTTGAAACTATTTCAATTTATTTAGTTGCATTTTGTTTGAGCTCAATGCAATGATAAATGTTCACATAATAAACTTGAAAAAAATGCGCATTGTAAGGCCTGTTCCGAGAGCTACGAGGAAGAAGGAAGTCTGTCCGTCACGATTCTCAAGTTCTTCAAAGAGTCGATTTCTTTTCGTATTGAGGCTAAAGCCAGAGTGCCTTGATGACTAAGACAAATTATTTTCACTGCATGTGTCAGTTGTTTAAAAATAGTTGAAATATAGCCCATACAGAAATACATGTGTGCGTATCTCGAACAGTTTTTGGAAGATTTGCACTCAAAGCAAAGTGAGAAAAAAAAGCGAAACCAAAATTTGTTCAAATCAATGAGTGCACTAAGTGCCAGTGGTAATTACTTTTAATTACCTCTTGGACGAGTTAAAGCAGCTGTTGTTTCTTGATTTAGTTGCACAAGTTGGTGATTTAGTTAGTTGGTTAAACAATTTTCTGAATTCTTCTTCATTGTTTCAGCAAATAATATAATGCGGGGTAGCCTATACTACTTGATCTTCGAATCTATTACAAAATGTGCATCGTTGTTAGTTGAGAGTTATAGAGCAGTAATTTATTTCATTTGTCGACATTTCATATTTTACAAATCTTCATGGATGCCAGTAAACTGATATTCAGCCAACTAAAATGTAAATAATTGTGAGTTTAGCTAATTAAAAAAATTACAGCAGTTCATAAGCTCAAAGCCTATAAAAAATGTGTGGCTTACACAAAACTGTTGACAAAATAAAAAAGAGTATATATAAAATTGCAATTAGCAGTTTACTTCGAATAGACAAACATAAGTTGAAGTTAAACTCATAAAAGTAAATCTTTATTTTGCTTTTCATTTTAAAGTTAACGATCCGTTAGGTTTCCTTAAGCAATTTATGCATTTATAATAGCTATTTAGCTCGGCCATTGATAGCTTGCCATAAAAACTCGTCGACATTAATGTGATAACTTCAAACTTGTCGATTATAATAAACGATAATGTGTTGCAATGATAAAGTCGCAGTCGCAGTCGCAGTCGCAGTCGTAGTTGAAGTTGAAGAAGAGCAGCTCCACAAAACTCGAGTTGCATTTGCAAGTTGCAAGAGTGCAAGACTACAAAATACCCTGCCTGAAACCTCTAGATGCAATAATGAAATGAGTTTTGCTGTCAGTAAAGAGTTCAATTACTAAAATATTTATGTACTAAAATTTCTTATTTTAGTTTTAACGAAGTCTGTATGTGTATGAGCATGACAAGCACAATTAAAATATTCTTTCTGATCAAGAATATAGCCAAACGTAAACTTCTGGAAGTTACATAGATTTATACAAAAACATTATACCTCTTTGAAACAGATTTGAAATGTGTGCAGAGTATAAAAAAGAAAATAAGTTGCCTTTCATCATCATCAAAAGCACAAAGAGCAAAAAGTATATATATAGATATATATATATTCATACAAATATATATAGTGAGTGTATAGATATGTGTGTCTCTATAAAATATTGCAGTTTACTGCAGTTTTCATGACATTTTTGCCCATTCCCTTTCACCTAAAGTTGCAACAGAGTTGTCAGCACCCAATGTTAAGGCTTAAAAAAGTCGTTATATAGCGATGAGAGGCTGTTAAGTTATTAATATATAGTTATCTAGTTTAAACTTTAATGCACTTGTTAAGCAAATCCTTCAAATAATAATAACTAATGCTGTTTTCGTGTCACGAATTCTACAATTTAATATCAAATAGAATTTATATATAAGAGTATATTGAAAATTCCTGAATGTATGATAATGCATAGAGAAATCTTGTATTCTGCATACAAATATATGCTCTTAAATATAATCAGAGCCACGTCACGCACTCATCTCTAGCTTGCCAGTTGCAACATGTTTGGGTTCAGCCTTTTTGCTGTTGCTTGCAGTTGACATCTCTTTTGACACTTTGTGCGCTTTTTGTTTTCATTCACATTTGGCACTTTGATACCCTATTGAATATTTGGAAGTGGTGCTTAATTAGGTCAGCTTGGCAGTTCTTAAAGTATTGCATAGCAACTTTTGATTGATTATTATCTTTAAATGAAATTCTTTCAGTTTAATAAAAATAAAGTTTTACAAATTTTATTTTCATTTTGAAATAATTATTTGTATTTAATTTTTTATTTAATAAAATTAAAAAGAAAAGGCAAAAATAAAAGCTTATATTTAAATATAATCAAAAGAAAATCTGTTCTTAATGTTTACAAGTACTATATACAAAATTCGACTTGGACTGCTCCACATAGTAGCCATTGTTGAACAGTTGTGCTGCGGCATTTAATTAAAGTCGTTGATCATGTAGCTTTATAAAATTGCATTCGCTGCTGCTGCGTTCGTTGCTGCCTAATTAAAGTGTCATTAATTTGTATGCATCAACATAATTACACAGAAATATGAATAAGTCATAAGGCGTTTAGCTGTTGCCGAAACCGTTTGCCCATTGGTGTTGTGTTGCGTTGCGTTGCGTTGCGTTGCATCCTCTTCAAAATGGGTAACGTTTCAACGCGGTTGCTCTGCAGTGACCCGCTCCGTTGACCCCACTTACTCAGTGGCCCATTGCTTTTTATTTTTTATACTCTGTTCCCAAAGGGAAAACGAGTATATTGGCTTTGTACAATGTCCGCCTTGCTGTCCGTCCGTATGAATGCAATATGCGCTATTAGAGCTATAGACTTGAAATTTTGAACATAAACTCGTGTATGCTCTCGAATTATAAAGTGTGAACATTTTCGAAAAACTTTTGCGCCCATAGGCCAGTAATCTTACTAGATGATGAACTAGGGAGTTCACAACCCAAGTTCAAAAGGCTGTGGCGCATATATCTACGCCCATTGGGGCGTGGCAAATCGGGAAAAACGTATCTAGCATAGAAATCGATTGTTGGTTGCCATGTACGTTTGCCAATTGCCTAAATATGTCGTTTATTAATTGTTTCTTACATAAATAAACGGCACCTACGGGAACAGAGTATCTCGCAGTTAGTAGCGCCTAACTGCAACGTCCTTACTTTTTTTTTTTTTTTTTACTTACTTTTCGGTTGGCTCTTGTGTTAAAATTTGTTTTGCCAGTTGCGCGTGAGTGATTTACATGCTTTATAGCAGGGGTCGACCTATCTCTCATTTTTTTTTTTTTTACATTTTTTGTGGCTTGTTTGTTAAGCTACGCCACTTCCGAAAAAATTACACACACATGTACTCAATTTTATAATAATAAAATATTATTTTAAGAGCAAAGCTCCATTACAATATCTTTTCCTACATTATTGTTGTTGTTATTGCCATTTTAATTTATGTAAATTCTATATTTATCTTTGACTGCGGTTTATTGAACTTCCGGTAGTATGTTAAAGTTTTTTTTAAAAAAGTTAATTTCTTGTGTCTGTGGGTTTTTCTTGCTTCATTTCGTTGTTTGTTTATTTTTGCACCTATTTTAATTGAGTTTTCTGAAATAAAGTTTATATATATATGTGTCTCTAATTGTATTATTCCACAAAATATATATTTTAAATGTCTATGAATTCTTTATGTTTTTTATACATACACATATGTATATAGATAATGTTTGTAAACTTCTTAGTAAACATTTACCACAGTCTATTTATTTAGTTCCCACACTTTTGACGCCCGTCTAAAGTTTTCTTATTAAAAACTGAAATTGGCAACATTTGAGCTGCTAGTTATCTAACCACGATAACCACATAATACGCTGGTTTCTCTTGTCTTAACCAAAACTTAGCTTCTATCCCCTTTGTGAGCCAAAAGTCACGTATAAAATTCAAAAAATTGCTTTCACAGCGCCAAAAGCCCGTCAAATTGATTTTTGTGGCAAGTAAATAATCAAATCAGCTCACAGCCATTCATCGTGGTTGTCCTTATATATATTTATGTATATATAGCGGCGCCAGGCACAAAGCCTAAGAGAACCCCAACCGAATACAAAAATCAATCTCCATCAGAAGGCAAACGCCCTAAAAATTGTAGTCATTAGTTTTGGCAGCAAAAAAAAAAAAAAAAAAAAAACTCGCTGAACAAAAGAAGAGAAAATGGAATTTATGTGTAAGTATGTCTACATATACATATGTATATATATTTATGTATGTATGTATGCCTATACACATATTGGCTACAGTTCATAAACAGGAACCCAACTACTTAGCCCTGTTAGGAGTCAACGTATTGGCATTGTTTAAAATGCAATAGCGCCCGGTTTTGGCCTCAATTCTCTACCTCCCGCCCTCTGATGAGTCGCATCAATCAGCGCTGCTATTGTGCTGAACTTGAAATCGATTTTTAAACAGACAGACAGACAGACAGACGCAAGACACGGCCAGTCAGTCGGGCAGTTAACTTGGCCAGGCCAACATAAAAGCCTAATGATCAGCGCCAACGATTGAGTTACATGCAGCAAGTCTTTGATGATCGTTGAATCGCATTCAACTCTTTCCATCTGCCCATTCCTTCCGCCCCTCTATGGCCTTCCGTTGAACTGTCCACAGTTAATCACGAACTGGCCAAAAAGAATGCCGGATTAAGCCAAAGGAAACCAGTTTCTCATTTCTTATACATATACATATATATGTTTTTATTGGAGCGCCGGCTCTGCAGTACCATTGTATATTATTATACTCTAGGCAAAGGCTATGGCAGAATTTGATACATGGTGTACAATTGAGTTGCATTTGCTTAACATTTATATTTTGGAGAAAATTGATTGAAAGATTGAGGAGAAGTAAAGGTATGGAATAGTTGTAGACGAAAGCAGAGAAAAGAAAGAAATCGAAAAAGTATTTGTAGAGGAGTTTATTAGTGGTAGATAAGAGGACCTACCCAAACGAAAGATAAAACAGCAGCACTGAAGAGATAGAGCAAGAGATGGCCACTGGGGGTCTTACGAGGCCTAAATGTAGAAGAAGAAAGAACAAGTAAGAAAGGGAGAGGAAGAAGTTGAGAAAGATGAGAGAAGAAAGAAGAGGGGGGGGGGAGGGGGGGGGGGGAGAGAGAGAGAGGAGAGGAAGAAGAGAGAATTATAAGTGGAGAAGGGGGGGGGGAGGGGAGGAAGAGAGAGTTGAGAGAGGAGAATAGAGAATGAGATGGGAATGGAAGAGAAGAGAGAGGAAGAAAGTATAAAAAGATAAAGAGACTTATTTAACTTATCTTATTTTGATTTTATTAGCTAACAACATCTAATCTTGGAACTTTGCATAATTTAGATTCTTTCAATTCTTTAAAAAATAGCTAAAAATTTTATGTATTTATAGTTTATAGTATTTGAAGTAAAATTTTTAAGAAAATCTTTAAGAGCTCGACGAAAAGAGATTGTATATTTGCAGTAATTTATTATTATGTTATACCTGTAGTCAGCTCTGCAAACACATTTATAGTATAGTCGTAGCAGATGGTTTACATTGCAAATACCGCAAATACTTGCAGTGTCGATTATTAACCAAAACTTTGGTTGAGTCATGCGGTGAGTGCATTAAAAGTTCGTCTTGTTTGTTTCCTATAGAGTTTTTACCTTCAGCGTGCGCTCTGGCTTGTTTTTGTAAATCAAGTTTGCAGTTTTTGGAGTTGTTGGCGCTCTGTGATGTTTGTTATTCTGCGGGATGTGGCGCAACTCTTTTCATTTTTATTTTTGGTCTTAAGAGTTGCTTGGTGGTTGGCTCTGGCCGGGCCCCTTGGCTTGGCTGCTTGGCATATTTGTTGGCCAACAACAGGCAACAGTCAACAAGCAAAACGTGCACGCCAAAATATGCAACTGCAACAAGAACCGCAGCAGCAGTCGAAACAGCAACAGCAACAGCAACAGCAACAACAACAGTTGCAACATGGGGCACCGCCTTGGGGCGCGTCGTCATTCCGTCTAGCTATGCTTTGGTTGACTTGTTAGTTGGCTTCCTTTTGTTGTTGTTTATGCTGCTGCTTCTGCTGGCGTTGTTGTTGTTGTTGTTGTTCTTGAGGTCGGGCCGTTTGCCTTGGCTATCTGCCAATTGTTTGGCAAATTAACAGCCAAAAGGAGTTTTGAGGCAAACACACACACACACACACATACACCCGCACACAGTTGCAAATAGTTACTGCTGCTGCTGCTGCGTGTTGTCCTTCTGCCTTCGCGAAATGTTGCCAAACATTTAAATATGCCTTTGTTTGGATTTTCAGCTCAAATGAGCTTGTCGTGGCCAAAAGTTGCCGCCGCCAGTTTGCCCAGCGTCTGCGTGCCCCGATAATCTGTGGCATGCCAGTTGCTGCCTCTTGTTGTTAGTATTATTTCTTTATATACCCAGCAGCAGCTACACCTCAACTGGGGAGCTCACAATTTGAGCTGCGATTATGGCTAGCAAGTTGCAAAATCCTTTAGCTTTAATAGTAATTATTGCATTACATTTAGAGAATAACTTAAATATTTAAGGACAATATTTGTAGCATAGCGTTTAACCTTAAGCTCAAAAACTGCGTATATTAGTATAACGGTTTTCAATTTGTTAACGATATGAAAGTGATCTTCTCTGAGCCCCATTTCAATTTGAATACAGGGTATGACATTGTTTAGCATATATGCCCTTGGCTTTGCTGTTTATTGTGGCTTTGGCTTTAGCTTTTGTTACTTTCTGCGTTTGGCAACGTCTCGCGTCTTGGTTTAGTGCGTTTATCTTCATTATGCCATTGAATTTATTCATGCATCCATATTTAGGTAAATTACATGTTCGCGATAAAACGCAGATCCACAGAGCAGACCTCAATCTCCATTCAGATCCTCATTGAATCCCTACAATCGGATCCGTAGCCCGTGAGGTCGACTGTTTAGGCTAATTAGTTGAGTGTGTTATTTTTAAGCCCTTTTTCCAAGAAAAGCTTTACTCGGACGTAATTAGACCTGTTCATCAATTTCTTATTACATTATTAAATTATACGACTTGCATTAAAAGTGTTTGTTGCTTTTTTTTCTAACTTTTTCGATTTTCTTTGCAGGTGAGCAAACAGTTTTTCCTTTGGACAAGTGCAGTAAGACACCTTTATCTTCCTCTTCTTATTGCTATACTTAACTGGGTAAATATTTGCATTTTCTAAGAACTTTTTAAGTGTTTTTATAGCAAATTGTTGGCTTGTGGGTTTTCTCCTGTTCAGACGTGAGTAATGCTCGATGCTTGAGGTTGAATATTTAAAGTTCGCGCATCTACATAATACAGCAGGATATGAATAATATATTGATTTAAGTAAAGTTCTACTTTAGCTAAGCTTTCATATCGTTTCATTTGAATGAATTTAAGAAAAAAAAACTCGTTTTGGAATATCAAAACTAACTGAATTAATTTTATTTTTCTTAAAGTTTTGTCTTCAAATTCTATATGTGATATAACTTTTATTCGTCATATCATTTCATATACATAATATATACGTATATATAAGAAAAAGCTGTCTCAGCTGCAAGCAATTTCAGTTAGTTTAATCAATTAGTCGCTGCGAAGAGCGCAAGAAATAAATAAAATCGACGAATTATGTTGCTATACAGCTACTTCTTTAGTCGAATCAATATGGAAAGAAGACAGAAAAATAAAAATAGTAAAAAAATTGTTTAAAAAAAAAACAAGAAAACCGGCAACTGCATCGTCGGCAGCTGGATAAACCAAAATGTCAGCAAGTTTTCAGTTGCATTTCGTTTTTGGGGCTTCTGTCGATGCTTCTCTTTTTTTTACGACTACGATTTAACTATATACGTATTTACCAGATATAGATTTATATATATATATGTACATAGTATGTATATATATTTATATAGTCATATAGCAGTAGACATTTTATAGGTTAACTGCTTCGGTTTTGGCTGACTTCACCTTTTTACGCTCGATCGGCTTATAATAAATAAAACAAGAACCAAACTAAACTCTAGAGACGCTATGCATAGCTGAGAGCTGAGAACTCGAAACAATAAATGTGAAACAAGCTCAGCTTTTTGTAATCGAATGCTGGCCAATAAAACAATAAAATGTTGTCTTATCTTAACACGGCAAATCAATTTCAAGACGAAGAATTATAAAAAGAACTTGGCGGCCAGCGGCTGGTGAATGGCAACTGCTTCAGTCTCTGTTCGTAAAATTATTGTTGTTGTAGTTGCTATTGTTGTCGTTGAAGTTTTGCAATTAAAATGCCATTGAGGTGTTCTTCATGTTGTTGTTGTTGCCATCGAATTTAATGAGCTTCAATGGTCTCGGCCATGTTTCTAATACGCTTGAGCCCGCTCAAGCTTCAAACTCGCCCAGCAACAACATTTTGTCTGGTTTGTATTAGAGTTAGACATTCGAATCTATCAAATAGCATTAGAAAGTCGTTGGCATTATAATCTGCTTTAAATGGATTAGATGCCTATTTTTATCCATACTAATTAGTCTGAATTATTTATTTGATTTTAGTACTTTTTTTTTTTGGTATTTTTTCCTCTGTATTTATTCTGCCAAGTATTCTGAAAATATATGGAAAGTATTTCAAGAATATACAACTAAATATAAGATTGAAAAATATATAATTTAAAACTTAATAATATGATCTAAAGTACTTAGATATAGGACATAGTATTACTATATGCATATACATATCTCAGTTTATTATGTTGTTTTAAGACATACTCCTCTTTAGCTTTAGTGTACAATATGTTTAAGCGAAAATCATGGAAACTCACTTAAGCAACTCCACTTTCAGCGTTAATTTACGAAAATCGATAACTGCAGCTTCGACGATAGTTTTGCGCTTTATCGATAATTGCTGCCTAACGCGCGCATCACATTCTATGGTTGCAACTTGTTTGGCCTGTGTAAGCACACAGACACATTGTGCAACAAATGTCAATGCGACAGCAACATGCAAATATCAAAATTGAGCTTTGTGTAAAATTGTATCCATCAATGGGTGCAAAATTGTGTGCCATTTGCTAACCAAAGCGGCGTTTGTTCCATTTTCCATTTAGCATTTTCCGCTTACCCGCACTTGCCGCTTCCCATTGCCATTTCACATAGTTGTCGTGTGTGTGAAAAATGTAACAATAATTGAAATTTAATAGCCGCGACGACAGCCGCCGCAGTGGCTGCCCCACAAGGGGAAGCATCATAAAAAAAAAAATAGTTGAACAAAAAATGCCTCGCGAATGCCTGCGGCATCAACAGTGGCAGCAGAAGATGCAGGACGAAGAAAATCTCATTCACTTTTACTATTCATAGGGACAAGAAAAAATCAAAGCAAAAGGTCTTTAATCAAGAGGTTGTCGACTGCGAGATACTCTGTAAGTGCAAACGTATTAAAATTTAATTGATACAAATTATTTTCACTCATGACTACCCTGTAGCGAGATAGGCCTCATTCAGTGAGACTTATATTGAAATAGCTAAATATGTTGAAATACTTCGATCTGAGCATAAATCGATTGAGAAATATGTTAATAAAATGGCTTAGACAAGTCAAACTAATTTGATTTTTTTTTTAAGTTATATACTTCATTTACATATTTATTTAGCGAATACAGGGTATTAAAAAACTGTGCACACATGTCGCCAAATCGCCGTTGGCTGTGGTGCATGAAAAGCTTTTGGCTCAAAATAAAAGTGGGTCAAAAGCTGTAAATGATATTTGTTCTAGTTGGTTTAAGATGTTGTGCGAACACACACATACAGGCAAACATGCACCTGCACACACACATACACATACCCGATGGAAGTTCCTTTATGCCATTGCTTTATGCATGATTTGTTTGCCTGAAAGCTACCTGAAAGAAACTGTATAATCATCATCTACTTCATCAACAGCCACAGCATCCAGTTATTAACATGCTGAAATATGGTTTAAAGAGAGAAGAAAACAATACAAAACAAAACAAAACAGTAAAATCAAAAGAAGCTGCATCCACACACACCCAAAGACGTGTCAAATTTAACAACTTAGCTGCTGTTAAAAGAGAGTGAGATAAAGACAGAGAGAGAGAGAGAGAGAGAGAGAGAGAGAGAGAGAGATTGAGAGAGAAAGATGCCATTGAACTTTTGAGATTCATAATATAATGCAATCTGTAGACGTCAACATTAACCGGCTGCTGCTCGAACAGTGGCAATTAGCATTTGACTGCAAAGTAACCACAGACCAGATCGTATATATATACAATATATCTACATATATGTAATAAATATATTTAATATTATAAATATTGCGCCTCAAAGATTCCAGTTTTTTAAGTCAATTAATTTATGTAATTATTTTTGTTTTTCTTCTTCATAATTTGCGCTCGGTGTCTAAAGAGTTGCCAAGGCAAGGCGAAGGTTAAGACTGATTAATCCGATTGATAATGAAGGCAACTCACACAGGCTTGAGCTAACAAACTGAAAGTAGTTTTGAAGAATAGCATTTGATAAGAAAGTTTTATAATATTGAAAACAAATAATTCAATAGAAATATGATTCATTTATTTACAAATGATTGTTATAAAAGAAATTCATCATATTTCTATTGAATTATATTATAGATATTTGTATATATATTTATATTTATTATTATATATATATATATATTTATTATTATATATATTTATATTTATATTTATTATTATTTTTTATGTATATTGATATTTTTGTAAATTATCATTATCAATAAATTATCGTAAATTATATATTTCCTAATTTGTATCTTCTAACAAAATATTACAATTTTAAAATAATTTGAGCAACAAAATAAAAGTTCAATAACCCTCAGATTGTGCTCGTGGACAATATAATATTAAGAGATAAAGTGATGAAAAGAAATACTTGTAAAATCTAAACAAAATGCTATCACTCAAATAAAATCAACTTTTGCTGTTCGAGTAAAACAAGTTTAAGTTAATTTCATTTTCTAATAAACCTTTTTGATTTGTTCAATCTCATGCAAATCAGTATGCCACTTTTACAAAGTTTTTTAATTATATGACAAATAATTTGCAATTCAAATTAGACAGCGAAATTAATTGCATGGAATCGTAATGCACTTGACATTTGGATTAAATCCAGCAGCGCATCGCAAACTGCATTGACAATGATGTAAAATTAGCAAATGGGAAAAGCATTGAAAAACAAACTTGATGCGACTAGTTGGCAACTCTCTGCCACAACAAATTGTGGAATGCGGCTTGTGGCTGTAGCTGTGGTTGTGGCATGGGAATCAGCAGCAGCAAAAACAAATAGTCGACAAAAGTTTATAATGTGAATGGCGGCGTTTCCTGTTTTGCTGATTTCTAAGCTGAGCATCATTATCATTATTGTTGTATTAACATGCTAATTATAATCAGCATTGCGTTAGGAGGTCTCCGGGTGTCTGGCACATTTCCTTGGCACATTATTAATAATATTGTGCACAAGACCAAATGAAAGTTGGGCACACACACAAAATTTTAATGAAAGCTTTATTGGGCTTTATGAAAACATCAACAGCCGGAGGCTGCACAAACCCAGACCCCTGCGGACTCTTGCAACTCCCAGTACCAAGTTGGCGGGGTCAAACAGACGCCTCTGTATCATATGAAAGGGGTCGCCAAGAGGGTCGTCAAGGGGTCACTTGGCGGGTTCATTGCGGTTCGTTGCTTAATTTATGTGGCTTTCGGTTTAGTTTCAGTTTGTTTCAATTTTGTTTTTTTAATTTAATTTTTTGTTGTTCTTTGTTTTGCTTTATTTAGTTGCGAAACTTTTGCTCCTGCCTTGAATGAATTAATGAACTGCCAATTTTAATGGCAAAACTAGTTTTAACTTATTTGGTTTCAGTTCTAGTAATATATTTATGCCTGCATGTTCATTAATCAATTTAATTGCTATGTAAATTTATGCTATTCTATGAAATAAAAAAGCTTTTTATAATTATAAGCATGAATGCGTTTCAGCATTTATTCTGGCTTTGTATAATTAATTTTAATATTTAATAATGCACAAATCGAGACGTTCTCATTGTGTTTTTAAATTATTTTAAAAATATGTTTTACACATGATCAAAATTGTCGGTTACTATGGCTATATCTGGATTATACGTTATATATTTTAATTATGAACAGCAAATGATGTTTATGATCTTATCATTGTTCTTGAACATAATAAAATATAATTTAATTTGTTGTTTAATATTTATATAGATTACGTTGTTCCTGCATAGTAGATTTTGTCATATATCAATTGAGGTATCTGCAGATACTTTTTCAAATTTAATTAGTTAAACTAAATCAGTTTTGAATAGTATATTAATAAAGTTTTCTAGGTAAACCAAATTAAGGGAAAACCCTTATCCAATATACTCATTAATTGATAATTTAATTAATTTATAATCTGAAATAGTTTAGGCGTATTTCCTGTTTTTCTTTAAGGTAATTTCAATTATATATATTTTCAAATTGCAAGTTTAGTTGAACTGTGGACTGTTGAGCAGCTAAAGTGGTGCAAAGATCAAGTTCAAAGGTTTAGCTACGTTTCTGACAGTTGAAATAATTGAGAATGAACATTAACACACTTTATATGGCTGTCATTGATATATGTACATAGAATTTTGGAATGACAACAGTTCTGACATTTACAGCTGTACGTCGTGCGTATGAGCAGGCCCCACCCTCATAAAAATAGATCAAAATGTAATTTAGATATGAGTAAATTCAATTAACTATCGATTTTGATAACAATGTCGGCAAATTGATGAAACTAACGAAACGCTGACGAACTTACTTATTGACTGACTATCAGCTATCTAATGGACAAACCCTCGTTTCGACGGCACTCTAATTAAGCAATTTAATATCAAGTCAACTGGGAGCTTCATAATCTATATATAGCACGCTGTAGGTGGTTACCAATCAGCAGGTCGAGTGCAGCAGCAGCAGCAGCAGCAGCATTCTGGTAACTAGTTCTCTACATTTTCCGCCCTGACCAGTGCATTGAGTACAAGGTGACTAAAAGGAGCGGTGAGTGGTGGGTGGATGCGTCCGAAGCGGGGGTGGATTTTCGGATGGCCCTATTCGGAAACGACAGCAGCCACTCAAAGTCTGGACAATACGTGCGAAAAATGCGACAGAAAGAAGCAGAGGAAAAGTGTGGAAACTGGGAAAAACTGTGGACAGCTGGTGACAAGCAATTGTTGTATGCTCTCTCATGAGCAGGGGAGTGGCAGGCAGAGTAGTTGTGGTAGTGGCAGACTATAGGGGGTGGCTATGTCTGGGCTGGCAACGTGACTAGATGCCAACTGGCGGTTCACTTATTCACGTGCTATTCACTGCGGTTTTCCATTGCGGGGTTTTCCCTTGACGGCTAACGCGACCGGATACACGCGCCGACCCGCAAACGGATGTAATTAAGGATTTTGCGTGCCAAAAAGAAAAGGACGACGCTCAATTTGCCACTACTTGGACATAGCCAGACAGTTGATTATGCGTATGTGTCTGTGTGTACTTCAGTTAAACGTTTGCCTGTTTGATTTGTCTGTCACGAATAGTCAAGCACCGAGAGCAGGAATCGTGCGATTTGCTTGTCATGCTAATTATACGCATATCTAAAATTCTAGCCGATTGTAAGTCTGGATGTCTTGCTGAAACTTCGTGCAGTAGTTGAAATTAATCAACTATTCAATCAGACTATATGCTAGGTGGTTGCTATATAATCTGTATATATTTAAAATATAATTGAATATATATTTCATTTGAATCATCTTTGAATCTGTAGAAAAGAGAGTCTGTAAGAGAGGCTTTACTAATATTTATATACATTTCATTCTTTAGTCAAATGCTTTGAAATGTATTCTCATTCTATATTACACTCAATAACTAAAGAGATAAATAATCCGTGAAGTCAGCGAGCTTTGCTTACGTAGTCGTAGCTTATTATAAATTCGAAGCATGCTATAACTTAAGCAAAACCCCAAAACCCCAAAGCCCCAAAGTCACAAAAATCACTCTTCAAATTAATTTGCAAAAACCTCAACAAATAAAATACATAAAACAACTACAAAAATCCTTTAAAGGATGCCGAAATAGCTGTTTGATATGCAGTCGCAATGATAAGTTTAATTTGTTGTTTTTGCGCTTTTAAAGATATTTTTACAAATTTGGTCATATCGAATAAATAAGGCTAAATGAATAAAATAATTTATGAAGCAGAAAGAAAACAAAAACAGCAATAGCAGAGAAAATATTCATAGTAGACCTAAAGACGACTTAGACGTCGCGACGTCTGCTAGGCAAGCTAATAGCACAGCCTCCCCTAATATCCCAAGAGGCCAAAAAAGAAAAAAAGATGGGAAGTGAAATAGAAGAAGCTGTCACGAGTGTTTCATCTAATAAAATAAGAGCCAACAAACATGCACATCATAAAATAACTATATAGACTTCAGATTAACGGGCAACCAAAGATGACGACGCGACTTGAATTTCTACGCAATTTAACTTTCGCATATGCGAATAAATATCAACAGCAACAACAACTAAAACCGAATGAGAAAGAACATTGTCTGAAATGGGATAATAAATGCGATAACCGAGCTAGTCAAATAAAAGGAAGTTGGAGCGCATAGACCGATCGTATTCTACTTAAAGATACCTTGTAAATTGTAAATAATGATGTCGACCATAAAAAAAGTAAAAATGATCGATAGTCGTCAGACGAGGAAATAAATAAATACATAAATATAAATATATATATTATTTACTCAGAAACTGGTATAATATTAGAATAATAACTCACACTACATACCTTAGATCAATTACGGTGATGGGGCATAAATCGACAATTATATAGATCAGGCAAACAGTTAAATACTATATATTATAACATGCTTTTACATAGAAGTGACTACAGAGCATCAGAAATGGCAGCTAACATGCTGGCAAGCATATGCTATCCTATCGATATGTGTGTTTGCCTGTGATATACGAGATGCTGTTCAAAAAAAAAAAAAGAAACTAAACAAACTTTGACAATATTAAACCAATAATGACAAAGACTTTGCCGACTTTTGGCCCAGTTCCAGCTCAGTCTCATTCCATGAGGTCATTTATTTATTTCTCTCTCTCTCTCTCTCTATTCGCTCTCGCTCTCTGTGTTTGTAGAATGCAGTCAAGAAACTCATTTATTTGAAGGCGTAACAACAATGGTTTATTATAATAAATAAAAAAAGGGAAAAAGGAAAACAGAAAATACAGTTAAAAGCAGACAATTTTCATTGCTAAATATCTATATTTGACATTCTATGACTTCAGAAATTTCTTTAATCAGTTAACGAAAATATTTCGTATATTCCCGTAATCATAATTATTTGATTCATATATTTTAATCAGCAGTCGAAAAACCCCTTATAAACCCCCCACGCATTACTATTTACGCGATTATTTCGTGTATTTGGGGAGATATGATGATATAAATAGCAACATGTATTACGTATTACTATATATATTATAACCATTACCAGATTAACATGATAAAATTTCGTTTAGAATTCTCCATTTGTTTAAGTTTCATACGTACATATAAAATATTATACATATAAAATATATTAATTAATTAAATTTAAAATATATTTTTTAAATATATTATTATAATTTTTTTTTTCGAATTTTTATTCGATAATTTATTTAAAAAATATCTTCTTCAACAGCTTCGCTTGGCTAGCGTATTGTCGCCTCGGTGTTATCCAATGCAAAATTTCATAGCTATTTTGGCAACATTTCGCACATCATCTGACACATGCTTCATGGCTCACGTTGCTGTTGGCGGCATTGTTGTGGCTTATACAAGTACAGCATGGCCATGTAAGCTGTCCGTATTGACATTGTCAGCCATGTGTATGTGTAATATAATCATGATTTTAAGCAGCTTTAATATTATACCAGCTTGAAGTCCTCCTCTGCCATTAGGCAGTCCTCAGTCGTCTTGGTCTCTGCTCTCGACTCCTTGACTGCGTTTTGCAGGCATGAAATTTTTATTATTATGTCGAAAGTTTTTGGCTGCCCAGCGCGCGAGAACTTTTGTGTTTTGTTTTCTGGTTCTTGTTATGCGATAAAGATGAACTGGACAGACAGAGGAAGTTCGGTTTTCTATATGCTTACGATATAATAAAAAGGATAACCGCCCACGCTCAATGCACATTCGATTCGATGTAATGTGCGCGGGATTTAATCTTTGAAATTGCGTGTCCCACAACGCGTTTTGATTTCGTTTTTGGTACTTTTCTTTTTATGTGCGTCAAGATGTGACAACAAATTGGATTCTGACGTGCGTAATGAGCAGAATTCGCTGGTTTTTCTTTTTTTTTTTTTTTTAGGCTTGAGAAAGCTGTTGACAATTCTTTGATGT
Organism: Drosophila buzzatii; assembly: GCA_035045845.1. Lineage (NCBI taxonomy): Eukaryota > Metazoa > Arthropoda > Insecta > Diptera > Drosophilidae > Drosophila > Drosophila buzzatii. Next base: position 93,262 of record JAWNOS010000488.1, read on the forward strand.
CATTTGAGACCGAATTGCGTGAAAATCGCTTTGATTTTATTAAGCATGCAAAAGTTATTGTAGTATAATTGGCAATTTAACGAAGCAATGCAAGTAAATACATTGTTTGGTCTATACTCTTGTTTATATTAAGATTGATTCTAGTTTGTATTAAGTCATGAGTTTCTATTGATTTATATCTAAATATTATTAATGTATATTCATATTTGCTTGAACTAGTTTTGGCACTTGCACTTTTGACTGCCTGCAATGCAGGTGCACTTGGACTTGATTTAATTTGTTTTCTATTCGACTTTTTTTTCCTTTGCGGTACTTTACTCGCTTTGTGATTTATCAGTGCAATTGTTTGTTTTAGCCTTTTCAGACTGCGACTTGTGTAAATATCCATGCAATGGAAATTGTAAAAAAAAAGAAACAAAATTGAATTGCTTATCTAATATTGAATTAATTATGCGCACCGTGCGATAAGAAAGGGGCCTTGCTTATCAGTGTAAATAATGAAAATAAACTCGTGGGCTGTGATAATTGAATGACAATCATTTCGTACGGACCTGAGTGCAATAATATGTTGCGTATCACTTCACCTGTCTCTTTTACTCATGCCCTCTCTCTCTCTCTCGCTCTCTGTCTTTAGCGGAAACCTTGACATAATTTGTGCCTCTTTTGATGAATAAACATGTGCATATATCGCACTCTTTGATTTCCTCATATGCATTTGAAATTAGATTTTGTTCCTCAATTTTTGTTTTATCGCTCTTGTTTTGTTTATGAAGTTTCATTGTTGATCTAACACTTGGGCCTATCTGTTTTTATGGGCGCCACTTGTTTGTTTTTGTTTTCTTTTTTCGTTGATGGTTCCAAAAGTGGAAAGACTTTGCAAGACTATGCGATAAGGCAGATTAACTTGGCTGTTGCTTTGCATTTTATAGTAAATATAATAATTTTGATTTATTTCAATTTTGATTCAGGTTTCTCTTCTCGCTTCTTGTTGATAAATATTAGTAAATATTATTAGATCTATTTTGCACATCTCTTAGTATATTCATTACGAATTTTATGTTGTTAAGCTTCAAGTTTTGATTATTTTCTGCAGTCAAGTCATTCATTTGCCATTTGCTGTTGTTTCTAGAACTTTGTATTTTCTACATTCATTGGGTCTATTTCACACTTGTAAAATTCCACAAATTCCATTAGATATGTTTAGCGAAAATAAAAAGGAACAAGATAAAAACACCTGGCTGGCAACAATAATAGCGAAATTAATCACACTTGGGAACTAAAATGTCACCATTGTCAAGCATGTCAACAATGCGGTTTATACAGACGCTTAATATTAGATTTGGTAGAGTAAGGGCACCTACGGTTGCGTGTCCTGCGAATGCTGTCTAGCTGCTCCATCTCGGGCAGCTCCTTGTGCGTTGACAAAGTGCGTCGACGTCGACGTCACCGTCGCCGTTGTCGTGTTGTCGTTGTTGTTGTTGTCTGTCGCTGGCAATCGCAATGTTTATTGTCAACAGGCAAAGGTGGGGCGCGCCTCAAGTGCTTGTCGAGTGGGGTAAACCACTTTACGCTGGGTACGTGTGCCTAGGCAGAGGCGCCAGCGCCAGCGCCAGCGCCAGGCTCCAGCGAGGCCTTAAACGCCGCCTTGGGGTTCTTTACTTCTCTACTCAGCGTTTCTTTTTTTAGCCAGCGAGGGTCCTGGCCAGGGTTGTCGTGCGCCTCGCTTATACTTTACACTTGTCTGGACATTTGATTAATGATGCTTACGTGTCTGGGCATGTTTGCTGCTCTCGTTGTTGTTGTTCGTTGGCATTTCCATTATATTCAGTGTCATTCTGGGTTTTTTTTTTGAACAACTGATATTTTTTCTTTATGAGTTACACTTGCAGCCTTTGCTTAATTAAGTTTAAGTCTTGCATGGGGTTGATTTTCAGCTTCGTAGACCCCAAATCCCAACTCCTTTGTCTCGAGTGGCTTTTAAAGTGGTTTTCCTGTTGGCAGTTCAAACGACACGCCACCTGAATTATGTGTCTGAACTGAGTCATGCGGCGGTTTTTGTTTTTCAATTGATTGCACATGTTGTATTCAATTGCTCATAGATAAGATAAAAATCTAATAGCTGTAGAGGAGAATAAGGTATTCCTTTATGTATTTCATTGATAAGCATGACGTTCGATTGTTGCCTTTTTATATATCACACTGAAGATTTATATGCCTCATCACATCTAAGTATAATATTATTTAAAAATATATTTTTATTTTAGAATTTAATGTTAAGTGCATATAATAGCATATATATATAAATTGTATGCCTACATGTGTCTCAAGCTCTATCTGATGATCTTCTTCGTCCATTTCAATTCTTTTTATTAATTTACAATTATTTATAATAATTACATAGGAATTCTATACCTCAACTTATTCTATAAATTCTATACATTTTAATTTGAAAAAATTATTTCCATTTATTGAATAAATTCGAATGTAAATCAAAAGCATTTTATAGAGTATCTAGCAGTCGTCTTTCTTTTCTTGCTTCTATTCAGCTAGTGCACATCGAAATTTATTTTATCGTTATTAATTATTGAACACGAATTCGTAATTGTCACCTAATTGGCTTATTATGTCGCATTCACTCGATTTCTGTTCAATTTGCCAACAAGATTTTGCCATATTGTGTGTGGCTCTAATTAATTTTAGTTATAACTCAAATATAACGACTTAAATAGTTCTTATTGTGGGAAAAACATTGAAGTCAAACGTGTAAATGCCACAGTTAAATCTAATCATACTGCAAGCTGTGTGTGCCGCTTGGCTCTGCTCTCTCTTACGTTTTTCCCCTCTGTGTGTTGATGGAGCTGCACATATGCTGCAAAGTTCTCATGCACTTAGTTGATTTATAAAATATAACTAAGGAGTACTTACATAGTACATATAACATGGAAAAATGCCTGGCTAAAGACTGCAGCACTCAAAAGTTGGCATTAAAATATGTTTTAAAATTTTGTTATGTACATTTGAATACTCTGAAGATGAGAATATTGCAAATGTTATAATGTTGCAGTTGGGCGTAGTACTTAATAATAATGAGAGCGACTGAAGAGTTGGTTAACTCTTGAAAGTTGGAGCTAGTTTATTACTATAGTTGATGTCGTTTTCGGTGCAAATGTTCCAAATTTGAAGTCTCTTCAAGGGCTGTATACAGAGCTATCGCAGTGCGAGCATTGTAGAAAACCAAGATACTCTTCAGTTCGTGCAGAACTGTAGAGTATTTATTTTTACTTTTTATATTTACCATGAGTGCTGTGAAAATGTTTTTGATGTACATTGTTCTTTGCCATGTAAGAGTAATATTAAACAAATTGATGTGCATTATGGAAATATACATTTCCCCTTGCTTTTACAAATAGCACTTAAAAAAAAACATACAAATTGCAGTTAAATTAATATTTGTGTAAATTAATATCAATATTATATATATTACGATACTTATTGAAAAGAAAAATATTATTTAAGTAATGTGAACGAAATATGAATTATTAATTTACCCCTTAAACATTCACAATAAAAATGCATGTGTTTGTAGCTCAAATTTCAATAATTTATCAGTGTTTAATCTGCAGCATTTTCATACCCTGAAACACTTGAAAATGGGAAATCAGGGTATAATGGTTTTGTGTAAATGTATGTACCAGGCAGAAGGAGGCGTGGCAGACCCTATAAAGTATATATTTTCTTGATCAGTATATATGATTCTTGATAAAGTATATATGATTCTTGACGAGAAAAGTTGATATATTCATGCCCGTCTGTTCGTCCGTCTGTTCGTCCGTCCGTATGTAGGATTTCTGATTTCGATTTCCGAAGATATAAGAGCTAGAGAGTTCATTCTTTTTGTTTTAGACTCGTATATTACACGCGCAGTACTAGTTTGTTTCAGAAATTAGATTACTTTTATATTTCCAAAGTTATCGATAAAACAATTTATCGGAAATCAGTTATAAAATTATATCTCGTTCATCTTTAGAGCTAGAGTCTACAAGTCTTCTGCATATATATAGATACTAATTTAATAAATTTCGGTTTTTGTTAGATTTTGGATTCCGGTCCCCAATTCAATTCATTTCAAATTCTAGACGCACATGCAGTTTGGTTTAGCATATAGATATGAATACCATATTCATAATCTGAAGATATAAATACGATTATCCATCTAGAAACAGAAATATTAATCAATAAAGTTTTCGCAGCAAAATCCATGTGGCGCAGCAAGAGAGGCGGAGAGACAGCAAGCCGCCTGCAATGCTTACACACACACAGGCGTACAAGCGTAGATCAGCGTGTGTTTCTTACGCGTGGAGAATCGAAACGAGGCATTCTTGGAATATGATTCGTTCGGCTCAGAGGATTTCGTAGTCGAGCAGTCTCGACTACAGCTTACTTACTTGTTAATATTATTGTTTGTTTACACACACTACTATATAATATATGTAAAATATCAAATTCCAATATCGTTTCAATTACTTTGTGTTTAAACTCAACTCAACAAAACCAATAAATGCACATTTCTGTGGCTAATTTGTATTTCACTGAAAAAATGGCTATATGTAATTTATTTTTATTTGATACCTCTTTTATTACTTAAATCGTAATTAGTCTTTACATTTTGGCTACAATTTTCGCTCTGATTTTATTTGCTTAAAGCTTTGGTTGCCGTCATCGTCAACATTTTTGCTGATGACCTGCACTTGAATTGCACATTCGCTTCTCAGCTTGTCAAGTGCATGTTTGTTGTTGACGTTGTTGTTGTTGTCGCGGTTACTTTGTGCAAAATTGTAAATAATTAAACTAGAAATTAGTAGAGCGTAACTGTGGGCCGGCTCCTTTGTTAAATGCAGCCCTGCCCAGCCAACTCTGTTCGCGTTTACACGGTGGCTGCTCCATGTATGTGTGTTTTCTGTTTGTGCTCTGAACTCAGTGAAAATGAAGGTAGAGCAAAGGGTATAATGTTGTGTGTGCAAACGTATGTAACAATATAAAGTGTATTGGCTCTGAATCAGTGAGATGAGCTAAGTCTGTTTGCCATAGAGTCTGGTAAGATTAAAGAACTAGAATATTACTAGAAGTCAACACAAATTTCACTAAATCGAAAAACTCAAGAGAAATCAGAGCTGACTATTATAATTAAAGCCTTTTATATAGAATTGAGAACATTTAATATTAAAAACATTGCAAGAAAGCAAGAGTATCTGGCTGCTCTACCCAGAATTTAGGGCATCTTTCAGTCAGTCAGTTTTACTTGATTATTTCAATTATATTTAACTTACGCCCGTACTTTGTTAGTTTTTTTCAACCTGCTGCAAGGTTGCTTTTTAAGCGTTGACTTAATCAGAGAGAAGGCATGTTGTGTGCAGCTTTCAAGTAAGCGCATTTAAATTAGTTAATTTCGTTAAATAGTCACTTATTTTTTGTTAATGCACAATTCTTCTCTTGATAATCTCCTTTTGTTCATACAAAAATCTAAGAAAGTTAGCTTTTATATATATGCAAAAAATGAAGTAAGTTTTATAATTTAAAGTAAGTTTTATAATTTATAATTTAATAGAGTTTAGAGTTTATCAGGCTTTCTTTCAATTGATGCAAAGAATTAAAATTAAAAAAAAAAAAAATAATAATAATAAATAAATCAGTTAAATAAAACACAAAATAAACAGCTCATACAAAATAATGAAACTTCATAAATGTCATAAAAGTCAAAGAGAAATAATGAAAACGAAAAAAAAAAAGAAGAAAAACTAAACATTTTTCTTATATTATATTTTGTTTACAATTTTGTTCTTTTTATTTGAATTATTATTAATTTTTTTATTATCAATTATTTTATATATTTTTTTGTTTTTATCATTTATTAAACAAAATTTATTTTTATTTTTATTATATTTATTTATTTTTTATTTATTAAAAAAAATCTGTATTATATTATTATATTAATATATTACATACACAATTAGGTTTACATACATATATGTATTTCGCTCAGTGTAGTTGTAGCTGCATTTCATGGCAGCAGTAGTAGCATCAAACCTTAATTGTAAATTCTTTTATGTGTCTGGCTTAGTTTGGAGCTGCCTGCTGTATGTTGACTACCTTTTATGCCAACAATGCGCAACGCTGCAACATGTGGCACTAATAACTGTTGCCACGGTTGCGCGCCAAAAATGTTGCTGCAACTTTTTATGATGTGAATGTGGATGCTGTGACCGTTAAGTGTGCTGTGCTTGCCTGTGCTAGACCGTTGTATGCTATGTCTAGTCAATGGTTGCACGTGTTGCCTGCCACAAAAGTGCAGCATCGTGCAAACTGGTGTGGCATGGCATTCGCATAATGTGCAGCGCTCCGCTGCTGCATTTGACATGTGTTCCACATTTTCTCAGTCCTTTTTACGGGTTTTGCGTTTGTTGTTGCAACCAGGTTGGTTATTGCTGCATGCTTGTCGGGTTCCAATTGCAGTGCCACCTCATACTTTGCGCATACCATTCATTGCTTCTTTTGCACACATTTTAATTGAATTTACAGTTTGCTCAGGTGCCCTTTTGCCATTAACTCAAAACAATACAACATTACGTTCTGTGGTATCCACATGCAGCTCAGCTGCTGATTAGTTTTCGGGGAATTGACTTTAAAAAGTTCACTCTTTCATTAGCCCAATTTCCCAGCCCAATGCTAAATTGATTTCTTACTTGCAATTCGATTCAATTTGATCAACTTGTATCACTGTTGATGTTCTTAAGAAAAGCTTTCCCATAAATTTGAAATTTTACTATATATAAATACCAGAAAACAAATATCTATTTATGTGTGCATATATAATTAACAAATCTGTCTACACAAATATTTATAAATTTAAAAAATTTTCAATTTTTATTTGCAGGTGCGTACGCTCTATTGACTCTGTTTCATTCACAAGTCTTCCATGGTAAATATTTGTGCATTCAGAAATTGTCCGTGCGTAAGTCGAGAAATATTTATTCAAATTCTAAGCGTAACCATTTGAGTAAATACATTGGTAGCATGAGAGTTGATACTTGTCACAAGTGCGAGAAACATAAATGAATTCTACAAATTTCATTCATTCTTTTGCTGTGAGTTAAATCAACAAGATATTCTTTTCTCTTAGCAATATGTTTATATATATATATATATTTATATATGTCATACCACATATGCATATACATATAAATAAATACTTAGATTGTATTTTGATAGCGAACTAAAAACACAGAGCAAAATGAACTTGACACAATTTTTCAAAAATGCCTTTGAACTGTGCACATTTGGCGGCATTGGCATAAGAAGCGCGAATCGAATTTCAATTTCAAACAAAAAACGTGTGAAATAAAAAATAAATAGACTCAAACGTGAATCAGCTGAGTTGGCAATGTGACAGCTGTAAAAATTAAAATGTACAAGTATATATGTACAAGTATATATATATATATGTAGGTATATGGCATGCAATTCAGGCAGCAACAGCTGCTGAAATATTTGTTCGAGTATCGGAAGTTCAGTTTATTAAGAGTTTAAATGAATTTTCAATTGTAAACTTAGTTTGTATGAGTAAATTCATTACTGAGGCAATTAAAAATATGTTATTTGTTGTAGCTTGTAGCTAATAGCGAGTTAAGTCATTAGACCAAATTCAACTTTAGTTATATAAATATTATATGATAATAAATTAGTAAATTAAAGCATTATGATTCAAAAGTTCTATCTTTATCATAAAGTGGTGAGAGCTCAAACTGAATACATGTGCTCTTATTAAACAAAGTGAGCAAAATATTAATTATTAAATAACACTAAATTAATAAAAATCAAATGTTTTCTTGAAAAGCTTTCCTTCACTATACATGCGTATCTTCCTTGAGATTTTCTTTGCTTAGACTACTTCCTTGCCATGACCTTGCTCTCATTCCCAATTAGATAGCTCCTTAATACACATTGCGAACGCTTCTTTCTCATTCCCAATTATATAGCTATTTAACAAATATTGCAAATACTTGAGCTCCATTTAAACTTAAGCTACGCCAGACAACACAAAACGATTGTTAGCTCAAAATCGTGAACTGTGATAGATTTTACTCGCAATCCTTTGTTGGATTTGCATAATAAATCGGATGAGTTTGTTGTCTCTGGAGGTGACAAAAATGGAGCAAAAGATAACTAAATAGATAATAATTCTTGCTTGACAAAATTGAAAACAAATTTAAATGTTAATGTGTATTCCCAATTTAATATATTCCACACAATAAGGCGACGCCTTGGAGATTAATGAAAACCATACTGAAAATCCCTAAAGACAAAGAGAGAGGAGAGAGAGAGAGAGAGAGAGAGCAGTGAGAAAACCCCTGTGCGTGTGTTTATATAGTCAGCTTGTGGCTGTGCGCTCAAGAGAGTGAATGGAACATGTGATTGTTGCATGTTATTTGCATATTATTATATTTAATATTTATAGAAGTGGCTTGATGGATGGATTACAGTGTCTAATAAAATTGCTGTCCCAGAGATGATGATTTATATGTATGCATGTGGTTAATTGAAAAATTGTAAATGCGCAGAGAATTCAATTTTAATTTCATTAAAGGCTGCTTGCTCTCAAAGCAATAAATAATAAATGAATATAAATAAATTCAGTTTAGACAAAATGTAAATTTTAATATTTATTTAAATTTCTTTGATTAGAATTGCCATCTGTCATCTGCCACTGTAATTATATAAATAATCCATTCGAAATAATTTTCAAAATAATCCACTCGAAAACTATGTCAAGCTCAATCGTTAGCCCACACACAAAGAAACCTGATCCCATTTAATGTCTTCATCTTGTGGTAGCCACAATCTGAAACTCATGATCATTTCCCTCAGCGCTGTCATCACTTTTATGGGAGGGAGGCGACCGTTGAGATTTGAAGTTTGCTTCGATTACGCGACTTCCGAAAATGTCTTGTCTGTGTGTGTGCGTGTGAGGTGTGTATATAATGCTTGTCGTCGGGTCCCACACAAGCCAGCGAATGAGCGAGAGCGGGCGAGCGATATACACTCAGCGTGTCAATGAGAGAGAAAATGCATTGAACTGTGTGGCCAAGCGTCAGGCATTGATGTGGAATTAATAAAGCGCAGCCTGATGTGCGTTGTGCAGGCTGCAGCTTAGAGAGTAAACAAGCGACAAAAACAAATGCACATAGTAGAATGAGGAAGAGGAGCAGACGGAGAGAGTGGAAACTAGTGGAGCTGCAGCAGACAGAGTAGTCTGAGCTGATGCTATAAAAGCGATTTATTAATGTCAGTCAGACAAGTGGCGGTCGGTGTCAGCAGCGGGTGTGCGTGTAGATGAGCATATATGTATGTATATATAAACTGTATTTGTGTGTTTGTGTGTGATGGCAGCTATCGGGTGCATAGCCTCAGTTGCAGCGTCTGGCTCAGTTGCCGCAGTGCCAAGCGCATGTTTGTAATCATGTTGCTAGTGATGGGCATCAGCTCATGTTACTGCTGCAGCTACTGTTGTAGTTGTTGCTGTTATTATTGTAGATGCTACGGCTGCGGCTGCTGCAGCTGTTTACTCAACTAGTTAGGTGCATGCGTGCGGGTGTGTGTGTGTGTGTGTGTGTGTGTCTGTGTTGTAAATAAACCCAGCAGCACATGCTATGGGCACATTCGGCTTGCGGTACTAGGAAAGATTGAGAGAGAGAGAGAGAGAGAGAGAGAGAGAGAGAGAGAGCAAAAGAGAGTCGAGATCAAATGTAAGTTAGCAAGTTGAGTTACTAGAAGAGCGAGAAGAACAGAGATAGAGAGAGCAAGCAAAAAAGAGCGAAAGCTAATGGAAAGTGCGAATGCACAATGAATGCAAATGATAATATTTAAAAAAGAAAATACAAAAATGCAGTTTTTAGCGTGAAAGTCGAACGTGCATCAAAATAGGCTAATTTCAATGTGCAGACAGACTGCAATTGAGAGCAGAGATTTTCGTATGCTGAGATTATGCAATTTTGTTCATCACATTCGCACAGGCTTATTGTCCCGCTGGGCTATCGCTTGGCCCATTTAGTTCGCCTGGCCAATTGCAATGGCAACGTTAACTGTTGCTATTTGCTTGTCGTTGCTTGCTCAACGTTCTTCCAGGGCAGCATTAATGCTCCTATGTACATAGAGCTGTCATTTGCAGCAGCCCCAGCACAAACACACACATTCATTTGCCCAGACAGACAGTTGGCCAATTGCTGTGTGTGAGTCTGCTCTCTTTTTAGCATACATCTACACATATTTATTAAATTGTTGCACTGATTGTGAGATTTTAAATGCTGCCTGTCGTCCGCAAATGGAAGGCGGTAATTTTTCTTTTGTGCATTTATTTATCCCGTTTTCTTGTTGCTTTTGCTGGCATCTTTTACAAGGGACTTAAGAGTTGGGCGTTGGTCGCCTACTTTACGCTCTGTCTCGCTCACACTCATTGTGTCTGCGAGTGTTATGTTTGCGTTTTGTATTGAAATGTTTGTTTATTCCCATGATTTTGGAGGTTTGCCTTTGTTTGTGTAAGTCGTCTCTCTCTCTCTCTCTCTCTCTCTCTCTCTCTCTCTCTCTCTCTCTCTCTCTCACCTTCTCTCTCTCTCTCTCTCTCACTCCCTTCCTTCAGTCTGTCTCTTACATTTCCACTTCCTTTCAGTATTTCATTCTATTATTTGTTCTATCTGCTTGGGTAATTCTCCGGCGGAGCATTAACTTGTGACATTTATGGCAGCTCCACTCAATTATCGGCCACATTTTTGTTGCTTTTGTGCCATAAACATATCGATTAGCACTTGAAGTAATCCTCTTATGGTCGCACAGTGTTGACAAACAAGAGAAAATTGTTTTGGGTTATGCAAATGTTGAAATTTCCATTGAAAATTTTCATTTGGGCCACACATAATCACAAAGCATTCAGTTAAAGTTAAGTTTTAAGAATGTATTAAATGTATTAAATGCTTAAAAGCTGATCTTCTTGAGTTTTAAATAAAGAAAAATAAAATAATTCTTTAAATAAAAACTTCATAATAATATGAATATTACTGAAAGCTTTTGCTATTACAATAATGTATACATTTCTATTAAATCTATTAATATTAATTCCATTCAATTTTCCTTAAATTTTTCGTAAGCTAATCCAATGAACTTGACCAGGTTTTTACAGTTATTTACTCAGGCTTTTGTGAGAGGTATGGTCATGCTTATTCAGACAGATATTTTCAACTATTTCTTTCTGAAAGCACTTCAAAATTAAAAACATTCAAGTGACGCAGATCAAAATAACTTTTGCCAGTAACAAAATGCAAACTAAAAGTTTTAACCAGTTCCAAATGGAACTTTGCAAAGCAAAGCCCATTGATATACATATATATATATGGATATATGTAGTACATATCCATCAGAGCAGCATCTCGCGTATTAATTAACTAACGCGCTGCGGTAAAACCTGTCGAGCTGCACGAGTTGAAAAATCCTTTGCGCCAGGTGCGCTTCGCTGCGTGAAAAACTTTTGCTTAAAACTTTGACATAAATAAGTGCACTCGCGACTCGTTTGGGGGCGCAGATAAGCCGCAAGGAAAAGGAAAATGTCAGATCCATTTACAGAAATGCGAGCAAAAAAAAAAAGGAGAGAAGATAAGAATAGCAAAATCAAATTACATTTAAATGGGAATTCGTTTTGTAGTTTATGCTTCGAACAAATTAGCAGCCCCAAATATTTTATGCAAATTTCGAGGACCAAAAAGAAAAACAGACATACATATGTTTGCATATATGTATATATATATATATATGTATATGTACAATAAAATTTAGCATCAGCAAATCGTTCGCAGAGTTGTGATTGTGTTAAAAAGAAATGCTATAAAAAGTGCGCCTAGAGAAATGGTTAAGCACACATAAATCCGGCGCGAGTAAAAAGTGAAATAATATTGTAATCAGTAGAGCAAAAAAATGTGTATAGGAAAAAAAAAAAGCATTTGATAAGGGTTAAGAATAGCATGCCAACAAGAAACCACAATACGCATATTTCACACACCCACACTGCCTCCGGGGCAAGTGAATGGAATATAAAAACAACAAAAAATTGACCCTAATTTTGTTGTTTAGTGTAGGCAAACAAGAAGAGAGAAAGAGAGAGAGAGAGGGAGAGTGTGTGAGAGAGAGAGAGAGAGAGAGAGAGGGAGAGGGGAGAGAGAGAGAGAGAGAGAGAGAGAGAGAGGAGAGTGTGTGGAGAGAGAGAGAGAGAGAGAGAGAGAGAGGGAGAGTGTGTGAGAGAGAGAGAGAGAGAGAAGGAAAAATAACAAAAATTATGTGCGAAATGTGAAAAATGTGCAATTCATGTTCACTCTTTGTATGGGAAGAGCAGAAAGAGAGAGAGAGAGAGAGAGAGGGAGAGAGAGCCTGCTGAAGACAGGGATCTGGAACAGGAATTGCCTTCATCTTGGGTTTCTTCCTTTTGTCCCTAACCAACACTACCCCTTTCCTGCTGTTTGTGGGTGTGTGTGAAATTTTTGTTCATACAGTTGAGTGAATTTGACAAATTGTGTGAATGGCACAAGCCAAACGAAAACGAAACGACAGTATAGACCAGTAGATACCCTATAAACTGTGCTAATAACATATTTTCAAATTTTACAAACAAATTAAATACGAACAAAATACTATTTTTTATAATGGAAACTGATTTCTGTTGTGTAAAATAAAACGTTTCAATTATGATGTAAAAATATTTATATATATTGAATATATTCTGTGTGCTGATGAAATAGCTAAACTGCCTGCAGTCAACCAGAACACCCTACGCAAGTAGGCAAGATTTAGTTTTAGATATAGAATCATAGCTATATATGTTTGTTTGTTTGTTTGCTTGGCTTGAAATACAAGCATGTGATATGTATGAACTAATGATTATTAATGCTCATAAGGATTTATGAAAAGTTTGCAAGTGAGTTGTAGATTTGTTTATGTGCTTTATTTTTGTTCCTTAGCTTGTTTAGGGGTCTGTTAAATTGTCTGAGAAATGTGCCTGTTGCCTTGCCTTAAAACTGTCCACCAATTGAAAAGGAAATGAAAATGAAAATGGAATAGAAAGTTTAAAAAAGGGACGATGAATGGAAAAAGGAATTGTTAGAAGGCTATAAGAAAAGGATTTGGGATAAGCATTTATTTCATTTACTATTGTGTGACATAAGAGGATATCATATTAAAGATATATTAGATTAACGAAGTGAGGGCATGCATGACTGAACAGGCAAAATACACTTGAGATAATGATCATAAAATAAGAAAAAATTAAATAGTTATTTGTCTGAGCAATGAACTCAATCTGTATTTGAGAAAAATGGAATTTAAATTAATATATTTAAACAGAAATATATTTAATTGAAATAAATGTTCGTTTTGTCATTTTTCATAGATTTAATAATACATTTAATTAATAACAAGTAAGAAAGGTGGGCGAGCGCGGAAAAAACCGGGCTCTTCGGGAAAATATTAATATTTTTGCAACGAAAACCACAAAGAAGGATGAGGGGCGTGCATGTATGTGTGTGTTATGGTGTGGAGGGGGGCTCTGCTCTCCCCGTTTGGGGCGGGGGTGGGTGAGTGGTGTAATGTTGTTTCTTGTGGCTCGTATTGGTATTTGTATTTTTATATTATGATTTGTTTGTATTATATATAATGTTGATTGTATTTGTTTTGTTTTTTTTTTGTTTTGTGGGGGGGGGGGGGGGGGGGGAAAGAAAAAAAATTATATATATTTTATGAGGGGCTGGTTAGATGTTTGGTTTATGGTTCGGTAATTTTTTATTTGTCGAAGGGCCGGGGAAAAAAAAAAAAATTGTGGTGGGGGGGCGGAACTGTCTGAATGTTTGGGGCGCGGCTTTCTTACTTAAAATTTTCGTGGATAAAAATTATTTGCAATTAAATAATTGTTCAATTAAATTGGAAACGAATAAAAATTTTATTAGCACATAATAAAAAGTGAAATAATTTTGCTAATTATAAATAGCATTTATAAAGGGCACTTCAATTACAATTAGTAACACATATTTTCTATATGCATATATATATTTATTTATTTATATGTATATCGATATGGTATCGCTGGACATAGCAAACAAAACAATTGCAAATTGCGTATAAATAATTGCGACTTATTTGATATGTGAACAACTATACTAATTGCGGCTAATGAAATGCAATAAAAGGCCAGTAATGCAAATTTAATTGTCATCAGGGTGATAAACAATTTATAAACAATGCGGAATAGCGCTGGGATTATCAATGCGATACGCAAACACCACATAAAACAAACTTTTAGAGAATTCAGATATTGCTTGTATGTACGTAAACATAAATGCAGATAAATAAAATTACCTAATAGAATATTAAAGTGAATTGACTATTAAAATAGTTCAAATATATCGAATATATTTTAAAAAAAACTTTTGCATCTAAATTTTCATTCAACTCATTTATATAATTAGCTTGAAAATTTCAAAATAAGTTCGTTTGCCTTGTCCATTAGCGCAAACCCATCTCAAAGTGCAGTTACAGCTTAAGATTAATTAAGAGTGCTTCATTAAAGTTGCTGAAAAGGCAAACGAAAATGTGACAAAAGCTTTAATCCGGGTAGGAGAGAGAGAGAGAGAGAGAGAGAGAGAGTGTGTGAGACGAACAGAGAGATATGTTGGTCTGCTATGTGACCAGCCCAGCAATCAATATTGCTATTGAAAGCAAACTTGACCTGCCAGTCGTATACCCAATTTAGAGAACAATTATTACAATTAATTTGAAATTCGTTATAGCATAATTTATATATAAATAACTTGTCTAATATATTTTTAAAAATTGCTATTGCATCAGCATCGACTTTCATTTTAATAACATTCAATTGATATCTGTTAGTTGAGTATTTACGAATTAGCTGCTAACTAGAAGATTGACTAGATAGATAGATACTTAGATATATACTATTCGATTATTATTACTATTATTTATTGATTTCTCTTTATATTTATATTATTTTTTTCTCTTCTGCGCCCCGTTCAAATATTTCATTCATCATCCTTTGCGTCCAGTGCCGAAAAAAAAATGCCGCAAACTTTCTCGTCTGCTCGTGATGCTAATGATTGTTTGATGTGCCCAGCTTCTAAATTCGAAAAGTGCTTTAATCAAGAGATGAACAACATTTCGCCAGACAACATTGAAAGCTCAGAAGAGCCAAAATTGCTCGTTCTGCTGCTTGTAGATATTTTTCCCCATATATATATAATATATATCCGTTGCGATTGTCCTTTTCGAGCTACAAATATGCAAGTGGCATACGACACGAAAAAGTGGTTGTAATTAAAGCGACCAATTTTAAAGGCCATCCCAACTGCCTGCCACACTTTGTGGCACTGTGTGTTTTGAAATTTTGTAGTCGTTGTCGTGGCTGCTGCGGCGACGTCTGCATTGAAATTCATAGTCTAGTTTATGGTCAGGGCCATGCAGCAGAAGCTTTTCATTTTCGGCTCATATATTGTTTTTGCTTTAGTTATTTTCAATTCGTTTTATTTTTGTGTGGAACGCGGAAGCTGTTAGCATAGCGTTTTGATTGGCTTGGGCGAAATTTTGTAGGGCCTCTTTTTTGTGGCTGGAATGCACTTAAAGATTTATGGCCATATGCAATATGAGCTTATTCAGATAGTTGATATATTTATGACTCTTGCTGGCCACTTTGAAGTATGTCTTACCAATTTTACTTGTCATGCTGCGGGTCATACGTCTTTCAGTGTTAAATGCCTGACTGGCAAAACAATTGTAATTATTTTTTCAAATAAAATAAAATAAAATGTTTGCCATCTGATAAGATCATATTCTTTTCATATTAATAAATAATTTAAAAAAATAAAACAAATATGTTCATGTTGGACTTGGAATATTTTACAGTTTTTTGTCTTACTTTCTTACTATTTGACTATCAGGTAACCTTTGATGCTAATATTAAACAAGGTTCGTCAAGCTATATTGATCTTATATTATTTTGGAGTTATTTGCGAACTTATATTTAAACAATTAAAACTTTATGCACCTTTGATCTAACTTTACTAAAGGTCTACTAATTTAATTAGTAAATAACGTATTAGAAACATTTGAAAACTCTGCACTTCGACCATGGAATGGAAACTTTTGTAGTTTGGGCAACTTTTTGCCACAACCTTTTGGCGACACAGACTTAATAAGTCTTGAAGCACACACTTAACCCATTAGGCACTTGTTCTTGGGGGCACATAAACTATCAGTTTAAATGATATAATGACCATCAACACACTAACATAACTAGCGATTATACAAATTAACAAGACATTCAGCCACAATTCGACAGGACAGAACGACAGTGCCTAGAGACTTTAGCAGGAGTTTCTAATTAAAAGTTACAACCCTGAAAAATACACCCATGCAGTTAGAAACACACTCTTAACTCTTTTCCTTGTTTAGCTACTGTTGTCTGTTGGTATCTGTTTCGGTGTATGCAAAAATACTGTTGACAACGTGAAATTAATTTTACCCTTTGGTCTTTCCTCTTCTCCTTTTTCTCGTTTGTTTCTTTTTTTTTTTGGGGACTGCAACTGTATAATAATTCCCATATGCGTTAGAATTCATAACTGGTTATCGCGTTGGGGTTACTTGAATGGAGGCGGGATGGTGGAGTTTGGATACAATTGCCTGTTGTCTGTTGTCTGGCGCTTGTCTCGGTATGGGTAACATGCTGCTAGAGTTTTTGGGCGAGTCAGCAGACCAAAGGCAATTAGAGTGAAGCTAGCGATAAGCCAACGATAGCTAGAATAATAATAATGGAAAACATAATAACAAGTACTTGACTCTATATTTGTTACACCCTGTTCACCAATTGACGAATGGGGTATATTGGTGATGTGTAGTTTAGAATCAATTAAAATTATTTTATATTAATTTTATCATATTATATCATTAGAAGTCCTCTCATGTAGTGCAAAAAAAATTTCTTGCAAATTCCACATAAATATTCAGCTGTCTTCTATTTTCAATAGTAAAATTAATTTTTTATGGCCATGCTACGAAATCTGTTTTTATTGGTCAATTCCCCAAAAAGGCTTGCCCCCTCAACACGACCGCAAATTAGATCTGTGTAATATACTCCTTAATGGATTACAATGGGATCCCACATCATGTTTGTCCATATGCACTCTGTTTGCCGTTTTGCGTGATGAGGTTCCTTTTTGGGAAAACCACAATATAATTCCACATTTTATAGAAATTTTGCTACAAATCATATTTGACTAAAAAGTTTTATTTCCCCCCACTTACGGCTTGCGGTTGAATTTGCCAAAATAGTATGAAAATATATTTTTGTTTTTGGGGTTTGTTTGAAAAATGTGAAATGTGCGTTTATGTGTACTCATTGTGTATATAAAATGAGAAATATTTTGATATAATTTATTTCCGAAAAATGGCGCACTTTGGGAATTAATTTAACAATGCTGAACAGCGTTAACGAAACGAGAATTCAAGTTGAAATGCGTATTAAATGGGAATAAAGTATTTTTTTATGAGCTTGTTATTTGAATATCCGTTTATAAAAATTTACATATTTGTATATATAAATTTGTATACATTTTAATATTTAGAGATAAACATATAAACTTAAAAAAATTCAACAAATATATGTTGTTAAAGGCTTTTATGAGTAATATTAAATATAAATAGATTAATGAAAATAATAAAATTGATTGTTATAATTTCTAAATATATTTATAAAATAATTGTTTAACTTTATTATTTTATTTAAAAATATTATTATGCATCGGCCGGGAATCGAACCCGGGCCGCCCGCGTGGCAGGCGAGCATTCTACCACTGAACCACCGATGCTCGTTGGGAAAAATTAAGTTTATTTTTTATTATTTTTGATTAGTTTCTATCGTAAACTAATTAATATAAGTCAATGGAAAGAACAGTCGAGTCTAGATAATTCGTAATGGCTAGGGAAAAGAATTTTTTACGATATTACAGAGGTTTTCGATTTACCGGGGTTTCCATTTAATGGGGCTAAAAATCAAAATAAGAACTGAAGGGGTTTTTACATGTCACGTCGTTTTAATAATTTTAACTTATAAATAAAAAATAAATTAAATACACATTCAATTCAATATTATTTATTGTTTTATTGTTATTTACCCATTGTTATTTGCCCATTGATGTTCAATCTACCTTTCTGGATATTTTCTAGCAGTTTTATCTTATTTTAGCCATTTTTAGCCGTTGTTATATATTTTTCTGCTTTATCTCACCAACTACCTTTCTACCTTCCCTCTAGTCTTTGATATCCTGCTTTCTAATCATATTTCTATCTCTTAATCACGATTCTGTTCATTGGATGATGGCCAGTCTTATTTATCCATTCATATGCCCATTAATGTTCAATTTACCTTTGTGGAGTATTTTCTAGCCGTTTTTAACCGTTTTTAGCTATTTGTCTGGTTTATCTCACCAACTACCTTTCTACCTTCCCTCTAGCCTTACTATCCTACTTTCTATATCATATTTCTATCTCTTAATCACGATTCTATTCATTGGATGATGGCCAGTCTTATTTATCCATCCGTTTGCCCATTAGTGTTCAATCTACCTTTTTGGGTATTTTCTAGCTATTTTTAACCGTTTTTAGCTCTTTTTCTGGTTTACCTCACCAACTACCTTTCTACCTTCCCTATAGCTTTGCTATCCTGCTTTCTAATCATATTTCTATCTCTTAATCACGATTCTATTCATTGGATGATGGCCAGTCTTATTTATCCATTCATATGCCCATTAATGTTCAATTTACCTTTGTGGATATTTTCTAGCCATTTTTAGCCGTTTTTAGCTCTTTTTCTGGTTTATCTCACCAACTACCTTTCTACCTTCCCTCTAGCCTTACTATCCTACTTTCTAATCATATTTCTATCTCTTAATCACGATTCTATTCATTGGATGATGGCCAGTCTTATTTATCCATCCGTTTGCTTATTAGTGTTCAATCTACCTTTGTGGGTATTTTCTAGCCATTTTTAACCGTTTTTAGCTATTTTTCTGGTTTATCTCACCAACTACCTTTCTACCTTCCCTATAGCCTTGCTATCCTACTTTCTTATCATATTTCTATCTCTTAATCACGATTCTGTTCATTGGATGATGGCCAGTCTTATTTATCCATTCATATACCCATTAATGTTCAATCTACCTTTCAGGCTTTTTTTTGGTTCTCTAGCCTTTTTACCTTTTTTTTTTTTTTTTCCCCAAGCCTTGTTTTTCTTATAATATCTCTATTCTACGATTCTATTCATTGGACGATGGCCATTCTTATTTATCCATCCAAGGGACCATTCAATCTATCTTTCGAAGTGATTTTCGAGCCTTTTTTAGCGTTTTGAGCAGTTTATTACGATTTAGCGGGGTTCGAATTATGGGGACTCGACTGTATTTGTTATCAAGACTGTAGTTTTGTAATTCATACTACTAACATAAATAGCTAAACACATTTTTGATGATAAGACACATGGATTGTACTTAAAATAAACCTAAATACTGTCAGTTAATTGATAAGACATTGGCCTTTGCGAGTTAACACGCGTGTGAAGAAAATAATAGTAGAATATACATTACTCGCAATAATTTTTAACATCATTTTAAAACAATTTTAGTTTTAATTTATAGCCATCATTATTTGTTTACAAAATATATATATATATATATATATATATATATATATATATATATATATATTTAGTTGTATTTTAATATTTAAAAGCTTTTGTATATTATTTCTATAATTATTAAATTAAAATTGTCCCTGACAAATTTCTTTTCAAATCGCAGCCTCCCGTTCTATCTCTCTCTCTACTAATTATACAAAAAGTTATTAAATTTATGATGTACTTTAAAAACTTTTTGCATGCGCTTATGCAATTTAAAATAAATTTCGCTAATTGCGCTACAACAACAACGGGAACAATAATGAAAAGTACAGCCATTTAAAAAATAGCATCCACAAGTTGCACAATAAAAATAAAAACAGGAAGAAGAAGAAGAGGAAAAACTGAACTATGCGTAAATTGCATGAATCACGATAAGAGACAAGATGAGCGATAGAGCACCAGACGACGAAGCAAAACAAAGCAAAATTGGCAACAAAATGCAAGAGAACAAACATTAAAACTAATTAAATTCCAAGCAAATAAATTAATATAAAATAAACATGGAAAAAAGTAAAGGAAAAGTACTTGAAATAAATTCCAGCTAAAGAATTTAATTTAAATGTAAATGAGCATAAAGTGTAGAACAATACGAAAAGGGGGCGTGCCCACAAACCACACCACACCCGCCTAACCAATATGGCGGCTTCTTAGAGAAAGGTGTTAGCCCAGCTGTTGGCGGCTTTTTGGCTAATTTGTACTTCAGTTTTCTATACTCAGGGAGAGGTCAGTCAATGGGTTTCATGGATAATTGTAACTTTATGATTTCTGAGAATTCTTTGAGCTTAACAAGTTTTGACAACAGAGGCCTAGTAAGTCAATCAATAACTCCCGCTGTTAGTGTAACAGTTCGCTTTATTTCAATAACATCAGAGACATGGAAATGATCATAAGATAACTTTCATTCCTTACATAATATCTCTTGTGGCTTGCATGGAATCTAACTTACCCTTGGCTACAGAACAGTTAATGTTTTAGATGCCCAAGGGCATCTCTAAGTATGGCATTCTCGACAAATACAGCAAATTGCTGGCCAATACACGAAAAGTCTACTTAAATTGCGGCTCAAATCTGCATAATTAGATTGTTGGTCATATATGTCGAGCCTTGTTGGTCAAATGGGCAAAAAGGCTAATGGCAAATGGCAAATGGTAAATGGCACTAGAAGCCGAGAGATGGTTGTTGTTGTTTCTCTAGCCCTTACCGTTATGTGGCTTGTTAAGTCAATTGCGTAATTAACATGCGCTGCTAGACACAACACAACAAATATATGTAAGCTCTCTCTCTATGTATATATGTAAGTAAGTATTATGCATATTGATTCGTCTGGGAGTACCCTTCACTCTGGCTAATTGAAATTGGTCTGAAGCCATCAACATCAATAATTGTAAACGCAACAGCAACTAAAATTGAAACCATACTCAAGCAACAAAGGAAATCCCTATTAACATAAGTGCTTAATAATACAAACATTCATTTTACATAGTTAATGCACATAGCTGATATAAAAATAATTTAAAGAAAATTAAATTTGTAAAAAAATTATTTTAAAAAATATATTTAATTTTTTGAAATTATTCTTCTTCTTTATATTCTCATTCTCATTTTGAACTTGCCCATTATTTTTGTCAGTGTAGCCAAAGATGCTCAACATACGCACTAATATGGAAACTATTCATATTTTTACCCTTACATAAGCTACGATATACTTGGCTTGTAGCAAGCAGCAAGTCAAGCAAGATTAAGAGTGAAAATATTTAAAATACTTGAAAATGAAATATAAACAATATAATTTGCTTATAGTTGTTGATAACTCTTCTGTTGTTTCGCTCTCATGTATGCAATTCTGTGATGAGCATACTGAGCATAGTGGGCATACAGTATATCAAAGTCGACTTGTCTAATTTTCAAGAAATTCTACTTTAGTTGAACTAATGTGCTATGAGATACACTCGCTTCTGCTGTCTGTCATTTGCATTTGCATTTTGCCACTGTAAGAGAAAGACATAGAGAGAGAGAGAGAGATAGACAGAGAGAGTTGAATATGGTTTATTTAACTGAATTAGACTGGCAAACGTTCTCTGATAGATGTCGAGTGCGTGTTGGCTGGCTCTGGGTGATGCACATCACCATTCCATCACTTGACTATGCTGCACCTCACGACAGTAAATAGTTGCGTATACGTTGCGTATACGTAATATGGAGAACCACAAGGCACACTTATCATACAGAGTACTTTGTTGACTGGAATTGAATTAATATACAACTTTATCATTTTATGCAACAATGCCCATTTCATATATAATTAATTAAAATGATTAAATTAATGCATTTATTCAGCCTTTATTATTGACATATTATCAATCATAAGAATAAGTAAATTTAAACATTTTCATTTGCAGGTAAGCCTCATTAGGAATGAATTTTAAGCCGCGCAAATGGCATAATTAATGATGTTAAAGTCAAGAACTGACAAATGAGGTAAGGATATGACAAAATATTGAAATTACAGTCGAAACGAAACGAGAAATATTTTTGAAATTCGTAAAGAGCAGAGATAAAGCAAAAGCAAAAGCTAATGATGAAAAATATGTCTAGAAAAAAATTAGAGCTTAAAAAATTATTCCTGAAATGAATGGGAAATGACAAAAAAAAAAAAAAAATAAAAATAAATAATAATAAATAAATAAATAAATAAGAAATTAAATTAAAAACAAAATAATAATAATTACAATGCTATATGTATTTGAGCGTCGCATGATGATTGTTCTCATTTAATAAGAATCTGAACGAATCATATATGTGAATACGTTCGAATTCTGGCTTATCGAATGCGGGTCATTTCGCATGAACATGCAAAATATTTGTGCTTCCATTTTACATGGCAATCATGAGATCTAGCGAGTAATAAAGGAAATAGGTTTATTAACATGTTCCAATGCTAATGAAACTGAATCTCAGCTCAGTCAGCGTGAGTTTCACGACAAAAGTGTCGTAACTGTAATTTTGTTTATGTATTAATGCTGTGAGTACCAGGCTCCAGTCACGCTCTATAGTACTTAGCTGTGCTGTGATAATTCCCGCGGCAATTGCAACCAAATATAAAAATAAATAAACTCAAGTCCCGTAACATTTTTATTTTAACAGACTGAAAATGAAAACTAACTTTGATGAGTGAAAACTTAAATACTCTACTATTATAATTTTTGCTTATTTATATAATGAACATTTCCAAGTTAATTGTTTTCATCTTTGTTGTTTGTTTCTTAACATTGCTAATAGAGCATAGAGATATTTATGAGTTCATGGCAGGATATTCTAATTTTTTTTTTATATAAACAATGTTAGAGATATTATCTAGCTTAATGTGCTGCTCAAGCTTTGACTAAAAGTTAATATACTCTTAACGAAGCTAAAGTGGAAATACTGTTTCGATTAGCACTCAATCGAGTGCACCTAACTGTAATTAAAAAAAAAATCATCGCACCTGTTAATTGTTT
Source organism: Drosophila buzzatii (assembly GCA_035045845.1). Lineage (NCBI taxonomy): Eukaryota > Metazoa > Arthropoda > Insecta > Diptera > Drosophilidae > Drosophila > Drosophila buzzatii. The sequence continues at coordinate 116,584 of JAWNOS010000488.1, forward strand.
TGCTCCAGTTTAGGCCACTGCCTGTAGACCCGCTCATCAGTGTTTGCTCTTAGCGGCACTTCACTAGATTGCTCTAAATTTCTCACAGTCTTTCGGGAATCATGTCATAAATCGAACATTTAATATGGCTCATTAACATGCCATTTGTGCGTAAATTAAAAAATGATTTAGCAAACAGCCTGTGTGTGAGTATTTGTATCTGTGCGATAGTTTTCATATAATTTTGTTCAGCTTCGCACTTGGTTTGCTTGTCGTTCAGCTAAATCAGTACTCTGGCAATTTGAGCTTTTCATTAGCGGCCCACTAATGTGTTTGGTCAACGGCGCTTCGTTTATATTCATAAATTTTCATGCATTTTTCATGTTGTTTATCTCACCTCGTGGATTTGTTAATTGCACTTTGATTACAACATTCCCTACAGACTGACAAGTTCAGCAACCTTACTTATCTGAAAAGAAATTGTCATTATGATGTTGATTTTATTTGAAAAGTGGCTTAAGAGTAAAGAAATGTAGATTATGCAAATGTTGATGAAGTTATATATGTTTGTATTTGACTGGCAAGTTCATTGGTATCTCAACGAATAACAGCGGATGAAAAGTCTGGGAAATTCTGTTCCATTTAAGCACAATTTTGAACAGTTAAATGGATAGTGCGCAAGATAAGATATCTTAGTTAAAAAATATCTAAAAAAAGGCAAATTTAAACGACCTCAAAGTAAATAAAACTAAAGATTGAATTGTTGTTGATGAGGCGCAGCTGTGCCTGAAAAACATTTTCCATTCTGCTTATCAGCTAAGATAGAATTTATTTTAATTGCTCAGCACGTTAAAATGCTAGGCAACTGGTTGCAAAATAAACGCTTAACTAACTCTTTATATAAACATATACTATACTTGATATGGGCCCCGACTGAAAAGCCCAACTTGTTGAAGCAGCTGATGCGAATGATTTGTGTACTGCAATTAGTTGGTCTCGTGTTTATTGACTACAATTCATATATAGTATTTGATGCGGGGGGTTTTTTTTTGAATAAGAGATTATATGACAGGGGTTTTTAACGGCTTCATCGAAACTCTCATTATATGCAATTTATAATCAGAAATTTCAAATATTAGCTACTATGCAGCTGTATTACATTGTGCATTATTTATTTTTATTTCTACTTATTTGCTGTCGAATGTTTTTGAGTTGCGATTCGCAGAACGCTTCAGTTGCTTTTGTACGTTACAAACTATCGGACGGTTTAGCTTTAAGGGCAAAGATTTTCTACTTTCTGGCTCCCAAGCAAGTTACTGTTATTGTTCTTAGTTGATGCCTAAGGCAATTTGAAAAGTAAATACATTAAAGTAAATGCACATAAATAATAAACAAATTGCTGATTATGGCAACAAGTGCATTAAGGGCTGCCAACTTAAGTTGAACAAAGCAAATCGGGAGCGTAGAAAGCACAGCTCATAAAATAAAAGCAAAAAAGCTTCAGGCTCAGCAAAAATTTAATAAGGTAAAAAATAATACTAAGAGAACAAAAAATGTTCATAAAATTTATTTAAAAAAAAAAAATTGTCTTCTGCTATATTTGTTTTGTAAGTTTAGTTTTTTGTCTACAATTTTTTTTTTTTCCAAGACAAACCTCGAGTTATATCCGCTTCATTGACCCATTTAATAAGCTGAAAATGTAATTTCTATATATATTTATTTTTGTTTAAAATTTTTTGAGTACAAAAAGAAAACGTTTAAATTTAGTATTTTATTTGAACATTTATTTTTTCTTTTTTTTTTTTTTTTTTTTTTTTTTTTTTTTTTTTTTTTTTTTTTTTTTTTTTTTTTTTTTTTTTTTTTTTTTTTTTTTTTTTTTTTTTTTTTTTTTTTTTTTTTTTTTTTTTTTTTTTTTTTTTTTTTTTTTTTTTTTTTTTTTTTTTTTTTTTTTTTTTTTTTTTTTTTTTTTTTTTTTTTTTTTTTTTTTTTTTTTTTTTTTTTTTTTTTTTTTTTTTTTTTTTTTTTTTTTTTTTTATTTTTTTCTTTTTTTAATTTTTTTGTGGTTTTTAAAACAACTTTATCTATGTAAAAAAATTTTCTTTAGTAATTATTTTTATTTTATTTTTGTTTGTTTGTTAGAGCGACTTCAGCTGAACTACGCTCTAGTTAATTCCACTTCATAATAATTAAACATAATTAATATAATTAATGTGTTTAAGTCGTACTTCAAGCAATTTTATCTCAATCGTGTCTTCTTAGACAAGTAGAAGTAGAAGCATAAATATAATAGTGCTCAATTTATAAGAGACAGCTTCCGCTTCAGCTTTGGCATTCAATTGGAAGCTTAAATAAATAACACCACGCAAAAATGTTAAAATAATTCAAGGTTAACAAATTTCATGTTGAGTTATTTTTGGCATTTGAAGAGCTGAAATAGTTTGTCACTTGAGATATGTCTGTCTCTCTAAATGTATGTGTATGTGTATTAATGTCTGCTGTATACTCGGCTTCTCTCAATTTGAATAAAATGTGATGCGCTTGAAGCGCAGACAAACAATTAAATGACTGAAGAAGTGAACGGACCATGAAACGCATTTCAATGTCAATGAACATGCAAATGAAACCGCAGATAACTCAAGATTTAATTTATATGTATATTATATGTATGTATATTATATAAAAAACTATATATAGCTGTATAAATCTATATATGTTGCATGTATAAGGCAAGCTGAGAGGTCAACTCTGTTGCTGATTTAATTGAATTGTGTAATTTGAAAGCAACAAAAATTTGAAAAATACATACATATATAAATCAGCCTCGTGGCAAGCATTAAAGAAGCAGCAGCTGTTCGAGTTGTTGCTGTGTGCTCTTTTGAAGTTGCGGCACATTATAAACATATAGATATATATATATATATATTTAAGAGATGTCGGTATCTCTTTGAGTGTCTGATTGTAGCTATATATTTGTAGCCAAAGCTTTGATCTTTCGAGACTTTTAACAGAACATTCTTCATATTTCTACCTAATATTTGTTGGCAGATCTTGACTGAATTAATAATTATATTTTAATTATAAGTCTGCTTAAGTGTTTCAATTAGGAATACATCTGCTCTTAAAAGCATTATCTACTGGTCTTAAAAGCTCGTATTTAACTTTGTTGTTAAGCACAATAGAAAGCGTCATAATTTCTGGTCGTGTCTGAGCTCTCATTTAAGAGTCTTGGCTCAAAGATCTAAATCTAAAGAGAACTATTGCAATGAAGTCAAGCTCTAATGACTTTTATAGCAAGTGCATTGCATCTCTTGCAAAAATTGAGTTTGTAGAGTTTTTTTTTGTTGCATTGGAACTATGACGGAATAGCATTAAAATCGAATTCGTACGAAAAAAAAGCATTCAAAAGAAATGAGAAATTGTGGTAGCAAGTCGAATGAGAGAAGATTTCCATATGACCTGCTTTACTTTTGGTTACAGTTCAATCGAGTGGGGCATATGCATAACAGCTGTGTTCATCATACACCATCATCCAGCCCAGCCCAGCCCAGTCTGAGGGCGTCTGAGTGTGGGCATGTGGTAAATGCGGCTAACAGAGCGCTCTCTTTGGCAGTTGCAGCAGAGTTTTCTTGCTTTGTGCTCGATTTTAATTTCAGTTGCCTTTGATGCCTTCATTTCAATTCGATTTATGCACTTTGCACTTACACAAATCTTGGCTCCAGCTGCCATTTTTTACATCGGCTTCCTCAATTTCCTCCTAGGTCGTGCCAAATGCCATAATACCAAATGCGAAACGATGCCTCAACTGCAACCGCATGTCGAGTCATTCAGGTGTTTCATTTGCTCCCCTACTTCGCATATTTGACCGAGTTTTGGCATTTTGCTAACACGTCCCAGTTGACGAGTCAAATGCCTTTTCATTTGCAGCTCGGGCAATCTCACCTGTCGAACGTTGTTCAGGTTATTTAAGCAAAATTTTAATCACTTTAATTGACTTGTCAGAGACTTGTCAAACTAAGATTTTGCAAGTGAATTCTTGATTAAAACTATCAAAATACAATTTGATTTTGGAATGCAACAGACAATTATTTGATAGGCATTTGGGATAGGCAACGTGTCAAGAAAAGTCTTCATTAATTTTACTTTATCAACTCGCTTTGTAATTAACTGCAAAATATTGCAAATGCATGTTTAGAATTTGTCATCAAATTGTGGGAATTGATTGCTACAGTTTAGTTAATAAATTCCGAAATTTACATGTCATTGGAATGTGAAACAGCGAATGTGATTTTATCAGCTGCTTTATGAAGTCTGTGTAAATAAGATAAGTACGAAAATGCAAAACTCCATTGCCCTCTTTAGCCGATTATGTTTGGTGACAATGGAGTTAGCACGCGCTGTGGATGAGTTTATGGAGGCCCCTCTGGCAAACAAAACACAATCATGGTTGACAATAAACTGCCAAAAGCTGAATGCCGAAAAAAGCAATTTCGCATAAAAGCCACAGCCGACAAAACCAGAGAAACTGCGACAGCTCCGCACTGAAATGGGGCGCATAACAGCCGCAGATTCATTGCCAATGACAGACAGACATATGAAAATAATGCGTGGTGAACATTTGCAGCGCAGCTACACAATATACACAGGCCGCACACAGTACAACATAGCCACAGACATATCCACCCAGCAAATAACTTCCCTCTGCTGGCCAAACGAAAGGCCGAAAAGAATGTCCATTGTCAAACTGCAGGACAAAGCCAGAAATCTCGTACGTTCAGCAGGCACTGGCTGCCAAATTAGCATGTGAAAATGGTAATACAATGACCAAAGCAACACAAGCTCTGGCACTTGCTCGGACGCTCGGAACACCCTTCAACATGCTGAGCTACCCTAATTTGGGTTAAACACAGTTTACAGTGCAATCGAAGGCATTTGTGTAAGCAAATTTTGAGTTCGGTTGGCCAAGAGCATAATTTAATTGTTTCACATTCAACACATATGCATATGCATATGCAGATGCACATACATATGTATATATGTATTAAAATACTAGCCACAGCTAATTGAGCTACCCTTCGACTAATTTAGGTGTAAATTGTTTTTCTATGTTTGCGGTTGCAAAAAATAAAAATAAAAATCAAATTTTCATTCTGCTCGAAATCTGCATGTCTGTGTGGGAATTTGGGGGGAGTTGGCTTGCATTTTACAACCCTTAATCCTAAACCCTTTTTGCTGCTGGTCGGTGGCACGTTTCCCCCATTTGAATGTCAACATGTTTTGCGGTTAATGCCACAATTAAGTGACTTGTCAATTGGTTTGTCAATTGCACGACGCGTGTGTGAGAGACTGAAGCGACTTGTATCAAATTAACTAAGAGTTATGGCAGTGTTTGCTGCCTAATAAGATTACTTGGCTTATGATTAATGAAATTTAATAATAAAATAATAATGAATATCACACAATGTGAAATTGAAAAGTATTCGACTTGAATATACTCTGAATATGGTAGCAAGTCTTAAGCTTGAAATCGACACATACATTGACTACTTGAAGTGCGCTTGAGATGCGTCTCTCACTCTATATATTGTGTGAACTTGCGTGTCGCTAGCTGTTATTGCTTCTGAGTTTGACGTGCTCTTGGCAACTGACAGACATAGACAGAGCTAGACTGATGACAGATATACTCAGAGATGCAGGCAGAGAGACAGATTGACAGCCAAACGGATAGATATACGGACTGACAAGCTTGAATCGACTCAGCTGCAGCTACTAATCAAAATATATACATATGTATATATATGTAATGCTAAGGAAACATCGCTTAACAAGTTATAAAATACTTAATATAAAGTAAAGATTTATGAACTATAAGAGCATTGTAAATTACAAATGAAGTAAGCCTAATCTAAATAGGCTAAAGTTCCTTTAAATAGCCCATCAAAGGTCGGAGAGTTGCCCTAATAGATTGCGTTACATAAATTACATATTAATATTTGATTTGCGTGCTGAAATGAGATGAAAAGTGAACATGGAGACGGGAAATGTATAAAATTGATATAATGTGAGCATCGAGCTCAAAACCAGCGTTACATGAAATATTCGATGCACTTTAAATAATTAATACATTTGCCTGTTCTAAATAGATAACAGTAGAAAATGTCAAATGTGATCATGGAGAGCAATAATTGTATTCAATTTATATTTAAACTTTCAAATTGGTTAAGTCGCAAAGCTTTACAAGCAAATATTTTGTAAATGTTTATATATATATATTAATAGTGTTTATACTGGTGCATAGAAACCGACCGCAATATTGTGATATTTTGTTCAAAATTGTGTGGCAACAATTGTTGCAACATTGTTGCATAATCCATTTGGCAGCGCTGGGAGGCTGCGGGCAATGCCACCTATTTGTTTAGACAACATGCAGAGGCCAACGGAGATAAGCTCGGCCAGGCCCATGGCATAAAATAACAATGGCTGTCATATTTGCACAGCGATGTCCTGTGCATGGAAGCTGGTCAGAGCTGCTATACACCTGCTGCTCTCACCTGTGTTAAGGCTTTGCGCTAGTTTGGGTCCTTTGTCAAAATGTGGCTTAAAATATTTTGCGCAAATATTTTTACGACAGGTGCATGAAACGTTGACAGCCCCTAAGTGTGTAAGTGTGTGTGTATGTGCGAGGCTATGTGTATTAGTGTCAACTTGTCAACTGTGGATATTACGTATACGTGAATATATATACTTATATATATGTACATGTGTGTGTGTAGAAGTGCTTATCCATGCATTGTCATAGTGCCTAAAACCCGTTAATGAAAGCAGCTCACCTTAATGGAGATTTATTGTTTTCCACGTGTACACTTATCAAATGCTGTTTCTGTTGCTCTTGTGTCTGTCATTTGTGTACAACTTTTCACCCACTATCAGTGTGACAAAATCATCAGGTTCGTGTCTATTTATGGTTATATTTTATAGCTATTTTCATCGTTAATCTGCGCTTAGCTCCAATGATAAAAAATGATTTATTGGCCACGGCCCGAATTGTCATTTGGACAGTGATCACGTTCGCTGTGTTTGATGTGGTGTGTTCTATGTTTTTACCGGAATTAGTTGTAGTCAGTTTATCACAAACGTATCGAATGATCAACATTTGACGTCATAGAGAGCATTGAAAACAAATTGTGTTTACATCGATATTTGATATAGATCTTTAAATTAATTTGGAAAGAAAATGTTATAGTCGGCTGCAGCAAAGTGCATAATACTCACAATATTATATATCAAACAAAGAAAGTGTATTGATACTCTAAGTGTAGAGCTCGCAAATATGTATTGATCATTTCTCAATGTTCTTTGAGAACACTCAGAGAGCAATCAGTTTCGTCGGTTCTTCGAGCAAAGAATCTTTTGTGTATGCATTGGTATGTGAGAGAGTGTTGTCTTCGCTAAGTGCAAGAGTGCCTCGGTGTATATATGCCTGTATATGTGAAGTTAAAGATCGTTTGCATAGACTTTTTGAGCTATTTGTTAGCTTACTGAGCCTCGTTGTGCGAACGACAATCGTATAACTCCGTAAACGATGTTCGGGAAAAGAGCATCACACGAAGGCCCTTGCTTAGAGCGAGAGGGAGTATATTATTGATCGGAAAATATTCAAAGTGCAAATACACCAATGAATTAATTGGAGTATGGAATAGGAATAATAATATTTGTTTCTTACCACTATTAATTGAAGCAGAATCAGTTCCAAAGTGCTCATAGCAACAGGTAAACGGATATACTTATATACCCTTCACATTTCGTAATCATCTATATAGCTATACTCTGTTTGAGCTGAGTAACCACAGAGGTTAACGTCTCAGTAACCACAAATGCTAATGTCTATAAGGTTCTTCAATACCACAAGAAGCTCTAGTTTATGCAATGTTTCAAGTGTTCTAAGTTACAATTTCGAAATAATAATATAATGGAATGTATATTTATTGATGTATGTGTTTTTTTTATTCTCTTGGCATTAGTTAAGCTTGCTTACAAATCTACTTAATCGGAAACTACAAGAGAGGGAGTCGCTTAATTAGTAGTTTCTCATATGCCTAAGGCGTTATATTATTTCCGCTATAAAGATCGAGAATTTCATGACAGCAAATTATACTAATTGAGTTTGACATGTTAAATAATTAGTTAACCTTTATGCTTTCACTTGCTTCAATTCACTTGTGCAAAACAATCAAATCGAAATTGTATGCAGGAGACAGAAGCTGTGCCTTAAACATGTCAATCAGTGTGGCAGCGCCAAAAGCAAATGCTCATTAGCCATTCAATTCACACCCAATTTCATTTGCATTTGCACAACAATAACAAAGGCATAATGAAATGGCAGAAGCAACGGCAGAGTAGGGAAATGGGTTGGAGAATACTAGATGGAAATAGGGAGTTATTTTTCCCTAATTAGTAAAGGCAATTAGCAGTAATTAAATCATATTCAAAACATGGCTGGTTGTCTGCTGTGAGCTGTGCTCGGTGCTCTCCGTTCTGTTTACTTATAAGCAACGCCAAGGACTTAACTACGCACCGGCGTAAACTTTAGCGATTTGTTTTTGACCTGCCACAAAACGAGCCAAATGAATGATATGACAGACGGACAGACGGACAGACAGACAGACTGAAAGACAGTCATAGAGACTGCAGGAGAAACAGAGAGAAGCAGCAGCAGCAACTCGCTGGCAAGTTGGAACCGAATCCGACTATCCTGGCTGGGTGCACCCAAGCGGCGTCCACTTGACACACATAATCGCAAGCAAGCAGCCCCTAACCCTCATACTCAACTCATACTCAAACCCAAGGCCCGAATCCAACTCAATCCCTAGTGCAGCCCAATCCGACCCTCTCTCAAGACGACGAGTCAACAATGCGCCAGGCTGCTCGGCTGGTTTGAGTGCTGGTTGCTTTTCGTCGGCTTGGGTCGTTTCTATGGACGGTGGAACGGACCGTTTGTGTTGCTTTTGGCGTTCGTCTGTCGCGTTCCGGTTGCGGGCAACACCTTTTTACTGTGCCAAGCAAAGGATTTGCCACGCTGCAGATAAAATCGTTCACCGCAAAACTTGTGCGAGTTTTTTCTATGCCTTTTAAGTGGTTGCCTTTATTTTTATTTGTATATCCTGTAGTTTTAAGACGTGTGTAGACGGGCTTATTAGCTGGGTTACTAGAGCGATTATGTAATTTTAAAGAATGCTCTGTGCTGTTTCAATAGTTTTTAAATTTGAGTTCTTATTTAAAATTCGACAAAATTCGAGAATTTTTAATCAATTTGAAAAGAACGAAATAGATTCTGAAAATTCCCAAATGTCTAAGCTAAGTTTAATAGATTTTTGTATTACATTTACATTACATTTACATTCATAAATATATATGTATGTGAGTGGTATGTTATAGCCTGATCCTTTCCATTCAGTTGCTCGTATGAATGTGTTATGCTTGACATTTAAAATCTTTGCGACTGCAACTTATTGAGCGTAAAGCCTTTTGTAGCAAAACTTGGCTTTAAATTGGTGTCTGTGTGCTGTTTGGATGCACGTGTGACAACTTTAGTTGAGGCATTATTTATATTGCGAGATACCTATATATGTATGTGTGTTCGACATACAAATTAAGTGCTTAAATGACTTGAGACAGAGCTCATCGATGGTTAGTTAAAAGCCATAAGTAAACAAACAAATGAATGCTGAGCAATGTGTGCATTAATTTCGCTTGAAATATCCTAAAAGTATCTTCGCAAATGAAAATAAACATTAACTTGTTTTTCTTTCTTTCTGCTTTTGGGCCTTTGGGCGCAACTAGCACAGTAAATAAAACTAATTGAGTGCCCAGCTTGGTTCGCTGTGTATCTTTTACTTCCCTTTACATATTTATCCTAAATTCTATATATATATATATATATGTATATTATGTACTAACTTATTTACCATGCTTCTTATCTTTGCAGTCAAGTCAGTTGGGCGTCTGGCAGCTGCTCTCTCAAGTTTGCTGTTGTTGTTTTGTCTTCTTTCGTCTTGTGCGCACATAAAATGTAAGTGTTAATTTATGCTCTAGCATACTTTTTGGCGTTAGCCAACACATAAACAGCAAATAAATATATATATATGTGTGTATCTATACCGACTATATATAGAAATGAACCTTTTGTATCTGCCAAATGATTTTCAATGGCTTTGCGAATTTGTTAAATTGTTAAATTGTGCGTTTGGGTCCATTCTGAGCAACATCTAAATTTCAATAGCTGTCGTCAGTTTAATGGCTGCAAATGAACAACAGTTTTAGGAAGCATTTAGGAAGCATAAGTATCTTAAATATCGAAATGATTTAAAACTCGATTCTAGGAGCCTTATTTTTTTTGTTCTTTGCAATTCAAATTAATCTTAGTTTCTTTTATTTGTGGTTTTCGGCAGATAGCGAAAAACTCTTTGTCTAGAAATTTAATATTTTAGTAAAATAAAATACCTATAAATAATAATTTATTTCAGTTGCTAAGACAAGCAAGTATCATTATATTTAAATGATTTTCTACTTTATTTCTTGAATAAATTTGATCATATATTTTTTGTTGTTGTTGTCTGTGTTGATTTGCATTTATTAAACAGTGCGAATAATATTGGTCGCAGCTCATGGAAATTGCGATGAAAAATGAGATAAAATGAGCTAAAATGAGAAAAGTAAAGTGTTTTTTTATCACTTCAGCCCTTAGAAAACCATTTCATTATGCATAATATGAACATTTTTTGTTCTCGTGCTTTGTTTGCTTTGCGAGACTTCCCTCAGTCTGTATTTACATAAAAAATGCAAATATTGCGGCACTACTTTATATTAGTTTTGTTTGGCCAGCCAAGTCGAGATATCCATTTGGCTTATTGTCAGTTTCTTGACAGTTGAGTCGAGCTCTATGCAAGGCTTGTGCGTTGCCTAACTTTTGACCTCGACTGTTTGCTGTCTGCTGCCTCAATTTCAAATCAAATTTCTTTTTCCAACAATTTATGTTGCTAATATATGTATGTATATATATTCTTTATTTGACTGCACAAATATTTGCCTTCAACAACAACACGAAAAATAATAATAATAATAACAACAACAGCAACAACAACGTTGGCGCTGACAAGCCGGCCAAGAAACGAACGGCGACAACATTTGACAGTCGGTTTTTGTTGTTGTTCTTGTTAGCCTGTTCCATTTGTCCTTTTCGGCTATCTCTCTCTCTCTCTCTCTCTCTCTCTCTTTCTTCCAATTAGGTCATCTCTCTTTCGCTCTAGCTGTCATTCGTTTGGTAAAAAAAATTTAGTTTTTGCGGCAATGTTTTTGTTTGCGTTTATACCCTGTACTGATTTCATAAGAGTCGTGAAAGTTAATTATCCTATTACAAAATAAGCGGATTTAATTTGAGCCAAATAATTGAATTTAATTGTATTTTAAGCCAAATTTTGAATTTTAATCGGGAATATAGGGTATCTTAGCTTCTTTCAATTTGTTTATGTGCATTCTGTCATCGTTAGCTATGGATCTCTAGCATGATAGTATGCTAAAAGTATTTGCCATTTAGGGATTTATTCTTTTATTTTTAGCTCTTCGCATATGTCAGATTTCTTATATGGCTATATATATATTTTATTTTGAAAGTCTATGCGTAAATCCCGTTTGGCACATTGTAAATGAATTGGCTTAGCTTCGCTCACAGCAGTATGAAACTGTGTTTTGAAGGATTCAATTATGTCAAGTGAACCGCGAGCTTATGCATATACATAAATATAATCATATTTCATAAGTCATAGACGCTGTGCCAGTTAGATTTTCGAGAGTTGGGCTTAGTTTGTACAAAAAATATATGGAAACTTGTGATGTGTTTTGATTTATGAATTCGTTTATATTAAATAATAAAGTCGCAGTTTCGTAATATATTTAAAATTGGATTTTATTTTTAAGTTGTAAAAGAATTTTGTTGAGAAAATAACTAAACATACTAAATATATATAATATATTTTAAGTATGTGAATTCCAACAGGCAGAGACAGCTAGAGAGGCACATAAAATGCGTTACTTAAGCTAGAATAGAATTATATATGTTTGCGCATAGCTAAACAGAAATGCTTGTTTTTGTATGCTGTTGAGAGCACTTTGGGGATTTGTATAGCACGTGCCGCTCTTTGGCGTGCGCTTTAAATAATTTTCATTGCTAATGTTACATATGTGCTTAATATTTGAAGTAGCCGAAAGCCCGACGGCGATTAAGCGAATCGCAGCTGACTAATGGCAAATGATTATACGTAACAACGATGCGACTAGACCCAAAAATAATGCCCGCAGCCATTGCTAGTCATAAATTAGAGCAGCAAACCGGAAAACAACATGAAGAGGAAGCCGAAGGAACCAAAAGCAAACTGCACGTAAAAACGTCTGTTTTACCTATAATTGGCCACATATTTTGTTGGTTTCGGCCCCGACCAGGTGAGATGGCCCAAAAATGTAAGCTCTGGCAACCGAGCAACTGGAATTTGCCGGCTGTGCAGGCAGCTTATGGAAAGGGGTGTGGTCGATAAGTTTGCCTAGCATTTCGGCCAACTAGGCCACAACAGGCTTATCAATATATACTATATACATATATACACATATATATTTTAGACAGGGTGGGCATAGCGAAATTGGCAAGAGTGTGTGCTAAAAACTGTCCCAAGTTGATGTTTGTTGTGCAAATCCTCTCAAGGAACAGCTCAATAATTTTCCAAATAAATGTTCTGTTATGGAAATGAGCTCTGAAAAGATTTGCCAAAAAGGGCAATGCGAAATAAAAATAATGGCAATTGCGAACACATAAAGTAAGCCAAAAGTATTATAAAGATGTATTTGAGTTGTGTTGTTGTGAGCTGTAGCTGGAATTTATTTCATATAATAAATATGCTGTTTAAGATGGAATTGCCTGGTATATATCAATAATTAAACTGAAATGAAAAACAAAGGAAATTATATCAAAAATATTTTAAAAAAAATAATAATAATATGTTTAACAATGCACAGTGGTTCTGCTTGTATGGAAGCGCCGTCAAAAATACTTTTTAGAGCAGTAGAGTGCTAAAAGTTTTATTAAGTTTTTAGAAAAATCCTGTTTGCCATAGCAAAGATTGAACATTTTAGAAACAATTTGCATAAAATTTTTTTTTTTTTCGTTGTGATCATTTTTTTTTTTTTAGCGATTTTTGGCCTTTGGCGGAACCACAGTGCAATGCTTAAAGCATTTTAAAATGTATTGCACACTTATAGGGGCAAATACCATATTTAAATAATATGAATGTGTTGTTAAAGTACTAAATATGATTGTACCGTTTCTACTCTTAATAATAAATACAAAAAAAAAAAAAAAAATAATAAAAATAAATAATAATTAAATAAAATAATATTAATCGAAAGTCTCTTATGAGCTCAAAATGGAGTAATCTCTTAATTTATTTGTGTGAAATTATTTTGAAATAAATATCTCTTTGAAAAGTAAAGCACAGAGGAAAGACCAATGACAAACAGTCTCTTATGAATTGGGAGTTAGTTGCCCTTTATGTTTATTTTATTTTTATTGTTTTTATTTTTTAAATGCGATGAGCCAAAAAAAATGAGTATGAAAAGGGGATATGTATGTAACAGGCAGTAGGAGCTGTGGCCGATTCCTAAAGTATATATATTCTCGATCTGGACGACGAGCATGTTTGCCTGTCTGATTGCTTGTTTTTTTTTTTTTCGTTAAAGGTTTCTGGCGATCCCGTAGCCGAGCATTCTTGACTAGAGCCTTCTCACTTGTTTATTATTTTTTTTACCAAAACAAGTATGTCAATATATTCAAAGAATCATATTGAAAAATATATATTTGAAGTTTATTAAATCTCATATTTATTGCACCTAATAACAATTTCAATCAGATATTTGATTTATTTTTGACGGCCCTATAACTAAAATGTTGATTTATTGAGACTATGAAATGTCTCTGTTGCACTATTGCAATAATAATAGAAGTGTGTCTGGCTGGCAACGAAGAATGAAAAGAAAACACAAATTAGGGGCGACGAGCGAGTGGCTGGTAAAGTAGAAAACGATGCAGCTGGAAAGTAAAAAGCTGAAAACTCAATAGACTACACACAAATTGCATGGTGCTGACATGGATGAGGTCGGGCAAGCAGCCGCCTCAACTGTGAAACATATTGGCAAATGTCGTTTTCTTGCTGCCGCTATAAAACAAACTCGGTCATAAAGATATGCAGACGGAGAGACAGGCAGGCAGGCAGACATTCAGCCATGCACAATGCAATTCTTATAATATGAAAGTTTACATAAATGTTTTCTCAGCCGAGAGGAAGGAGCTCAAGGGGCTCACAATGTGACAGTGTGACAGTCTGAGCTGAAAATCGTCTGGCATTTTCTCAGCTAGTCATCTCGGCAGTTAAATTATATTTCTTTTTCTGTGCCCTTTTTTATATTTCTCCTTCAATTTGGTTGACTTTTGTATTGTCGCACATGTCGTATGATTGATTTCTGCTGTGTTGGCTTTTGGTATAACGTGTGTAGCAGAAGCACAGCAGTAGGGTTGGCTGTTTATGTTGATATGTTTATATTCCGTATATTGGTAAACAATAAATATGTATATATGTTATTGTTTCGCATATTGCATGTGAACTATTTTCTTAAGTTTTTAGTTTATTGAGTAGAGTAGCAAACCCTGCGCCAATTAAACAACGTTGGGCTCAGGCAAATCAGATAGAAATCAGGCCGAAAAGCATAAACATATATATCCTGTGCATTCATTTTCTGTGCTGCAATACAATAATAAATATGGCCGCCACCTGACAACCAACTGCTGCGCTCCTTAGTTTCGTTTGGCAATTGCGGCCTCGGTGCGATTGCCGCCATGTGGGTCAGTCATACATGTATATAAAAAAGTTTATATATATTTATATATGTACATATATTGACCACGAAATGGCAAACATACTCGTGGCTATTTCATAGCTCAAATGTGCTGGCACATAAATAAAATATGGAATTGTGCTGCTCTGTGGCTGAGCTCAGGCTCCATAAATGTTATACAAATAAAATGAAATGGCGCAAGCCAATTGGCCAAGTCCAGGCAATGAAGTGCGGCCTTTATGCGATGGGACTAAAACAGCGGGAGATACTAGCTGCGCAATACAATATATCTATACGAGTTTTTCAAATTGATTTTCTTCGTGGCTAAACGATTTGTACGAGGTTTTGAATGCCTCTTAAAAAAAAAAGGATTGCTTTAAATATAGGATCTTCAGAGTGCGATACAAAACCTAAAGTTTACAAGTTGCATTAAAAGCATATTGAAGCTGTATGTTAAGTTAAGTTTCTCCAAGATGTAAAGCTTAAGTCTTGAACGTTCTTTAGTAATCTATAACTCCATACAATAATTAGTTTAAGGCTTCAGAAAAACACGGAAACTGATATTGAAGGCTTAAATTTATTATGGATTTCTATTATAAATTAGACCTTACTGTAAGATTTTTTTTGAAAGGGTATTTTGCATGCTGCTCTATTTAAGGTAGTTCGCTTATCATCGACATTTGAGCAATTGTTTTCCGATGTCTACAAAAGCAACAATAACTTCAGCAACAGAAATCCATGCACCGCAAGTGTAACAATAAAAAAAAAAAATAAAACAAAAAAAAAAAAAAAAAAAAAAATATATATATATATATATAAAAAAAATATATATATATATCTATATATATATATTAATAAAATAAAATAAAAAAATCGTTTGTGGGCAGGGTCAAGCGGAAACCATTTTACCCAACCTACAGCATAAATATTTTCATTGTATTCTGTTTTTTCGTTTCATGCAGGTGGGACTCATATATACATACATATATATATGTCGTAGCGTTAGAGTTGTCGTTCTCGCCTTCCATGGTATTTGCCAAATAACTTGTTCTTGGAGTCGCAGATTTCAACAAACGCCAGCTCTTTCTCCTTCGACTGTGTCTGATTGAATCTTAATTTTCCCTTCTGTCCAACTCTCTCTCGGTTGCATGTTCTCGTTCATCAATATCATAGCAACTCTGTGTGAAGGGCATATCCCTCTCACTCTCACTCTCACTCTGCGACATCCAAGACCACGTTCAGCAAAACCTATGGTTGTCTCTTTTATAATGACACGTCCTTTAACTGTCACTAAAATGCTAACTCATTCGATTAGCGCTAGTTGTCAGTTTCTCTTTAATACTACTGCAACTGTCAATCACAACATCATAATATCACACCGATACGACACGGCCATACTGACATTTACACGTCCCAGTGTAATTATTTTTTTCAATTATCATTCCGATACGACTCGGCCATACTGACGTTTACACGTCCCCGTGTTATTTAAGGAATCACTCTCCATTAACACTTATGTTTTATTTATTACACTTTGTTCTATTTTACATTCGTACTTTCTTAACTTCTGATCTATCAGCTATTTTTATTGACATTATTCTTCGCTTTTTCAACTCAACAAAATCATTTCTTCGTCTTTCCTAGACGGATACAACAATTCTTATAACATTTCATCTTCATACCAACAATTGGTCTTCCGCCAGTACACCATTTTCGCTGTTATTTCAAGCTCATCGCCATACATAGCGGATTACACATCGTCTCTCTGAGACGGATAACACATCGCCTCTCATAGACGGATAACACATCGCCTCTCATAGACGGATAACACATCGCCTCTCATAGACGGATAACACATCGCCTCTCATAGACGGATAACACATCGTCACAACTGACGGATAACACATCGTCACACTTGACGGATAACTCATCGTCACAACTGACGGATAACTCATCGTCACACTTGACGGATAACTCATCGTCACAACTGACGGATAACTCATCGTCACACTTGACGGATAACTCATCGTCACAACTGACGGATAACTCATCGTCACACTTGACGGATAACTCATCGTCACAACTGACGGATTACTCATCGTCACAACTGACGGATAACTCATCGTCTCCTCTGGACGGATCACTCACATTTAGACTCTTTGGCGGGCTAAGCTCTTCACTATTAATGTCCAACTCATTTGGTACATAACCACTTGGCATTTTTCTGACCTTTTCATGACAGTACTTATACAATCGATTATTTTTAAGTGACTTTATCAAATATCTGTCACCATCTAGAACTTCTACAACTACAAATGGCCCTCTAAATTTTGGGTCTAGTTTTGTTTGGTTTCTTTCCTCGTTCTTAAGCAAAACGTAATCACCAACCTTGTGTTTAACGACTGTTGCCTTTCTCTTATCAAACCTTTGTTTATCATAATACGCCAACGAATTCATTTTATCAGTAGCACGCGCTCTAATACTCTTCAAGTCGACCTCACGCTCTGTTTCGACTGGTGGAATTAATCCTAAGGGTCGTGCCTCTTTCCCGATCAGCATCTCTAGAGGACTTGCTTCAGTTGTACGACAAGTTGTACAATTTAACGCAAGCTGTACCTCATCGAGAGCATCTTGCCAGGATCTGTTGCTAGATTCTACCGCAGTCAACAAATTTTTTAATGTACTCATTACTCGTTCAACCTGACCATTTGCACGGCTAGCCCCAGTAGCAACTAGGTGCAGTTTAATGTTTTGTGAGGAACAGAATTCTGAAAATCTACAGCTAGAGAAACATTTACCCTGGTCGGTTATTATACGATTTGGGACTCCAAATAAAGCAATGGAGGATTTCATAGCTTTTATGCAGCTTTCGGCGTCAATTTTGAATGTGTGAAACAAATAAACAAATTTTGTGAAAGCATCGATCTGAACTATAACATATTCTTTCAGGTCGCTTTTTCCGCTCAGTTTACCAGTGATATCGATATGAACAGTATGCCAGGGGATGCTAGTTTTTGGGATGGGATGAAGTTCAGCTTGGATTTTCCCAGAAGATTGTTTTGTAGTTCTACAAGTTATGCAATTGTTCACAAATTTTCGAACGTACTTATTCATTTTATCGAACCAATAGTATTCGTAAACCTTATCGAGAGTTTTTTGCCAACCTAGATGCATTATTGATTCATGAACTTGGTTAATAACGGACCACTTAAATGCACGTGGTACAACTGGCAAACAATGTGTTCTACCAGCCTTTTGCACTTTGCGATGTAAGAGCCCTTTTCTCACGTCGTAAGTTTTGGCTAAATCTTCAGGTAGTTCGTTTGAATTCAGCTTGGCAACAATTTCAGCTATCTCTGTGTCGAGCCGTTGTTCAGCTAAAAGCCAATCGTTAGATACTTCGGCCAAATTAATCCGTTTTTCGGGGATTTTACATAATTTCAATTTGGATTCTAAAGTAAGTGGATTTCTTGACAAGAAGTCTACATGAGCCATGCGTTTGCCCTCTCTGTATTCGATGTTGAAATTAAATGATTGTAAATAAGACCACCAACGGTGAACTCTAGGAGTTAGGTCCATTTTAGTACGCGAAGCCTTCAGTGAGTTGCAGTCAGTATAGATTACAAACTCACGTCCAAGGAGGTAATGGCGAAAATGTTTTACGGATTCGACAACTGCCAAGGTTTCAAGTTCATAAGAATGGTATCTGGACTCGGCAGAGGAAGTTGTTTTACTAAAATATTCCACGACGTGAAGTCGATTATTAATCCGGTGTAAAAGTATAGCTCCATAACCCAAGGAGCTTGCATCAGTATGTAGCTCTTTGGATGTTGAGGATCGAAGATTACTAAAACTGGCTCACTTGTAAGGATATTCACAACTCGTTTTCTAATTTCTTCTAGTTCTAAACTCCAGGTAATGTTACCATTTCCAGAGCTAAGGGAGTATAACGGCTTCATAAGTTGTGAAAAACTAGGAACGAATTTTCGAAAATATGACGCAAGACCAATAAACTGTCTCAGCTGAGTGACAGTTTGTGGAGGAGGTAATGCGCTCAATGCGATAATTTTGCGTGGATTTGGGCGAACTTCTCCAGCACTAACCTCGTATCCTAGATACTCAACTTTTCTTTTTAAAACTACATTTAGTAACATTGAAGTAGAAACCAGCCTCTATGAGTACATCTAAAACGATTTTTAGTCTTTGA
Source organism: Drosophila buzzatii (assembly GCA_035045845.1). Taxonomy (NCBI): domain Eukaryota; kingdom Metazoa; phylum Arthropoda; class Insecta; order Diptera; family Drosophilidae; genus Drosophila; species Drosophila buzzatii. Next base: position 135,701 of record JAWNOS010000488.1, read on the forward strand.
AGGCCTACTTCTTTGTTGGAGATACTATCATGATATCGTCCATGTAGACAATTACATATGAATGCGCAAGATCGCCTAGGGCCTTCATAACTGCTCTCTGGAAAACAGATGGTGCATTCTTGAGCCCAAAAGGCATTGTTAAATACTCGTTTGACCATCAGGGGTTACAAATGCTGTGTATTCTACAGAATCAGGGTGAATTGGAATCTGGTGAAAACCACTTGCCATGTCTAAGCATGTAAAATAATTCGCTCCGCGAAGTCTTCAATCTGGTCACTGATAAGCGGCAACGGATATTTGTCTGCAATTGTATTTGAGTTTAATTCTCTATAGTCAACACAAAGGCGGTCTGAGCCGTTTTTCTTTCTCACAAGTAAAATTGGACTAGCATAAGGAGAACAGCTAGGACGAATGATTTGCATTTCTTAACTCGTTTAGTTTTGTTCTAACTGTTTCTTTTTCTTCTGGGCTTAGTCTATAAGGCCGTCTCTGTACTGTTTTAGTAGGGTCGACTAAGCGAATTTTCATTTCTCCTGTTTCACCCTTGTACAAGGTATCCCTTTAATAAATACTGTGGAATAATTTCCTAGTACTTTATTAATTCATCTTTGTCACTGCCAGTTAACTCTGTTCAACATTCTTTAGACTGACTGACTGTTCAGTTGTGCAGCAACTTTTACAGATTTTGATTTTATAACTTCAAACTTATCAGATGTCATTATTACTGTTAACCCTGAGTGAGAATATCACTTCCTTTATAATATCTTTTTTTAAATTTTCGTTTTGTAGTACATGAAATAAAATTTCAACTGCATTCCCATCTTGGTAACTTCAGTCAAAATCTGCTGCGTACTATTACAGTGGCGTCACCTTGCCTTTCAACATGATTACGTTATTAAAACGTTTTCCAGATAGTTTTTTTCCAACGCGTTCTTTTATCAGTGAACATTCAGCGCCAGAATCAAAATAAGTAGGGTAGATCTCACTTCGTTGGGTCATATACCCTTTTGGTTCGATTATACAAACTGGTTAACGTTCTTCTGCTGGATCGTTTTCGACTTAGCTGCTGTCGGGTTACTCGAACATTGGCTTGAGAAGTGTCCAGGTTGACCGCATCGAAAACAGGTTACGGACAACTTCTCACGTTGAGGCTTCATCTCTCCACTTTGACGCATCTTGGTTCGACACTCGAAGGCTTTATGTCCAGGTTTTCCACAGAAATGACAGATGATAGATGACGTTTTTCTTCTTTATATCGGGTGCGGAATTTTCGTCGCGGCTATTATTGCGTTTTTTATCAACTTGGAACGCCTTCAACTCCGATTGTAGCTTGCTTCTAGTTTGTACATTGGACGTAAAAACAATGCGTTGTAGGCGGCTGTCAATGTTAGCCATATGCGCAAGAACAGTCGAAACTGCAATCTCCTCTGCTCATTTTCTGCCACTTTGTACACAAAGACGTCACTAAACGGCTCGCTACACTGCATGACATTCGCTGTCAGTTGGGCGACTGTTGAGTACGTTGAAAAACATGGCTGCCGGTGACTCGTCAGTTTCATAGTTTTGGAGGAACAATAGTTTAAATTCCTGCCAGTTCATTCCAGGGTATGCGATTCTTGTCAACCACTGAGATGCACTGCCCTCCATGCTTACTTAGTGCCTTTAGTTTACTTCCTTCTAAAGGCTGCTCGGCGAGTTTATATCGGCGGTCGCACACCAATTTCCAGCGTCCAGTCCTGCCACGTCAGCGTTAAATTTTGGAAGAGCAACCTCTCGTTTCTTCTCCTCGCTGATGTTTAATCGTTTTGACGAGTTCTATAAAGTTACGATTTTGTAGCTCGAGAAGTGCGCCATTGCTCCTGTGAAAACGTAGGAGGTGGTGCCAATCCCACTTCTGTGTCGTAGCGTTAGAGTTGTCGTTCTCGCCTTCCATGGTTTTGCCAATAACTTGTTCTTGGAGTCGCAGATTTCAACAAACGCCAGCTCTTTCTCCTTCGACTGTGTCTGATTGAATCTTAATTTTCCCTTCTGTCCAACTCTCTCTCGGTTGCATGTTCTCGTTCATCAATATCTAGCAACTCTGGTGAAGGGCATATCCCTCTCACTCTCACTCTCACTCGCGACATCCAAGACCACGTTCAGCAAAACCTTGTTGTCTCTTATGACACGTCCTTTAACTGTCACTAAAACAACTCTTCTTAGCGCTAGTGTCAGTTTCTCATACTCCAACCCACACTCTATATCACACCGATACGACATATATGTATACCGTAAATGTTATTGATAGTATTGGCACAACAGGATTTCTTCCAATATTTATTTTTTAAATCAATTTTGTATTTATTTTGATATTCTTGTAACTAGCTTCCTATATCGCCACAAAATATTTGTATATGGATAAATTCAATGATTGAGTGTTGTGCAAGTAAGAGTGAAAGTCGGTAATGTGGTTCTGGCTTGGGTTATGCGCCAAGTTCTCTTTATTATTGGCGTAAACAAAAGTTTTTGTTTTATTTCGGTCGAAACCCAAAGGGCTTGAAAAACATTGCGGTGCGTGGCGAGTGAACACGTGAATTCGTAATGTAAAAATCTGCAGGCACTGTTGGACTTCCAACTGTATGTTGCTTTAAAGATATTCAAGATTAAAGATATATAAAGTAAATTACTTTTCTTTTAATTTTGTAGATTTTCCTTAATAAAAAAATTAAAAAATAATATTTATAAAAATTATTTTGCCGCTCTTTTCTTATTCGTTTTAGTAACTGACCCATGACAAATTGATTATTCAAGCATTTAAATTTAATATGTTGTGTATAAATAATCCTATTCCTAAATTTCTACAAACAGAGCAGTAAATTGAAAACAAATTTTATTAAATGTTTCACCAAACTATATGCACATTCGAAAAGTAACAATAATTGCTAAATGATCTTTAAAATATTCGCTTGTATCATTCGGGAGTCTTTAAAAGGCATCCAAGTTGAATGTGAAAATTCGTTCGCTTTATATTCCATTATTTATTTCATTACCTCTATTTTTATTATCTCTATTTGCGCACCTGTGGTGTCTGTGTGTGTGTGTGTGTGTGTCTGTGTGTTGGTGCGTGTCTGGTAAATTTATATTTATTTAGTTGTTCAATTCAATTGAATTTCCATTAACAAATTGCGCTGCAGAGCCCAGGAATTTTCTCGCTTGTCTTCATCGATGTTTCGCTTTTATATTGTATTTTTTTTATTTTTTTATTTTCATTATTGTTTTATTTATTTAGTTTTTATTTTGTGTTTTTTTTTTTTTTATAGACTTTTTCCTAACTGTCGATGATTCAATTTTTCAGCTCTGTGTTTTGTTTAATGTTCAGAAAAAAAATTAACAGAATTCTCACAAATTTTTACAATTTCTTTTTTTTTGTTACAAAATGCAATTTTTTCAGATATATTATTTTACATTTTGCAGATTTGGACTGCGGAGATTTGTAATTTATTTTTCAAGTTATCGTTGCAATTATTGAATAATCTTGCTAATATTGGATAACAAATATTTTGTTACTTATATATATAAACCAACTTGATTTATTTTATTTACATATTAGTCTTGCGTTGCTTATGCTCTACTTAGGATCTCCACAGGCCACAATCTATGGCATAATTCATAAACATTTGCTTACTCAGAAACATGTCACATTGCTGAACTAAACCCACTTCAACACTTGCGGTCCAGCCAAGCACTTTACGTTACACGTTACACTTGACAGCTGCCAAACCAACAACTCGTATTTTAGCTGGTAAAACATGCAGCTGCCAATGCTAACAAAAGCATTACCATAAACCTTAAACGAACTTTACTTAGTTGCTAAATTATGAACAGGCTTCATTGCCTGCCGCACGGTCCTTGACCGCATGACAAGCTGAAAATGTTAAGTAGAGCTTTTGCTCTTTGGTAAATGCCAGCAGCAACCGCATCATGTCAAGCACTCGATGGGCTGGCAAGCTAATGAAAGCCTTTCATTTCAAGGATTATGGTGAACAATAAATTTAACAACTTTCTAATCAATTAGTCTTGAAAATTGTACACTCAATTAACCAAGAAAAGGCATTTAATCAGGATATTTAGTTTCATTTATAATGGATATTTTGATTTTTGAGGAATATTTTTTTATTTACTTTTATTTTTGTTGAGACAAGATACTCCATAAATTTAATTAATATTATTTTTATTCTTAAGTTTAGTAAATTTTACTTTACCCTAAACAAAGTTAACTACATTAGAGGTATTCCTTAGATTAAAGTAAAGAGCATCAATGCCAGCACATCTCAATTTCAATAAATTCTGTTTTATTGACCTCTATAAGTTGTTTCTTGCACCTCATTTGAATGAGTTAATTTGAGGCTTTGCCACAATTTCATTAATTTATTTATTTTTATTTTTATTTCTTGCCTTTTCTCCTTGTTCCCATCGGAATTGAACTCGCCGCACATAATTTCCAATTAGGCCTCACTATGCGGCATTAAAATGAGAAAGTCGAGCATTTTATGCCGCACAGCATCATAAATAATTGAATAACTTACTCATTTCAGCGTTGAGTTGCACTCACAGTTCCCCAGGCGAACACAATTCCATGGCAGACGCCATTTTTCTTGTAGTTGGCATTTTACTTGCCCGAACAGGCTCTTATCTAATGCTGACATGCACATTATGCTCGCATTCACTCATGCCACCATCTCTGTCGCTCTCTCTCTCTCTCTCTCTTACTCGCTTAAATTTGTCACAATTTAGCTGAAACGGAAGTTGCTGCAAGTTTTGTCTCGTCTTCAGCTGATTTGCTCGCTTTTTTTTGTCTTGCTTTTTGCTCGCTGTTTATCAATCATTATGTCCTTCCTTACAGAATCTTATTATTGTTAGCCCTTATCAGCTGAGCTCTCTCTCTCTCTCTGTCTCTTTCATGTTGACCATTCTCCGTCTTTTACTTGCTGCCTTTTTGCTCCATTCGCGTAATTACTTTATGCTCTGATTTATGCTTATCTTTCAGTCATTTTTTTACATTTACCTTTATCGCGCCCTCGCTCAGTTTGCCCTTATTCCTTTAAACTTAATTTTGTCTGCGGCAGTGTGTGTGTGTGTGTGTGTGTCTGTGTGTTTGTGCACAAAAGCTTAAAGGTAATTCTTTGCTTAAAATAATGGGTGTCAGAATCAGAAATTCTATTGATATATTTAAAAGAGAGACGAATAGCTAAAAAGAAATTTTTGTTGTACATATTCCAGCTAATATTTATCATTTATAAATTTATGGATATTTTTTTTTAATATTATATTTTAAGAAATCAATTCAAGCAGATTAAGTGAAGAATAAAGTATAATTATATATGAAAAACGATAATAGGAAAGTATGCACATAACGAATGAGAAGATAAACAATTAAACAATAATGAAAATAAAAATGGAGACAACACTAAAAAACCGTGAAGAAAAATAAAATAAAGGAAAGAGGCTTGAAGATGAGAAACGTCAAGATGGCATAAAAAATAAACAAGAACTGGAGGTATGAGAAAATTAACAGATAATTTAAGGGAATCTAATATAGGTAAAATATTTTAAATTGCTACGTAGATAAATTATTGATAAATATATATATTATTGTATTATACTACAATACTATTATTTTATACTATTATTGTCGTATAATACAATAATATATATATTTATCAATATTTTATACTATTATTGTAGTATTATACAATAATATATATATTTATCAATAATTTATCTACGTAGCAATTTAAAATATTTTACCTTTGCGACACCCTGTTTCCACTGGACAAAGTGCTGTTAGTGTGCAGCGTGCCCGCAAATAGCCTCACCTGGTGGCAACGCCCAGGCAACTTCATCTATACACACACACACACACACACACACACAGCTATACACGCTCAGTCACACACACACACATACATGCCCACAGCCATCTTTTCAAATTTGCACACTAAGCTGCACGATGTTTATCAGCGTAATGACTAGTTGATGGAATTTACTTGCGCTCCAGTTTAGCCATCCTTATCGATATTTATGTGTGGTCGCATACATATTATAATCTATATATAGTTTGGCATTATAATTATGCGCATGTGTAACTTTGTTTGCTGCTTGCATTTCATGCCATGCACGTAATGTGTAAATCGCACAGCAATTAATGATTGCGTCTCTTGTACTTTGTGGCGCACAGAATTCTGCGCTTATTCGAGATTAAATACAAAGGAAATATATAAAGCTCTGATTTATCTCTTTTTGATTGCGAATAATTGCAGATAAAGTGAGTGAGCAATGCTACTCATTAGGCATGATATAAATAATAGGATCAAATTATGTTCTCTTCTTACAACATGATTGTAAGTGTCTTGCAAACAGTTTGTGAACTATTTACTGCTTATTTTAATTTCATTCATACATGCTTGTTTTTCAAGTACGTGCACATACCTTGCTTTGCATTACCATAGGGTATGCGTGGTGCATCAGCACGCTAACTTTGTGTTCGCTATGTTTCCCTTGGCTCCAAATTAAATAAAACTACAATCAAGCATCGTGGTTCGTATTGCTGCTGTGTCTTCTCGCTGATGTCTGCGTGACTTGGCTTTAATCTGCTGGACTCCAACTGCAACTCGTTCTTTCGTCCTCTCTCTCTCTCTCTCTCTCTCTCTCTGTTCAACACTCGCTTTGTCTCTGTCTCCCTCTATCCATATTGCATAACTAGTGTGTGGGAGTATCTCTGCTGCATGTGTACGTGCCTGCAACACCTAAATGCATGCAACAATAGTTTCGCAATGGCTGCGTCCAGTGAGACTCGTTGAGATTCGTCCGTGCAACGTCTGACTATGAATGACGCTCAAATTGAAATTCTTTATACATGCGGCATACAGTGTTCTGTTTATCTAAGCGTTCCGACTCCGACACTTCCATTTACCCTTTAGCCCCGCTCTAGCCCACCTTCTGCCGCTCATTGTCTGTCTAGCTGTCTCGTGCTTCCAGCCCTCAGTGCTCCCCGCTTAGTGGCTGTCAGTTTGTGCAGTTAAAGTTTCCTCTGCCCTAATGTATGCAAGGGTTTTGTGAGCTTAAAAGTGCTTCAGCATGCGTCTACTGCAAATGCACTTGAGCTGTGTTTTTTCTTTCAGGCATGTCAGTTGTCCGTTATGGGCTTACCTCAATTTTTGACATGCTTGAAATAATATTTACATGTTTCCAAGTAAATTTGTTGTAGATCATTCAATTAAATTTTATTTAATTTAATAAATAATATTAAGATTATCTGACAGTTCAAGTTAAAATAATAAAATATATAAAGAAATTTGTATATTATAAAAAATTACTATAATATCTACAATGTTATTGATGAACTTTAGAATACATATCACAGATTGTTTTCCAAATAAAGTCAAGAAATCTTACACTAAATTGTACAATATAATATATACATGTATATTTTTTAAGTGTTTTAAGGATTTGATGAATATTTAAAAAAATTGTAATGAAATAATTTGTGAGTTTTAAAATTTATTTATTTATTTTATTGAACATTGATGGCTTTATTTCGATCACTAATTAATGTCATCAATCATATATCGATAAGTAATCATTACATTCACAAATATATATAGCATGATTACAGGGCAACTTTTCGTTTAGCAGTGCCAACTAACTGTAACCATAACTGTCAATCATGTCGAGCAAAAGTGCCATAACATAACGCACTCTAATTAAATTCCATTCGCATATGTCCTGTATACGTAATATGCACATGCATGCCATTACATACATACAAATACATGTATATAGCATACCTGTTCTCGAGCTATGCGAAATGTATGTATTTGTAATTGATATTTTCATTGTCATTGAAATGTGACGTTTTTATTGTCGTTTGCATTTAAATGGCAATAACAAGAGCAAGAGACCAACTGCTCGCATATCATATATCTTCTATTTGTTTGACAGTTGGCCTGAAACAAAGCAACAAAAAATAAAATTATTTTTACTTCTTGATAGTATGTGTGTGCATCGCTGAAAATATTCGTTTATATTTTCCTTTGTATAGTTTTTTTTTTCTGTTTGCCCTGCACTTCATTATGATATGCTATCTGTTGTTTGCATCTCACAAAAAAAAAACAAAAAATTATTTTAATTAAAAAGAATTTGCATTGCATATTTTAGGACTTGGTGTACCTGACACTGGCACAGGCACACATACCAAATAACTGCACGCAGAAGTGCACTTGTACCCCACAGATAGAGAGAGCGAATGCAAGAGAGTGAGAACGAGATAGTTACACACACAAACACAAGTCCATTTATTTCGAGACTGCCTGCAATTCAATTAGTGTGCACACACAACAAACATTAACACATACACACTAACAAACACTCACACCCAAACTCTCACATTTTAATTAAATAAATTTCGTGCGTTTCCTGATGTCATAAACCTAACTGCAGCAGAGCCATAAAGGCATGAAAATGAAAACATTTAACCGTTGCTTATGTTACAGGCGCCCAGAATGGCTTAAGGCTGGTTGGAGGTAGCGGCGCGTAGGGAGGGCGGCCTCTAGAGCAATGGATAACTGTATTTAGTTAGTTAGTTTGTTTGCAACGAATGCAAACAAAATTGCCTACAGCAGCAGCAGCTCACTGCTTTAGCTGCCTCTCTAGGCAGACAGCGTTCGTCCTCAACAGATTTTGAGAGATATATATATATATATATATGTATATGTATATGTGTATCGATGTCATCTTGCGGCTGCATTCCAGCACGCATAAGCAAATTTTAGTTGACTTGTCTATGGAATTCGTTAGTGCAGCATCATGAGACACAAATTATTTTTCAGTCAGGTTGCATTTAATAAAATTGACGAAAGTAGTTTTCAGACATTTGCAATCTTATGTAGCCCAATAATTTGTATTTTATTTATTTATTTATTTTTTATTTTATTTTTTTATTTATTTATTTATTTTTTATTTGGTTTAACAAGTGAAGAAGCGGTACAGTCAGATTTAGTACTTTAACAACACATTTATGTACATAGAATTAGAACCAATTTGTGAGGACTGAAAAAAAAGAAAAGAAAATAATAATAATAATATTTAGTGTGTAGTCGTCTTAGGGGTCTATAATTTTTATTATTAAATTTAACTTTGTCTATCGCAAGCAACATTGAATTGTAAGAAATTAAGCTCATGACAGAAATTCATTCCAGATCCTTAGAATTAAGTTTAAAAATTACATTAAAACTTGAATTATTTTATCCGTTTTCCATACACTCTTAATTAAATAGTTTTAAAGCGATCAAATTTGTATTCAGTAATACTAAACAACATATATTTAAATACTATATCGAGTACAATAATTCATAATTCATTGTTGCATCTTTCTAATATTATTCACATATGCAACGTTTTTTCATATAAACACAAATATTTATTTGGCAGTTCGCTCGAGAAGTGCACTTGCATCTCTATTTCTCTAGTTCAGACAAATATTTGGGCACAAACAAAACGTTTGCAAACCCTGTGCAGCTGCCCACAACTATTGCTGGCTAATTAGGTAACATTTTTATGGTCCATTTGAAGCTTGGCTAGACTAAGCTAGACTCTCGCCTGTTTGACCCACAGATAACAATGAGGGCCTCATGAATGTAGCCAGAACTTTGCTATGCTTGTATTTTATGGCATTGAATCGCACAGTAAATTATTGTTATTATTATTTTGTTGAACGAAGAGGGGAGGCAGCACGTCGGCAGAGGTAGTTGTAGTTCTGGTCGTGCGGGCATCAGCTGCATTTGCTGGCTGGCTGGTCGGTGTGGTCATCCAGTGTCGAAAGCAAATACTAAGCAGATTTGATAAAGCCACCCTAAGCTGGCTGAAGTTGGCAAATGGGCTTTGAGGCTTTTGGGCGTTTGCTCTCAAAATTACAGAGAGAACAAATAGTTATTTATACAATTAGATGTTTTGAGCAACTTGCCTCGGCCTGAGCATAATTGCCTGTGGCTTTGCTCTATATGCATTTTGTCATTTGTCTGTCGACACTTCTGACTGTAGATACCTATATAGTAGGCAATGAAATTCGCCTTTGGCGTCGATTTACTTGAAATGTGGTATTTAATTATCCTTGTGTTGAAAATGTTATACAATGCTGCTTATTTGCATTGAACAAAAGTTGCAAATCAAGCGAAACTAGATGAAGTCTTAAAGACTTTTCCCTTTATGAATATTGGAAATCTTGAGCGTAGCGAATAGGTAAATATGTTATCGGCAAGTAATATTTAACAATATTTGGCCAATATTCATGTATTTTACTAAGATGTCAATATTTGAAAAGTGTTTTTAAATATTATTTTTAAATGACTCATTTAAGAAAAGTTCTTGAATTTCATTTGATGATGGCTGAATTTCCTCTCATTAGCATTAAAACACTATTTCTTTGCTTGAATTTTACGCTTTGCTAGAATCGGAGTGAGATTAAAAGTTTGTTTATTTAAAAAAAAAAACAAGTTTGTTGTATTAACATTTTATTTAACTGAACTTGTTTTCATTGCTGTTGGCAGTACCATATTTAAGATCCCAAAGAGTCCTCGACTCGAACGAGCCAAGAACAATGTGAGCAATATAATAATAATAATAATAATGCTTTAGCAAAAGTTTATGCAAACAATGTATATATGTGTGTATGTATTGGTATACATATGTATATAGTACATTGTAAACTTAAAGGTAAGCAACTTGCTCTTTCGCCGGGGTCTTTGAGGGGAGCGGAGTTTTAATTTAATGCTTCGTTACCTTTTTTGTAGCGAATGCTGAAACATATTCAAGTGGCCCAAAAGCACTTGGGTAACAAGTTTCAAGTATGCTCACAGTGAGGTATACGAAAAGAAATTGAGCTACCCGAAAAATTGGTGAGCCTTTTATTGTCAAGGACTTGCGCCATACAAGCCATACAAAAAACAATAACTGGAAGATTTATTGCATGGATACCTTTGTGATTCTTTGTCTCTGTTTGGCTTTTATCATAACATTTTAATAATATGAGCTGTGTCGACTTGGTAGTGCTGCAAGCTTTGAACGTAGATTATATTTCCTCCATAATACGGAAGTATTGTAAACTCAAAAAAAGTTAAGATCTAATTTTCTTATGCAGCAGGCCTTGAGTACAGAGCAGTTGTGTTAGAGGAAGGTGATAATGGGAAAATGGCAAAATGGCAAAATAAGCCTTAACAATGTTAGTTGGCGCCAAGCTTTGTGTGGCCTGAAGCTAAACTGTAAAGAAGAAGGACGCATAATGAAGGAATTTGAAGAACTGAAAGAGAAACGCAAAATGTAATGAGGATGCGACAGGGGCACTCCCTCAAGATGATGAAAAAAGAGAATGAAAATGAAAAACATTTGTATTTTCTATGTACGAAATTAATTAATTCAAATATATATCTACTTTATAATGCATCCGTGGAGTTATGTGTCTAGCTATATGTTTTTTTTTTTTTAATTTATTTATTTTTTTTTTATTGCAGCTTTTGTCTTAAACTCTACAGCGCATTTATAAGTATACCTTAGCTATTGGGGTGGCTAGATGCCTTTGTTGCTATAAGTGTAATCTAATTTAGGTCAGTTCTGAGATCCAAGGGGTGTGATCTTTTCAGCCTTCTGTTTATTATGTTTGTTCGAGTTCGTATTATAGATATAGTCAGCTGCTTAAGGGTATTTTTTATAAGCTTAATATATAAATAATTGAAATAGGTAAAAAAGATGGAAAGAGTTTTTCTAAAAGAGTTTATAGATCAAGAGTGATCTTTATAGGGTTTGTAATATATTTATTTATTTTATTGTTACTTAGAATTAATTCTAATATTTATATTCTAATATTTTAATTCTTACTTATATTAGTCAGTTATAAAGAGAGGTAAAGATGTGCTTACGAAAGTGATCATAATGGATCATTAGAACAATATAGAACAAAATTTGAAATACAAATACAATGTGTGTCTTACAAATTAAGATACTTATATTATGAATTATTCGGCCACAATTCGTGGAAATAGTTAATTGCATTATGTTAGCATTGCCTTAAGCAACCTGTTTGTCGGCTAATCGAAATAATTAGACGAACACATCAAGTTTTGTCATTTGTGAATTCACACATGAACACTACGTGCGCAACCCCTGAGGCGTTGTACACACATGTAGAGTACTTGAAAGCAAATATAATTTTAACAATGTTAATAAAATAAATTTGCATGCATAATTAACTAGACATTTGCCCTGCAATTTGCTGCCCCATCTAGTCTTAAATACACCCCACGGTTATGATGCATGTGTGACATTAGCGCAAACATCAGGCCAATGTCTGACAGTGGGTGGGCCAACATGCCCAACGCTTGAAACGAAATTAAGGCAATTGGGGGAATGCCTAATGTGAGATTAGCATTTAAATGTCGCACTTCTGTGGTCTTGCTTATCTTCAGTTGGTATTTAAGGCGACATTTTAGCACTGCAGTGCAGCGTTTATGCTGAAGTTGGGTAACTTAAAATAACTTGGGTAAATGTTTTTTGATATAGTCTGAGAAGCTATTAGGCTAACTTTCTATATTTGACTGTTTATATCTTGCCATATTTATTTACCAGCTTAGTCATATGTTATACACTGGTTCTAGCAATACAAAATTTCAATTAACAAATTTCAGTTTTGCCATTTACCGCTTATAACTTGTTGAGAGTGCAGAAATATAGCATCATTTGCTCAGGCTTTCTGCTTAAATTTATATTTTTTGCTGAGCTCCATGCAGTCATTCAGTTTATTAGCTCTTTCCTGCGATTATTGCTGTAACTTTTGATATTTTTAAACAATCTTTTTTGAATTGTTTTCATTTCTCTTGTGCTTCTCATATCCATACTTCTCGCGCAACTCGCCGCAAAAGTGAATAACCCTTTATGACTGCAGCAGACGCGTTTGTTCGTTTCTTGATTCATGGCCTTTTGAATTTTATATTTATGATTTGCACTACGCCGTTAGCCAACTTTGAATTGGTCTCATTTTGGCCAATGGCCAATTAAGTTTTTTTTCCCTTGCCATAGCAAGGCTAGTGGCCTCTCCATTACCAAATTAGTTATGCACTTTCCTTTGGATGTTTGTTACAACACGTGGCCTGTAATTTAAAGCGGGCTGCCGCAATCAGTAAACCTTTAAAATGGGCGTTAACCGCACCTTCTAGTTGGCGCACTTCTGACCTGCTAGCTGAAGTCTGTTCTATTTTCGCTTCAATGAAATGCCTTGTTTAATACTTGGCCAAGTTGAAGCAAGTCAAGCGTTTCCCAACACTTGGCGTAGTTAACTGGAAACTGGAAGTAGGCTACCTTTCAAGCTTATACCTATTATTGCCTTTCGGAAGTAATTGGGTCAAATGAGTTTGCAGTTAATTACAATGAATTATTAATTCAAATTCGAATCATTAATTTTCAACATTAGCCAAAATTGATAAATTTTCAAATACAATTCTCAGAAGCAATAATAGTACAAATATCAATCATTTCTATTTATATATTTAATTAATATAATATGTTAAATAAATAAGTATAAAATTTGTTAAGTTTTATATATATATAAATATTATTATTATTTTTTTTTTTTTAAATTATTAATTTATTTTTCCATTTCTATGTGCATGTAGTATTCAAACATTCACATTTTTATTCGCTTAAAAACATGGTATGGAATTTAAATTCTCATCAACTTTTTATAATGTGTAAAAGTATCACACGCTTTTGTAATTTAATTTTACTTGAATAAAAATGGTAATTTTTTGTACCAATTGTAGGGTAGACTACATTAAAATAAAAATTGTAAAATAAAACAAAAATTAATTGCCACAAAAAGCGTTCCACGTTATAAATATCATCGATTGCGGAAATATATTCCTCGCTTTTGTAGAGTAATGGATAAGATATAATACAGATATAATAAAAACAGCGAAATTTTGTTGTAGCCAACATAAGCATTCTTTCAGCAGCTCCAGGGCACAGCGAGTGGCATAAGCGCTGGCAAGGAAAGAGCATCATAAAGGAAGTCCATGGGAGATCAGTATTAACATCCTTCACATCTTTCACATTGTCATTGATGAATTTAGCATTTGGTTGATCAACGCTTTTTGATTTCGCTACTTTTATAGACTGACCGAGGGTATAACAATGGGCATGAAATGGGTTTAATATATCTGACTTCAGGCAAAATATAGGATAGTTATGGAAATGATCTCATTAGAGGAAAATCATTTAACATGAAATGCAAATATTTAAAAGAATACGAATTTTTTATATTAAATTATTACATTATTATTATTATAGTCAAAAATTCCTGTAAATGAATTCTTAAACATGAAATTTATTTACATCAGTCAAGGATACATAAATATATGTGTACTCTATTTGTGTATGTATCTTATTCATCACTTTATATCGAAATTTAAATGTTAAATCTTTTACAGATACAGTAGTCGAGCTAAGTTAGGGTATTCCGGGTTTGGCTAGCCTGAAAGTATTTTGTATTTTGGTTCTTTGGCTTTGTTTTGTCATTTTTAATATGCAAGCCATTTGCCATAGATATGCGGGTATTGCGATACTTTTTGTAACTTTGTGTGTGTGTGTGTGTGTGTCTAGAGGGAGGCGGGACATATTTCAAAGTGGGCGAGCATTGGGGCGCTCGCCGTTTTACGGTTTCATTTGGCTGCCATTAACCATAAAATGGCTGTCATACCAGATGGGCGAGAACTGCGCCATTTGCCAAAAAAAAAAAAAAAAAACCTGTTTCGTAATTATGCTCTTAAAAATAGCATAAAAAATGTCCTTAAAAATTGCTAGACAACTTGAGTTTGTATCTCTTTTTATTGTGCTAAAATTTCCTCATGCATTTTTAATGTTTCCTTATTTTTAACGAACTTCCTCCATTTCTTCTCTTTGCAGAGCTTCTCGATTGCAATTGTGTTTCACTTTGAAGGTAATTGTAGTACATATTACAAGTAATTTGATTCCAATCCCAAACTAAATGACATTATATTCAAATTTCTAGGTATCTTAATAAGCTCATTAGAAAACTTTACGCGCAAAGTTGGAATGCTATTAGAGGTTAAATGTCATTTAAAACGTTCAGGGAAATTATAAAACAGTTTTTTCAACCATTTAACTTTGTGACCTCAGCGCGCGCAGCCAACTCATTAGGAAAACCCTAACGACCCATCTTCTCTGCCTTTGGTCTTCAGGCACGAGAAAAAATAAAACTAGCTCGGCAAATTTCTTGGCTAAAACCAAAATTTTTAATTGCACACGGAAAATTTAACGCCACGGAATATGCAACGCATTTCGCCTAATTGCAATTGCCTTGCACTAAATTTTTCCAACTGACCCAATGAAGCATGCCACGCCCATGCCATAGCACACAGCCCACCACCCATCGTGGTAATCGTTGAAGTAGAAAACGCAGCGTCAAACGTAAAGCCGAAATGTAATTTAAAAATTTTGTGCGACGTTAGCATGAATCTCACTCCAATTTCGATTTGAATAGATTTCCACAGGCAGAGCATAATGTTGAATTGGGCATAGCTGAGGCCATAAAATACAAACCAAATCAAATGGTATTACGTTTAGCTCGATTATGTTGCTTTGGGGATTTGCTAACCTTTATTGATGTCATATATATTTGTTTCGGAGAAACTATGTCGTCTATATTTATTTCTATTTGTAATGTTTATGTTTATTTAGATTTTAAAGTTTGATCAGGAATTAAGGATAAGAATGAAGATGAGTGAATTTAAGGTGTATTCAGTTAAAGAAACTATTGGAAGAAAAGGGAAGGAAGAGTTTGTCAGAGTGGGACAAAGGAAAGTAAATAAAATAAAATACCTAAAAAAATACTAAATTTAACTCATTTAATAATCTGCAGCGCTTCATACATTTCGCTTTCATTTATAGTGTATTTAAGCATTGGTACTAAAACTTTTCTTATATTTCGTTGACTAAATTCTTGTAATTCTTTTGGCTTGAGACTTGTTGTTTAAGCAGCGCAAATTTGCTAATAAAACTATGAGAGAAGTTTTGAGGCAGTTTGATTGGGCGTTGCTAGTGATGATACGATTAATCATATGATGTGCATTAATCGGTTATTTTGCTTCGAATAGCAATGTAATTGTATCGAAAAACGGGATTCGATTAATTGAAACGTTAATCGATTAATTGCTCAAATAATCGCATCCCTGAGAAGCAACATTTGTAAGTTATAAGAGAGAATGTAAAGTGTGTACATTTTTTTTATTTGTCAGCATTTAAAGCTGATGCTGAATGCTTCGCATCTCTCAGGTCTTTATTTAGAATTTTTTCTTCAGACACCCAATGCAAATTTTTATTGTGAGAAAGAACATGGAAGTGGCTAGCACGAGCCAACAATCAAAGGTAGTTGAAAACACATTTCTGATACATTTTTAAATGCTTCGAGTGACTCCAAACATACCAAGATGACAAAGTCAATTGTAGAGGATAATTTGACATTTTCACACGTCCGAGCTACTGTTCCTGAATTCAACCCAAAATAAGTAATAATAGCTACTATATTTGTCGTTCTTATAAAATACTAAATAAATAATTACTACTTAAAAAAAAAAATAAAAAATCATTAATCGATTGTTATTTTCACTTTTGTTCGATTAATTTCGATTTATAATCGCCCAGCTAGATTAATTAATGAACAATTTTTGCCATCACTAGGCTTTGCATGTGTTGACTCTGTATGTATGTATGTATTTATATATGCTTATATTTGTGTGCATATTGTTGGCAAGGTAACTAACTTTTTGTTAAAGCTTAATTAACAGCTTAAATAGCTGGTCATAGCTGGTCATAGCTGAGTTAAGCCAGCTCATGGCTGGCTTGGAGGAATTCGCACGCAATTTAATCGCCTAACGCGCATATTGCGTTACCCACTATTGCGTGAAGCCGTCAATGTTGGTCCACCCTACAGCCAGGCCAACCTTTGTTACGTCAATTATGCAATGGAGCGTGGCACAAGGGCCGTTGCGCTGCAAAGGGGAGAGCAGGGTGTGGATGAGAAAAGGTGGTAAAGCACGTTACGTGCAGCACTTGTTGCCACCGAAGTTGCAAGTGGCAACTTTGACAGCGTTAATTTACATGCCTGGTCTTGCGTTGCTGTGAAGCCCCCTCTCCAAGCACATTTACACAGACACACATGCGCCTGTAATTAATACGTTTGTGTGTGTGTGTGTGTGTGTGGGATAACATTGCAATGGCATGCATGTGCCTGTGAGTGTATGAGAGAATTGAGAATTTCGAGCAGCAGCAATGTTTTCAATGGTATTTGCTGATTCGATTAGAAGTTGAAGATGAACAGCTCTCAAAGCAGCCCCATTGGAGGTCTGTGCATATATTAACCCAGTAACTGCAAAAGCTCTGATAAAATGTTAAATATTTTGCATTTTAGCGCATGTGCATGTTAAAGTGTTGGAAATGTTCAAATAGCGAGTTTGAGAAACCATCAGCTGGAGAAATTGTGTGATTTGAAATAAAGTTTGTAATTATATAATTGTGTTTATCAAGAAGAAAGTTGACGTTAAGATAGGACTTAAGTTTATGAAAGAACAGAGAGTGTAGTCAAATGTGCTCAATGGCTTAAGGCGGCTAAAGATCTATAACTTTAAATAGACAAAGTTAGAGTGTGAATATCATTTAAGATGTGTGTAACGTCCAATATAACATCCAAAAAAGCAACAATGAAATACATCACTTGGCTGCTGTACAAATTGTGCGGCTAATGCAATTGATTTCAATGATGTATACAAAATGCTTGAAAAGCACAACAGAACACACACATTGATGTAGGTATATGTGTGTGTGTGTGTGTGCATATAATCTCATTTGCCTAGGCACAACGCGTAGCACGTATCATCAGCCCGTGCGTTGCTCTCCCAATCTCCTCTTAAAAGCTCGCCCACAATTTTGACGCGTCCACGCATAAATTGATGTGCCCCTTGCTGCCCCATTGACAGTCTATAGCTGGTGCCAGCTCTCTCTCTCTCTCTCTTCGTTATGGGGCTGTTTGGCTGGGATTGCTAGTATTAGGAGGGCTGCAAACCATTGTGAAGGGGTGCCACATGAATAAATATCCATTTAAGCGCTGGTCATGCTGCCGGTCACAGCTGTGCGAGCTCCAATTGAGCCCGGGGACAACAACCACCGCAGACGACAAACAATTGTCAATTAAATTGTGTCTGTTCGAGAGTTGTGTCTCCAGCTACTCGACAATTCACCGTCTCCGCTCTGTCCTCTGTCCCCACACAGCAGGTGTAAAGCCCACACACTTTGCATAAAAAGGTTAACCCCATACGCTCTCTCAGACCCCTTTTTCCGTTATCGAACCAACTGTTGCTGTTGCCAATCGACCCCACTTTTTTTTTGGTTTCTCTCTCTCTCTCCGCCTCTCATTCTCTGGCATTTTACTAGGGTTCAATTTCCATGCGTTAATTAAATTTTATAATTTTTTTTAACTGAGCCCTCGAGAGAGCTAAAAGCTAATTGAAACGCGATACCTGCGCTCACGCTAAAATGTATAATTTTGTGGTTCAGCTTACTATTAAAATGAATGGTTATTTTTGCTAACTATACAGAATTATAATTGATTGATGTGGCCAACGGCTGTCAGTTTTTAATATGATTAATTAATTAATTAGGCTTGAGAGTTTGATTTTTAAAATATATTAAGAAAAGTTTTTTTTTTTTTTTTTTCTTATTTATTTATTTAATATAAATATATATAAATATATATAATAAAGGTGCTAACCTTCTGTTGTACACAGAAGGACTTATAATTATTTTAATTATTTTTAATTTAATTATACTTTTAATTTAGTTAATATTTTTGGCGAATCCCAAGCGTTTTTGCTGCCTTAGTGGTCTCACAGGGAGCACTTGTCTCGCTAGTCTGCTACGGTGCCTGACCAGTCTGTCACTGTATCTGCTAGTGTGTCTACCAAGCTGTTCCTCTACTGTATGCAGATTCAGATCTCGATGCAGGGTAGAGCCGCGCACATACCAGGGGCAGTTCGTAATTTGCCGCATAGCTCGATTTTGAAGGTCCTGTATGCGTTAATAGTTACTTTTTGCAGCTATTCCCCAAATCTGCGCACCATAGAGCCAAATCGGAGCCACACAGTGGACGTAGACTGTTCTCTTCACTCTTAGAGACATGGTGCTTCTCCTGTTGATCAGCCACCGCAGCTGTTGCATGCGTTGCCCACAAATCCTGGCCGCAGCTTTAATGTGAGGACCAAATGTTAAACGCTTGTCCAGGGTGATGCCAATGTACTTTGCCTGTGATGTCTAAATGGCTAGCAAGACAATAAAATATAATAAACAAATAGAACATTTTAAATAAAATAAAATAACATAGCCGACTTTTAGGGTTGAAATATATCCAAATTATTTTTTATACATACAAAGAGAGATAAAACTTTTGTTATATATTTTTTTCAGTTTTTAAAGACGCCATTTTGTATTTGATATATTTGATATATTTTGTGTTTATTTATAAAATCAAACGAGATTACATTAACCCCTTTGTGTACTTCGTCTGCTGTAAGTTCTGCCCTGTTGGACTTCCCGGTTAGCGGTTGCTATTACTTAAATTTTATATTTGAATCGTGCCAATTGTTACACGCAGAAAAGTATGCAAAATAAATATTCATACACTTTTAAGTAATAGCCTCCCTGCTTGGGCGTTTTTATGTTCATTAAAGCGTCTATCCAATTGCCGAACCCGACTTGAAATTACCAATAAAAAAAGGGTCTAGCTGTCTGCTGAGTAACCCTTAAAATATTTCATGCTCCTTTTGCAGTATTTTACTGAGTTTTTTCGCTTCTAAAAATTTAATTTCGTAATTGAACGATCTGATGCACCTAACCCAGTCCCTTCCCTTGTTGAATGTCCCTTTCTATTGCTCACTTGACTTTGCCCTGGTGGAGCAAGCAGCAATTTAATTGAAAATTTATCAGTTTCACATTTCATTTGCATATGTGCACAGTTTGCTTGCCCCGCAGTAGCACCGACCGACACACAGGCTAGAGTATACTCGAGGCTTCTCCAATTTGCATCGTTGACAGTTTTAGTACATCTGAATGGGATATCTTTTCGTATGAGCCTCATGGGCAACAGCAATTTCCACAAATATTTTCGGTAACGCCTATGGCCCAGAAATTGTTATTTTCGAAACTCTCTTTCACGTCGAACCAAGCTATTTGCATTTGCTCAATGCACATTTCGAGTAAGGTTTTAGTTATGCCGTTCTAGCATACCCTGTAAAATGTGTGTATACTTGCTTGCAGCTAAGCAAAAGCTGAAACTTATTTATCTTTAACAAGTAATTATTCTTATTCTTAGTAAAATTATGTTCTTAGCTTTCTAAATTTCAGTTTCGAATTTTTATAGAATTTAAATTACATATTTGTTTAAGGTAGTTTCCGCAAATCGTTGAGCTTGCAGCTCATCATTATTGCTCTACAAGATTCTCTTGACTCTGATGTGTAACTGAAAGGTATTGTTAAAGATTTCTATGCTGCAGACTCTTCTATTATGACTGGAATCACTCTAATTAAGCAATAGCTGAGTGAGGAAGAGAGGAAGAGGCGTAGCTTGATTGTATTTGTGTCCATACAATTTGGATCTGTTGCATGTATCTGCTTATTGATTTTATTTGCTTGACAGCAATAACTTAATTAATATAAATGAGAATTTTTGCTTACTTGGGCGTAAGTGAGATAGAATAGACGGAAGC
Organism: Drosophila buzzatii; assembly: GCA_035045845.1. Classification (NCBI taxonomy): domain Eukaryota; kingdom Metazoa; phylum Arthropoda; class Insecta; order Diptera; family Drosophilidae; genus Drosophila; species Drosophila buzzatii. The sequence goes on from JAWNOS010000488.1 coordinate 156,556, forward strand.
TGCTTATGTTTCTGTCAAAGTTAGCACTGAAGTAATACTAATTAAAAGTTCTTTCTCAAAGTTAGTTAGTTAGGACTGAAATTGATATTGCAATTGATTGGCTCAAGTACTTTGTAGGTACTTTACAGGCTCTTTTGCTAGATGCTTTCATTTTGCTAGTATATGTGGAATATATGATAACTGCTTAGCGGCAACGTCAACTGTCTGCACTATATAATTTTATGAGCTGAGCTGCATATGCTCTATCTAGCTACCGATAAACTGGAATGGGCTTTAGCCATATTTGTGCTATTAAAAATCCTGCAAGCGCAAAGCGGAATCGAGTTGCTGTCGCGCAAAACATTGTATGACATCGTTAAAATATTTGCACTGAGAACATTAACTGCCAGTCGCTTAATGCAGGGGCTTATGTGTGTGGGCATATATGTATGTGGGTGTGTGTGTGCGTGTGCGTATTTGCAGGATGACATGCTGCTTTTATTAATTTATTTTTATGTTTAATAACAGGCTGGGCTGGCGCCATATGATAGCCATAACAATATCGTCAATGAGGTTGTAAATTATGAAAACTTCATTTTGTGGCAATATCTAAAGGACGCCCAGCACCACCACACACACGATTTCTTTTTGTTCATTTTATCATTGACGTCATTCTATAATAATATTTAACACCATAGCCTCTGTTGAACATTGAACATTTAACGGATGTCAGCTTTAAGCGTTGCACTCAGAGCAATTAATGCAACAGCTCAAATGTGGTCAAACGGGTCCTGGGAATTTGGATTGATGAAGCTGCGAAAACGGTTTTCCCACAATATTTAAGAGTTTCACACAGTTTCCCGCAAACACTTCTCAAATTGTGCTCATTTACGAATTGCGGTTGTTTAATTAATATCAAGCTGATTAATTAGTGTTTGTGTGAGAAATCCAATATGCGAAGAGTCCACATATTTAAAGCGGCTACCAACAATTGATTTCATTATGCGATTGCATGAAAGGTTTCATTGAAAATTGCCATTAATTTCATTAGTACTTCGATGTATATACACTGAGAAGCAAAAGTGTAACACGAATTCAATATTGTAACTTCAAAGGTCTGTATTTTCACTTCTACTGCATGGATGCTTGAGTTCTTAGTCTCGTTTTGTTGGTACAGTAATTTAGCTATATTTAAAAAAATTTCAAGTCATTCGGTTTGCTAGAAGAGAAATGCGAGTAAAAAATGTAAAAAAGTCAATTGTTACAGTTTTGCACTATGGCTAATTTTTTAACAAAAACATTTATTAATATTTTTTTAATATTTGGTCCATAGCCCTTTTGCCTTTTTTAATTGTTTTATGCGATTGGGCATACTCTGTGTGTAGCATCTCACCATCTCAGGAGGAATCGCGTACCAGACGTCCTTCGTCCTTGCCCACAACTCCATCATTCCACTTGGAGGGACGGCATATTGCGCAAGCTGCGACTTTACATAACTCCATATGTTTTCGATGGGGTTCATGTCAGGAGATTGCGGAGGCCACTTCAAGGAACTGAATCTCTGCTGTGAGATCCAGTTTTTAACCAAATGGGACGTGTGCTTCGGGTCTTGTCTTGCTGAAAAATGCATTTTTCAGCAGCAAGTCCCTATTTGCGACGACTTCTCCCATTATTTTGTAGAATTGACGATATTGCTCCTTACGCATTATCCCTTCAATTAAAACCAAGGTCCAACTCCATTTTTGTGTATACAGCCCCAAACCATAATGGAGCCGCCCCCGTACTTGACAGTTTGCCGTACAGTAGTTAGAGACTGGATTGTGGGATCTCTAGTCCAATACCACGATCGCCCATCTGACTCGATACGGTTTATTTTAGTTTCATCTGACCTATTACCTTTAAAAAACTTGTATAACAATTGTTTAAAGTCGTCCTGAGTAACTTACAGCATCCCAATCAGCTACAGTCCAATGTTCATAAGCTGCAGCAAAGTCTTTACGCAAGATAACGTGTTTTTTTGCAAGGAACGGTTTTTTTCTTTCTTTTGCTTTTAGTCCTAATCTGCCAAGACTACGACGGACTGTCCACTCACTGGCATTCAATTAAGCATCTTCGCTGCTCGTTTGGCGTTATGACCTGATTGCCTGTTATCAGCCTTGCCACGTGGCGTGTGTCGCGATCGTTCAAAATTCTTGGTCGACCTCCTTTATTGCTAGGGATACTTTGTTGAGTGTTTTTTTCTTCTTTGTACAGTCTATGACTAATACCGAATTTTTAGCCACTTTACGAACAGATACACCCGCTAACTAATTCATTATTTTTTTTTGTTTTCCTCTCTTGGTTATTGCGTTTTAATTTGCTTAAAATGGTAAAAGCTCATAAAGTTCAATGCAAATAAATAAGCTTTAACGGTAACAAAAGCTTGTATACCAATGCTTGTTTTTGCGCTGAGAGAGCATAACTGTAACAATTGACCCTTCTTACTCTTTGCCATCGCATTTCTCTTCTAGCAAACCGATGACTTAAATTTTTTTATTAGCTAATTACTGTCCAACAAACGAGACTAAGAACTCAAGCATCCATGCGTGAAGTGAAATACGACTTTGGTTACTTTGAATTCGTGTTACCTTTTGCTTCTCGTGTAAGTAAAGGCAGCAATGCGTGTGCGGTTGAAATAATTACCGAAACCCACATGAGATGTGGGTGGCCGCACAATGTGCGAATTCATATGGATAGTGGAGAAGCGAGCTCAAAGGAAACATAATGGAATTTGATATAACAATATTGTATTTAATTGTATTATATATAGTTTTTATGCTGTTGCGTATTCTCAATAATAATCGATAAATCGATACATTAAATTTAACTTTTAAAGTTTCTGATAAAATACTTTTAGATATGTTTTAAATGTGTGCGTAATCGAATTCTTTGTTGAACTCTAGTTATATTCCAGTCTGTCATTCTTACGAGAGCAACTGCGTTTAAAATTGATTTCATTTTATATCAAATGAAATAAGAATCAAATAAAAATTGTTTAGCCTTTTTCTAGTCCTGCCAGCTGGCGCTGTTCAAACACATCCATAAACGTCAGGACCACAAGAACGTCGTTTGCAGTCAAATTTGTTTGATACGCTTGCCTGGGGACTTGCTGCAATCAAAACTTTGTGCTTATGCCTCCACTTGAAAATATTTATACGTATATTGGAATTATATTGCATTTTTATTACCTATGCGTATAAATTCTATTTCTTTTTTTTCTTACTTGTTTTGTGTCAAAGCGGGCTGGCGCAACATTTTAAAAAACAATTTCGCTTGATACAATTTCTTGTTTGTCTGTATTATCGCCGAAATGTATGCAAATACACATGCATGCGCATAATACATACTTTAGCGTAAAGCAGCCGTCGCCGCAAATACGCACAGCTGTAAACATGCACACAAACAGCACACACACACACACACGCACACACACACATGCTTAAGGCAGCACATGCGGCGTATGCGTAATTTTTATTTGCATGCCAGACAGACAACGACATCGTCGTCGTGTCTGCCCTGCGGCTGCTTATCATTTTATACGTGCTCGTGTGCGTGTGTGTGTGTGTGTGTGTGTGTATGTATGTTTGTATATACTATATGTATGTATTAATTTGTGTTTATATGTATGCAAATCTGAGTGTCGTATGCCTGCTGTAGTAATGTTTGCCTTAGCAGACACTTTGAAGTGTTCTTCCATACGATTTCGCCACGATTTTGTTACGATAAAAATTAAACAATGTATTTGCATCAGTTGATAAGCATTTAGCGGGAATTATGTTAAAATATTATATTTTAAATTATTTTATACAATATGCATTATATTGTATAAATTATTTTATACAATATGATTTTATTGTATAAAATAATTTAGAATAAAAATATTTTAACATAATTCTTGCTAAATGCTCAAGTACTTCACTGTCAATTGAAAGAATAATGTATTAAGATTATATATATACATATATTAATTATATATATATATATGTATATTAATTGATGTACTTTCAATCAAGCAATTATAACCGCATTTTTCCTCTCATTTTGGAATTCAGCTTTGTAGTATTTTCTCTTTTTTGTTTGTTTTCCGGGCGAATTAAATAAACAAGTTGAATTTTATTTTATATGCCCGGGCGGGAGTACAAATAAATAATATGAGGTGACATTTGTTGTTCTTATTGGTTGCTTTCTCTCTCTCTTTTTTTTTTTTTTTTGATTTATGACTATGTGTGTGTGTGGGTGAGTGGGTGGTTAGGTGTTGTCCTTAATGTGTTTTCATGGCTTGTTTAAAATGATTTTCGCTTTGCCACTCAGGAAATTATTTTCGTTTATTGTTTTTCTTTTTTTTTTTTCGTGACGGAACTTTCCGACGAATATGCGTGTCTCCTGCGGGCAACTGTTGCTTCAGTTAATCATTTTGCGGTCTTTCGTTATATTTCAGCTCAATTAGGCTGGCAATCATAACTGAACTGTTGGCTAACAAAAACTGACAGTAAAAAAAAAATTAAAAAAGTATATGGATGAAAATCCAGCTGCTATATAATATATACACAATACAATATTAATAAAAATTCCAATTGCATTCACGTCAAACAATTCGAAACAAAAAAAAATCGCAAACGGAAAGCGATCAAGGCGAAGCGCCACAAGAGGCACAAAGTGCACAAAATGAAAACTGAATGAATGAAAAGGCATAAAAACCAAACTCAAGCGTTTAATTAATCGAGTGGAAAGATACACACACTCAAACACACACACACAAACACACATCCTTACTCATACACACACACGTGCATATATCGAATTCAGGCGAATTAATCGCAAACGGCAAAGGACAAACATCAATATGGAGACCAGCTCAAAGGGCCGATAGACTGAAAAACAAGGCCACAGGCAAGAGCAAAGCTTAAACAGAAAATAAAAATAAACAAGTAAGAAGGCTCTAGTGGGGACGGCTCGACACAAGATCCCCCCGACCCACAAAAAAAGTGATACTCTCTTCTTTATGACCGCAGGAGGGGGGCCTCCGCGGGGGGGCGCGCCGGGGGGGGGGGGGGGGGTACGCTATTAACACAACAACTACACTTTTATTGAGAGATATGATTGAAATAAACAGTGGAGGGAAAGTAAATATAACTATATGTATGGGAGCCAAAATTCCAGGCCTTGGAATAGGAGTGGGGTGTAAGCGGAGGGGGGGGGGGGGGGCGATCAAAAAAAAATACAAAATAACATAGCCGCGATCTTAATATCTAACTAAATAAACAAATTTGAAGTCTAAGGCGAAGAGGGGGTAAAGCTAAAACCAAAAAAAAAAAAAAAAGAAAACGCGTTTCTCGTTTATATAGTAATGATAGGAGGGGGGGGAGAAACAAAAAAAAAACAAAATGAACTGGGCGGAAAATATGGGGGGTGAAGTACCCCTGTCGGGTGGAAACGGACGGGAGGAGGGGGGGGGGGGGGGGGGGGGGGGGGGGAGGAAAAGGAGGGGCATAAATTATTTTTTATGGGATAAAAAAAATATATATGGGGGGGGCGCGCCCCCTGCGTATATATACAATTACACATTATAATCCGAATTTTCATTATTGGGGGGGGGGAAAAACGATTGGCTTTAAGCTTTTGTGAGTGTAGACCTATAGTTACCCTGTCTGTCTGTCTGTCTATTAATAAACAGAAACACTAAAATGTACACAAAACAGATCTAGGACAGAGTGTATCCATGAACGGAATAGAAATTGCCAAACATTAAAAAAAAAGACAATTTAAAGTTTCATTAGTTTATCTCTCAATGCATAGGTGCGATGATACCCGCCTTCTATTGCTATACAGGATATGAAAAGAAAAATATAAATGGAAAGTCTGCTAGAATTGAGCGCTGACAGCTCAGCACTTTGTGAATCAAACGAGCTCTCGGCAATATTCGATTCGATTTTAAATAGCATCTACATATATGCATATAGCAATAGGATAAATTTAGTGAAGAACAATGACATTTAACAATTCAATAGGCGAGGGCTGGCCAAATGCAATGACAAAGCATTAGCAGCGTAATCTGCAATGAAATTGGAAAAAAAAATGAAATCAATACTCATTCTGTAAGCGCCAAAAGTTTTGCTTCTTAATGTAGGGGGCGTGGCCAAGTGATAGCTATTCACGTAATTGATTGTCTAGCACACGTTGCGACGTTTGCTGCTCAATGTCTCTCTGCAACAGTTCTTTGCCGCCAGCTGCGACAGGTCCTGAAGCATTCGCCGTTTAGCATAGTCGTAAGCCTTTCGCATGCAAATCTATTGCCACTCGCTTTAGTTATGCCGCCCGTTTATTGGTTCATTTGTATAATTTTATGGTTTGCTCTATTTCCATCGCTCGACATTTGCCATGCAAATACTTAGCATTTTTCCATAGTTTTCTATTGGAATCGAGAAGATTTCCACTCTTTCATCGTTTACCCTTGTAAAATATATTCGCAGATGCTTGAGAGATACTTGGGTAATTTACGTTGAGTTCCATTAAAGAATTGTGAAGGAAAGTAAAGGAATTTATGTATGTAAAGTGTTCTGCATCCAGAACATATAACAAATTTACACTGTATCGTTTATATATATATCATAACAAACTTAAACTTTATTGAATATATATAAAATACACCAATGTTTTGTCTATTTAATGTTTTGCGTTTAATTTTATATCTTGAACTGCCGCTCTTCGGCTCATTTTCAAGACTAAAGTATCGACGTATCGAAGCTGGAAACCCAGGCTGCGATCCCTCGATAGCTAACAGGGCTGCAAAACAACAATTGGGTTTGGAATGATCTAGTTCACAACATCCCGCCCACCGTAAAACTACGTGGGAGTTTTACCAATAACATCAAGAATAGCTAATTTAGATACGGGACGCTTTAAGATACCAGTTGCTGTTTTCACCTCCGCTATACGTATGACTCCATCTTTTTTCCCGATGCCGTCCCACAGTTACCATCACTGGTCCAAAGTAATCCAGTCCCGTATATGAAAACGGTCGCATGTAAGGTGTCACACGATCTATTGGTAGCTGCCCCATATACGGCGATATCGGCTTTGCATTTCTATTTTTACAGTATTGACAGTTCTTCTTAGCTTGTCTGACCGCACTACGTAAGCATGGGATCCAAAATTTTTGTCTAACTTCTGCAATAATCAATTCATTATTTTGATGATGAAAACGTTTGTGATATTGTTGTATAATTAATTTTGTAATCAAATTATCTTTTGGTAAAATTATGGGTTCTCGTGTACTTTTCGAAACTGCTGTAGCGTACCCAATTCTTCCGTGTCTTATAAGTCCCTGATCTTAAGTGTGGGAGTTAATGAGTGTTATCGCTTTTCTTTGATACTGTTCCATGCTTCTGTAAGTCGTCTATTTCCTGGGTGAAATTCTGTTGTTGTGCCATTTTGCCAATATGACCTCTCTTTCTGTAGTTCGATTGATGACGTTCCTTTGTTGAGTTTTTTACTTTTGTTTACGTAGTTGATTTATGAATCTTACTATCCAACCTACAGTACGTTTCAAACGCTATAGTTTGAGAACGCTGTATATCGATCCAGGAGTTATCGATATCGTTAATTATGCTTACGAAGTTCTATTGCTTCCTCGTTTGTTAATCTGTTTTCTGCGCTGGCCAAAGTGATTCTCTTGTTGTAGAAATGTGGGACCTGATGTCCACAGCCCATTCGGCACGTAGTTCAAAGTTTTGTGTGCCCTCGTAGCAATATCAGCAACATTCATGTTGGTTGGAACCCACCGCCAGCTGTCTTTATCAGTAGTTTCCAGGATTTCGCCTATTCGATGAGCCACGAATGGTTTATACTGTCGTTGATCAGAGTTAATCCATGACAAAACCGTCTCAGAGTCTGTCCACAATACTGATCGTCGTATGCTAATGTCGTGACACTCCATAATTGAGCTTCTGAGTCTCGTTCCTAGTACTGCAGCTTGTAATTCGAGTCTAGGTATCGATAAGTGTTTTAAAGGAGCCATCTCGATTTTCCTGCAACAATATGACTTAATGTGATTCTTTACCATTATTCTCCAATAAGCAACTGCAGCAAATGCCTGCTCACTTGCTCTACAATATATGTAACTCCACTTAATTCCTTTAGTTAGAAAATAAGGCGAATAGCTCTTTCTTTTTAAAATCTTTTACTTTTTCGATTTGCAGCATCCATTGCTTAAATCGAATAAATAACTCTTCAGGCAATAAATCATTCCAATCTATTCCAACTCGCCCACTGCTTGCATCAAGTTTTCCTTTTGTTAGATCTGCTAACATTCCAAACGGATCTATACTGACTTACTAGACTGAGCAACTGTCGTTTAGATGGGCACTTAATCCCTCTAACGATGTCTTTATCGACCTTGTTCAGCTTCAAGTCGAATACAAATTTGTCCTTTGCGCTGTCCCAATGCATGCCCAAAATTTTATCGATGACTTCAGCGTCCATGTTAACAGTTTGTCTTTTCGACCAGTCGGTATCCTTGTTTAGCTTTGCTTGTACTTCCGTTGAATTTGACACAAAGCCCCTCAGTTCGAAATGCGCCAATTTGTGCACTCGACATACCTCTTTACTTATCTCATGTGCTTGCTCTTTAGATTGGAAGCTACCACATAATCGTCCACGTAGTGTTTGAAGTGTATTGCATCGATCACTTCATTTCTGTATTTTACAGCTGATACGCTTTAAGTTTTTTACGTATTGTGCACAGCACGGTGAGCAAGAAGCTCCGAATATCATAACCTTCATTTTATAGGTTTCAACGTCACCATTCAGCTAGGCCTCCATAAAAATCTCAATGAATCCTGATCTTCCTCTCGTACCGATACCTGAAGAAACATTTCTTTTATGTCAGCGCATACTCCAATCTTACCCTGTCGAAATTTAAATAAAATCTTCGTCAATGGCGGTTTTCATCCGGTCCTTTTAACAGTTTGGAATTCAATGACACTCCGTTAACCATTGCAGCAGCATCAAATACAGTCTTATCTTGTTTGGTTTATTTACATTGCTTACAGCGAAATGTGGTAGGTACCATGTTCTTGTACCAACCTTTTTGCTCTTCGATTGACATTTTTACCGCATACCCCTTTTTGACAAATTCCATAAGTGCGGCATCATACTCCGCGAATTTCCCGTTACGCTCCAATTTGTATTCTACTGCTTTTAACCTTTTTAATGCTGCGTTATAGCTATCCGGAAAATGTACATCATCTTCAGACCATATAAGTCCAGTTTCGTAAGCTCCTTCAATCTGCTTTGTAGTTTCCATCAATATTTTTCGAGCACCTGATCATATACAGATTCCAAGGGCTTTCCGTGGGTTTTACTCCAAAATTTTCTGTTGAAAAATAGTCAGACATAAGTTTATGCAATTCTGACTCCTCCGTATTTTCTTAACTGTGTATGAAATACGACTGACATCAATGGGGACGAGACTTGTTTCTGTGATCCCAGTGACCCATATACAAGCCATCCTAATTTCGTTTTTGCTGCTAATAAGTTACTATCCAAATTGATGCTTCTCAATGTAGATCCCAGATGACAATTATTTATGCCAATTAACATTGTAGGATCTGCTTCATATATCCGTCCAATGGGATATTTCTTAGTTGTCTGTATTTATTTTTTAATTCTTGTAGATCTACCGTCTGTAGTGGTAGTTTCAAGTCTGGAACTGTGTTTGCTTTAAGACTCATCCATTTTCCATTCCCACCTGGGTTTCTTACTCTCAAGTTACAGCTCATTGTCTTTCTTAGACGCATGACTACCAATCCAGTTGAGCGTAGATCAGACTTTTTGATTCCGCCTAACTGACACGCTAGCTTCTCATTTACGAGTGATGCTGAAGATCCCTCGTCTATAAACCTTGTCTTCGTTATCAATTATTTGGACCAATGACCTCAACTGGCAAAACCTTAAATAACAATCTTGAGACTCCATTGTCAAGCTTATTTATGGCTGCCTCTGCCGTGTTATTTTTGAAGTCCCATTCTGCTGTCATAATGCAGTGACTATGGTGTAGTTTTGTACAACCATCCTGACCACAACTATGTTTCTTTTTGCTGTCGTCAAACTGTGTCCTCTGTTCAAACATCCGAAGCAAACTCTCAATCGTTTCACCATTGTCCACCTCTCCTTCGTGCTTGCTTTCTCAAACTTGTCGCTTTTGGTAGCGTGTGATCTCCCTCCACTGATAGCACTTTATCGGAAAATTGACTGTCTCTCTGACTGTTCAGTAGTTTGATATACTCTCTGAGTATTGTTTCGACCATTCCTAGACTGTGGCCTTTGACTACTTGTCATTGTTGCTGCTCGCGCTACCGATCTTGCCACGATACTGAGCCAATTAGTGAAGTGTCTCAGGTCTCATATGGACGAATACTCTGCGTAATCTACCCACTGGATCCGCTTCGTCATTGGCAACTTCTCAACGAGTTGTTCCAAAAGTACTGGATTGTGCAATGCTGGATTGCATTCGCCGATTGTAGAAATACTACCAAATTCTCAACTTTAGACGAAAAAGGTACTAATTGCTCCAAATTATTCTCGTTGACCGGACGAATCTCACCAATCACCTCTAATTGGCTTTTTATGAGTAACTCTGGTCGCCCATACGTAAATTGGAGACGCTCTATAATGCGTTCCACATTTATTGGATTAATCAGAAGTCCTTTTACTTCTTCTTTGGCCGATCCCTTCAAGCTCTTCTGCAATCTGAGCAAGTTTTCCAATTAGAGTATCCATACGCTGCAGAAGATTCCCTAAACATTGTAACAAATACGGGCCAATCTTCAGCATTTCCTCTAAACTCTGGCAAATCAATTAACTTATACAGTGGTGAACCATGTGACATACTCATAGGTGTTCTATCTGTTCATTTCTTTTTATTCTACGGCCCTGTCCCAAATCTTCTGATCGCAACCCTGGAATCCCTCATGCCCCGATACGTTACCTCTCCGACTGCAACAAACGATTCATCTGTATTGGGGACTCCACTTCTAGTACCAACGCCATAGGTTCCATAAGTAGTTGGACCATTTCCATGCGAGCGCCATACACGCCTCCTTGATTGGGTATACCGAAGCTCCGTTGCCACCAGTTGGCGCCGCTTGCTGCCCTGTTTCAATTCCAGATTCTCTTCTTAGCTATCCTGGTTGTCACGTAAGTCACCCTGTGTGACTCTTTGACCATCAATTTGGTCACAAGTGCTGCTTCATGTGAGACGCCATACACCCTCCAGTATACGCATCCTTCTTGCCATTGCTTTTGCCACGATCGTCATTTGTGCTGAGTCCAAGGGTATTCCAGAACCAATGCCTTCGTTTGCTGATACCACCTCGTGTGTTCCAGTTTCGGTGTAGGCGTGACGTTTACATTTGATCGGTCTCTAAGCCACCAGCTCCTTATACATCATTGGCCGCCCTTTCTCTCCAACTAGTCCATCGCCTTCACAAACTGTCCCTGCGAAGCTTGTAGTTCCTCTTCTCTCTTCTGTTATTTATCTGTTCACTTGACTATCTGCATCTAGACACTTGCGTAGTTAATTGCTTTATTTGTTCCAATAAGATTCCAATCAAATCGTTATTATCTTATCTTTTTCTTTATTAATAACCTATCATTATTATTCGAATCCATTTCCGAAATTCATTTAACTTTTCATTTGTTTTCTTATTTTCTTTCTTCTGTTTCTTCCACTTCTTAAAACACATCTTGATTTTATATATGTACATCATATACACTCGAAGCGTAGAAATACCAATCAACATTCATGTACGTATGTATGTATCACTGCATTCGCCGAATTTCACAATTCCATGTAATTGCGATTCACATGCATATAAGACGGTTCTAACCAATACAGACACACATGTACATATATATGTGTATCACTGCATTGCGCCGAATTTCACAATTCCATGTAATTGCGATCAACATATCCAAAGAGCGCCAATATCATGATAAAATTAAAACTGTTCTCATCCAGACTATAACAATTTACACGTATCGTTATATATATATCATAACAAACTAAACTATTGAATATATATAAATACACCAATTTTTCTATTAATGTTTGGTAATTATATCTGAACTCCCTCTTCGCTCACAAGACAAACGACGTCGAATGGAAACCAGGTGCGATCCCTCAACAAGGGCCAAAACAACAATTGGGTGAAGATCTAGTTCACAAAGTAAGATAAATATTATGTAAATTCTTTAGCAACAACAGAGAGAAAAGCTGAGAGGGAGCTAAAAAGAGAGACAAAGATACAGAGATAAGTAGTAAGTGGTAGAGAGAGAGAGAGAGAGGGCAAGTAGTTAGCAGTGAAAGAGTTCAACTGAAACATTAAAATATTAAAGGTGAGAGAGTAAAAGTGGGAGAATGAGAGTACCCAGTTCCAGTTTAATTATTTCCCTGTCTCTCTCACATTCTCTACTCAATGTTTGATTAAGTGTGAGCGAGGTATAGCAAAATACCAAATAAAAAAGGGAAGACAATAGGCAATAGATAGACGTAAGAAAAGACTTGATCGATAAAGAGAACGAAATGCACTCTTGAGAAGCTTGACTTTCTTTTTTTATGAATTTTCTTTTATCATTGGATATATGTAATAATAAATACAAAAAGATATTGTATATACTAACTGATTGCATTTCTCTTTCTTTCTAGGTGAGCAATGCGTTTTCAACAATTTCTGTCACGTTGATCTTTAGACGGTAGGTGTTTTTTTTTTTATAGCAACAAAATCGTCTTTCTATCTAATATATATTGAATTAGTGTACATAAATTGAAAGTAAATTTGTTCCACTTGAAATATCAAATCCAATTTAATGCTTCGTGCCCTGAAATTTATCAATATGCATGACAGGAATGAAAATTTTGATTACATGCATCTCTATTGCAGACAGTCAGTGCTGAAAATCAGCGCACGTCTTCATCGAAATGAAAATGGGAAAAAGTTGTGCCTTTTGTGCCCCATTCGTGTGGCAGTGGCAATTAGAAACATATTGCGAACATATTTTGCCATTGTTGCCAGACATGTTTTGTTGTTGTTGCTGTTGTTGCTCTTGAATGGCAAATGGCAAATAAAAAATGGCGGCAATGGCGCCGCAGACATGTTTCTGCATGCCGGCAAACAGTTTAAAGTGAAACGTGTGTGTGGGTGTTGCCAGACTGGGCGAGCACTCGGAAATCATTCTGATAAGGGTTGCCAAGTGGCGAGGTTGAAGAGTATTTTTATTGTTATTGCGTGTTGCAAAAAACGTTGAGGCAAACAGGATGAAATGAAAAAAAAAAAAAGAAACCAACTGTGGGCAATATTTTGCGGACTTGCTCAACTGGCAGTCGAATCGGCATTTTAAGCCCATAGACCAAAGTCTTTTGTTCGTGCTGCCACACTGAGTTTCATTCAATCAACGGCATCAATCAGCCAAGCGGGAGTAGGAATAAAAAGGCTCCACGGATTTTCAACTTCATTTTTGTCGATTTCGTGATCGTTGATGTGAAAATGCTTCTTTCGCTTTGCGTATAGCTGGCGCTAACACCTGGCCAACCTGTTCACGTATTTATTAAGTCATGATGCCGAATGGCAGGCCATTCAAAAAGAATAGAGCACGGCGCTGCTCTGGCTTCTCTACCTTTTATTATCATGCACAGCAGCATCATCATCGCCATCTGCATTCGCGTCAGCATCAGCATCGTCATTGTAGCTCTGCTGTTGTGTCTGCCCGTTAAGCGTTCAATCCTGCAGGCTCGATTTTTCCACACCATTTTTAACTTTTTCGTTATTTTTTTTTCCTGTTCTTGGGCTCTTGTTTACTTTACTCGCTGCGCTACGGTTGGTCCTTTTGTTCACCTTGTTGGCATACCTTTTCTTGCTTTTGTGCATTTCTGAGTGTCCAAATCGTTTGAATGTAATTTTTCGCATTTGATGCCATTTACGCATCATTGAAGTCGTCTTCGAGTCGCTTTCCAATCATTCATTGCGGTTAGATACTGCAAAAGAGAGAAGCAATTGTAGTATATTTCTTCTTCTGTGAATGGATGTTTGAATTTCTGTAACGAAAGTTTATCAATTTAGTTTGTAAATTAAAAGAAAAATTTAATGAAGTCAAGTTTTCGCTAACCTTTAGACTGTTCCTAATTGGGTTCATTGAAACATTTCAATAATTTCTTCATACAATTTCATTCTCAATTTTGAAAATGATTGTAACATTTTGTTTGACAAGTTTCAATTTCAAAGTTCTTGAGGTCATTTTGCTTTCACCAGCCATTCTTTTGCCTCATCTGAACTGACATTTGACACGCCTCATTATGCACACACTTCTTTAGTGGCCCTAACAATGAGGGGGCGATAAAGTCAGGTCAGCTCAACTCAAGTTCAGTTCAAGCTCTTTGTGCACAAAAACTTGCGCAACATTTGGCAGCTGAACCAACTGGAAAAGCATTTAAAGTTTTCTTTATGGCTGTCATGACTTTTGCTTGCCTCAAATACAAATTTTATTCTGCAGGCCGACGTCGACTGCTCATTAGTTCAACAACTGAATATTAGATATGGTATATATATATATCAATATATCAATGTGTATGTGTGTGTGTGTCGGCTATGCTGCCTTTCGCATTTCAATCAATGTGCAAACTTTTGCCGCACACAAATGCATACTAAAAAGTCCGCCAGCTGATGTTGATAGAAAAAGCCAGCGAGAAAGTTACGTCAAATTGAATTCCGTGCAAAAGTTTGGCCAATTTTTATGTTTTTTTTTTTTGTTTAAACTTTATGCTGGGCAGAAATATATTCTTGGCAATACTACGCCTTCAGCGACATTTCTATTATATACTCTGTAAGCATGACAATGCACAGGAAATAGGAATAGGAGTATGGACCTAGTTGTACAAATGCTTTTGTATATTGCTATACATACGTGGCATAAGCACGTTGTTCACTTTCTTTCTTTTATTACATACAAAATTTGCAAATAGAATTTCCTTTTATTAGGGTATAGCCATAAACTGTTGCAAAATTATTGATGATGCGTCGTAGGCGTCGTATACGTAATATACATAAATATATTTACACTCTCGGATTATTTGTCTGCAATTTACCTTGTCCTTTCTTATGCTCGCAACTGTGCCGGAAACATTATGAAACTGATTTGATGCCGACTTGCCGTCTGCCACTTGCAGCTGTCAGTCTGCTGCAGCGCGAGATTCACAATAGCCAAGCGGAAGTACAAGTCGCTTATCCAAGCAGCTTTCGCCCCATTCCCCAAAAAACTCATTCGACTCTCTTGCTTACGCTATTTTATTATTACCTTCTATTTTTTTTCTTCTGCTTTTACCCATTCTGTTCTTGCGCTCGGCGCACATTTGCATATCAATTTGTTTCATTCGTGCACTCAAAGCTTTGCATCTCGTTTCTTTGTGTGTGTGTGTGTGTGTGTGTGTGTGTGTGTGTGTGTGTGTTTGTGTGCTACATTCTGCTGCATTCTTTTGGGCGCTGAGTGCATGCCGCTTTGTGTAATCTGCTTTGTTGTTGCTGGTATTGTGACTGGGTTCCATTGGGTTCCATTACGCGTAATCGTGCAAAAATCTGAGTTTCTTTCTTCGTTCTTTAAGTATGTTTGTGACTTGTTTATTGGCCGCGGCTTTACTTGTTCCTTTTGCAGTGACAAATGGTGCATGGCATATGGCTCAAGTTTTCTACAAATTTATAGCAAGCCTAAAAGTATTATTTATTGGCGAAAGCAATTTGTTTTGTAGCATTATATATATTTCTTTTAAAATATATTATTTTTAATATATATAAATAAAAAAAAATGCAATAAAATTATTGATAAATTCTGCCTGTGCTGCCTTTTAAAGTAGTTGCTGAAAAAGCAACTTACAACCATTTTCCGCTGCAATTTTCCAGTTAAGCAATTCAAATGCTCACATGCACACACTCACACACATGCACGCGTAAATTGGAAAACTGTGTGAAAAACGCTGCCTCGAAAAATTCGCGTTGTCATTTGTTTTGACATTTCGCTAATAACAGAAAATTAGTGTTTCCGCTGTCAGCGCGGAAAATGTTGCAAAAAAAAGTGGGAAAAATAAAAGTGTTGAGGATAAACGTGGCAAGGCGAAGCGGAAAATAATGGAAAACTATTTCCGATGCATATAAAATTTGGGTCTTAAAACAGGCTAGCATGGATTTGCTTTTAGTGTGTGCCAGTTGTGCATTAAAATTGTGTTGATTAGTACAGTTTGATCCACTTATAGCGTACGCAACACAATTTCTTGTTTTGCATATGCATGAGGCTCCACTGTACATGTCGCACAGTGTCGAGGATGTTGTGACAACCGCTGCACAGCGGCAGAAGGGGCCACATGCAACATGGCGATGCTAAGCCTCGCACTCGAGCTCAAGTGCTGCAGGCTGCAGCGTGTGCTCGTTGGAGTGTGAGGAGCATGGCACAATGTGCTGCATCAGCAGCAGGCAACAGCAAGAGGAGGAGCTGATGTTGATGCTGCTATTGCTGCTGCTATTGCTGCTGCTGTTGCTTTTGCTTATGAAGCTGTGCGCAAATATGGAAGCTAAAAAGGCTGAAAGAAGCAGCAAGCTAAGCTGGCGCAGAGTGACGAAGTGAGGCTGTTCAATGTGGAAAATGGTTGGGGGTAAAAGGCGAGGGGCCAGTGTATAAATGCAACTCATTAACAGCTTAACATTGCGGCGAACCTGCAACACAGAGTTCATGCAGCACGAGCTCGTGTTGTCAAAATGTCAACACGGCAGCAACTTTCTCAATAGTTGCTCCCATCAGCAGCGGCAACAACAATTGCTGCAGCACCAACAACAATTTGTCATGCAAATAACACAAGCTACATGAAAAGTTTGCTGCAACAACTGCAAGTTGAGCTATGAAATAAACAGAGTTAACAGCGCGCCAAACTTTTTAATTGTTTAAATTACACATAACAACAACTTACCTACGCTGGGTATGTGTGTCCATGTGTGTGCGGGTGTGTGTGTGTGTGTGTCGGTGTGTGTGACGTGTTGTGGCAGCAGCCTTACACGGGCTTTTTGGCTTTTTGTTTTAATTTTTATTGACGCTTCGCAAACATGTCGACATAGTAAGCTTTATGACAATTCGTGTTGTGGTTCCCTCTGTTTGTCTGTCGTTACTAAGCGGCTAAAATAGCTAGAAAACCGCTAAACAAATCAAAATTAGTTTTCTCTGACATATTTGAGGTTTGCTCTACAATTAAACCCATTTATATTGATTGAAAACTTTATTTCTAATTTTTTTTTTTTTTTTTATATATTCGATATTATTCGAGAATGCTAACAATTTGCATGCATACTTAAGGGTGGCAATGGAAGGGAGTCTGAGCAAGGTATTCAAATATCCAAGGATTTGAAAGCTGTACAAATTGAAATTCATAAAATTTAATCGATTAATATCTATACTAAGAAAATAGAAATTATAAGCTCGACTGCTGGTAACCTGGTAGTAATCTGGCATAAAAAAAGTCATATTTCTAGCTTTCATAGTCTATAAGATCGCTGATTGTGATTATGGACTTAAATAATATGCCTGTTGCATATAGTTTCACATAAAATAATCTGAATTCCAATTTGAAATGAATTCGGAACACAAATCGTGTATTAAGTATCAACAAAATAGCTATAAATTATATTGAAATATTAAAAAGAAAATATTTACGCATTCAAAGAAATGTCAAATGCATATATAGGAAAGTGTCTAAGGGTGCAAAAATTAGCTGCAAAATATAGTGCAAAAAATATAGTTGATTTTAGAAGGGAAAGAGAAGCCTAAATTTAAATATATGAGTGGCGAGTGTCAGTTATATATATATCCTTTAAAAGTATGCGCTCCTCTCTGTGCATGCTATTTCGCAACAATAGCATTATACCCCTTAAATGTGGGCGTGGTCTAGAGATCATGCGAGTATGTAGATGTAGTGATGTAGAACTAAAGGGGAATTAAACTAAACTATAATTAATACTACCGATTTAAATTATTAATGAATATACTATTTGTAATATCGTATTTCACACAGTAGCAATAATTATAGTTTAGTTTAGTTTTATTTTTATCTCAATGGAATGCAAATTAATTTTGTTTTTATAAGATACAAAATTATTAATCAATTTGTGTCCTATTTTTTAGACAACTCGTATCTATATAGATATAATTTAATATAGGCAATATTGCAAATCAGCCTGTTGGAATGCCACTCTTGAGTTATTTTCGGTCACCTCTTGGATTCAAATTTAAGGCACCTTAACGTTTCTCTTGATAGTATTGGTTCGTTTAGAAGCTTGAATATGAAATTGCCTTAGAACTATATTTTTAATAAAATATAAAAAAAAAAAAAAAATTAAATCACCACTTTGCAGTTTTCCTAAAGAATATACTCAAAATGTATATTGAATATTAAAAGATTGCAGTAAAATAATTGATTTAATTCTGAGTTGTTCTTGACGCAGTAATAGTTGTATAAAACAAAATTTTAATTTAAGCAAGATGTAGTTTGAAACTATATCAATTTTGAGTGCAAAATAACGGTTGAACAAATTACAGGGTATTTAGCTGTGTATGCCTAGTTTTGATCTTACTTTGCTTAGTTTTTGCTTTGCAACTGCTGTTTTTTTTTTTTTTTTCGTCTATGCTAATGCTGTGCTGCCGCTGCTGCTGCTGCTGCTGCCGCTGCTGCTGCTGCCGCTGTTACCATTGGCAGAATATGTACGCATATTAAGTTGTTGATTTGTTGATTTGCATTTCTGTGGCTTGCACCCTAAAACCAAAACACACACACACGCAAAAAGAGGAGATATGCCGAATGCCACCGAAAACTGACTAGACGCAGCTGCAAATCAGAGCAGTGCATATTTGCTTCAAATGCATGTACAGATTTTGTGTGTGTGTGTGTGTGTGTGAGTGTGTGTGTCTGTGTGTGTAACTGCAATTTTACAGCAAAGCGTGGGAGCATTTTAATTTTCATTGTCAACGCTAATGCAGCCCAGCAACAAAGATATGCAGTGCTTGCTGTCTAGGACTCAGTTGAAACACTAAAGTGCTATAGAACTTCACCTGCAATTGCAACAGCAAAAGAATGCTGTCTTACTCTACGGTTGCATGTTCTCTCTAGCAGCTCGCAGCTCGTAGGTAGCCTCCTTATCAACAGCATCAGCGAGGTAATTGGGAAGAGGAAATACCTTTGCCTTATCCTGCCACTGAGCTGCCCCAAAGCAGTTGATTTTGCCTCTTCTAAATCGGCTCTATGTAACTTTTTCAAGCTGTTCGCTAGTTAGTGAAGATCACACAAAAGACTATTGCAATTTAAAAGAATTTTCTTTTAGACTAAAAATATGAATGAAATTAAAATTTGGTGAAAATAAAATGCAGAGGCGGAAACTCTGTTATAAAGATTATATATCATATGAAATGTTGTAAAAGTTGATGCTGAGCTCTTTCTCTTTATATGTATATTTCGAGATAGAGTATGCAGAGTTTTGCAAAACACTTTTTAAGCTTTTGCAGACTTTTTGTTCAACGTTAAATTGTAGAAAAAAAGAAGTAAAATATATGTAGAAAAGTGAGGGAATAATTATGCTGCGTTGTTTATGAGCAGCGAGTTGAACTTCAGTTTAGCTGTCGGCCTCGAGAGGCTCTTTGCAGGCAGCACTTGAGGCCGATGTTGTTGTTGCCTGCCGCTGCCTTTGTTTTGGCATAAATTTGTAAAGACATTGCATACTTTGAGGTCTTTGTCGGAGCTGAAGATGCTTGCATTAAGCGTTATTCAAGGCACTGAATAGGGAAAAACGCTTCAAGCATTCATTCGTCCCTCCGCCATTTGTTGCCAACTTGTGCAGTTAATTTCGCAAATGAATCTCGAGGCAACAGGGTATGCCGAGGGCAAACTCTTTGCTACCTCTCTTATGCAACGGTACTTTTTTTTTTTTGCAGAAAAAATTGGTTAAGTTTTCTTTATTACGGATTTTTCCTTTTAATTGATTTTACTTGCAATTGGTAGTCGAGAAAGTTCAGTGCATGAAAGAAATTTTCTTTTTAGTTGAAATATCTTTACAGATATATATATATATATATATATATATATATATATAGATAATTGCATTTCATTACATGTCAGATGCGGGTATGCTTGCGGCATGCAACCCAAACCAAACCAAACCAAATAATTACAATTCTGTTGGCCATTTGCACAAGGCGCTGCATTCCCTTAATGCACTTTGCAACCAAATGGATTCATTAACACAGAATGCAGCGTTAATAAATTGAATTCATCTGCAAAGCCAAATTGAGTTGTTCAAAGGTAAATAAATGTTCAAAGTTAAATGTTAAGCTTTCTTTAAGATTTTTAAAAAATATTTATATTGTATCAATTCAATACTAAATACAATGAGAGGCAAAACTGTAACACGAATTCAATATTGTAACTTCAAAGGTCTGTATTTTCACTTCTACTGTATGCATGCTTGAGTTCTTAGTCTCGTTTTGTTGGTACAGTAATTTAGCTATATTTAAAAAAATTGCAAGTCATTCGGTTTGCTAGAAGAGAAATGCGATGGCAAAGAGTAAGAAGAGTCAAGTGTTACAGTTATGCTCTCTTAGCGCAAAAACAATTTGCATTGGTATAAAAGCCTTTGTTACCGTTATTTATTTACGCTTATTTATTTGCATTGAACTTTATGAGCTTTTACCATTTTTATCAAATTTAAAACGCAATAACCAAGATGAATGAAATGTATATGAAATGTATATACTGAGCTATTATTTTATAAATATATATATTGAGCAAATTTGTTTTTCAAAAAATAATGTTATATATTTGTGTGTTTATTTCATATGAAGTAAATTTTGTAGCTCTGCACGTTGTCAGAGGCAGAAACCATTTAGTTTTTCCACACTCTACACTCCCAACTGCAGAATACGTTGAGAAACTAACGTTTTTACTGTACATTACTTTGTTATTATTTTTATTTTATTTTATTTTATTCTGTGGCTGCGCTGACATTTTGCGTGCACTTTGTGTGAATGCGGCTCGTTTTTGACATATGCCCCAGCTGCACATCTACTTTTGCCTACTTCGTAATGCTTTCTTCTGGCCTGCACTGAGAGGAAAAAGGAATGCATAAAGGAAGCGCAACTGACAGCTGCTTTTCTGCGGGCGTTAACGGAGCTCATTTGTTGTTAACTTTGTGCTCCAGTTGCAGCCGCGATTGTGGCTTACAATAAAGAAAGAGAAATCTCAGAGTAGAAAAAGATGCAGCTATTCTGCGTCTGGTGTTAGAGAGCGGCATATTTGGCTTTGTGGCAACCATCATTAAAGCACTAAAGCAACACCAGCAGCAAATGGAACCTCACATAGCCACACACACACACACACACACACACACACACACCTTCACTAAAAGCTTTGGCATGAAAAACACATAGAACAACACAAGCAATAGCAGCGCCACGCCCTCGACCCAGCGGCTAAGCTTTGCAATTGCAACTGCTGGCTTTTGACTCCGTTAGCCTTCTTTTTAAGCTGCTAACTGCCGCTGCAGGCGCCTACAAAGGCATCAGGCTTAATGTGTTTTGGCATCGGTTTTCAAAATGCATAGCTAGTTGCTGCTGCTTCTGCTTGCTGTTCTATGTTGCTTCTCTCTTTTTCTGCTTCGGCTAACCACAGAGGCTGCCTCAAGCAACGAAGTGTCAGACTGTTTACGCAGAACTGCCTCAGCCTACATCACTGAATCCTTGCGTTTTTCTTTGTTTTTCTTCTTCTTCTTCATGATACTGTCTCGGGATTCCTTTTTTCATTTCAGCTTATGGCTTGTTGCAGTTTTTTGTAATTTTTGTCTTTTGTCTCTTTTCGTTGCACATCCATTGTAACGCCTGATTGTAAATTGATGAGTCTTCAACTCGTTGATCACTTTTAAGCACATTGACCACAATCCGAATTCAATTGTCTCAACTTTTTGTAGAACCTTTAGATTAGCTATACAATGTAGTCTTAATTGCTTTTTAAATAATGTTGCTGACATAAAAAAGGCAGATTTGATTCAACCAATACAGCAGCCAAAACGAATGGTGGGTCTTCTGCATCTCTTATTCTTTTTTGTTTTATAATGATATCAGACATAAATTACTTTTAATTACTGACGATCGCTTCGCTAGATTATTAATTACTCGCTCTAGCTCTGATCATGACAGTTCGGTTATTTGTGTCTTGCTTTTCGGCTGAGAGCTTCGTGTGATGCTCTCTTCTCGAACATCGCTTGGGGAGTAAAATACGATTGGCGCTCGCACAATCAAACTCAACTCAACCAATGCATTCACAAAAGACTTTGTGCTACGGTCGGGGGTAAGTCAAAATGAGAAACCCCAAAAAGAGAGAGGTTTCTGTCCGATCGTGTTTCTGCTTGATCGGTTAAGCGATCCAATTGGTTGTTCTCAGACTAAATGTGTGAGTGAACGAGTGATTTCAGTGCAGACATCGAGAAGCGCTCAAAAGTTGTTTGCCAGCTATATTATATAGTAAAAATCTACAAAAAATCGTACACTCAATTGTTAAGACATCAATAAACTCGCTCCCCAAATTGTTATAAATTCCACAGATAGATTCGTAAATTGCTTTTTTGAGAAAGGTTCTTAAATCAATGCTGATGTATTGCCTGCTTTTAGTGATTTGATTGGCTTGAAGTGTAAACGGTCTATAAATAAGCCAATAAGCATATTGACCTATATACGGTTACGCTAGTTACACCTGAGACTGCTTGAAATGCGGCTGATGCTGCGAGCTATCTGCGCTTTCGTTCGGTCTGAGCGGAGCGCATCAATTTTCGCCCTGCGCTCGCATCAAGAAATGTTAAAAAACAACATCTCAATTTGTCTCAAGTTGTCGAGTTAACGTTGCAACAGTTTTACACTTGGAGTGTTGCGGACGGGGCGACGTCAGCGCCAGTTGCATTTGCTCCACTTGCCACGCCCACAACACAGCTTTGTTGAACAAAATGTGGTTGTTGATGGTGATGATGTTTTTGTCGTTGACTTTGACACCGTTTTGCACTTTTCGCTGGCAAGCGCAGTCTTTTGTCCTCCTCTGGTTGGGCAATGGGTGCTCAGCCTTGCTGACAGTCACTTATTTTCTTAATATTAAGTATACGCTTAGTGTGCGCTCGCTGCATGTAGTTCGTCGAATGGTAGCGCAGACGTAATGATTACTTTGTGTCTGCCGCTGACAAATGCCGTCAGTCAAAGTCAAAGTTTACCAGACGCCGAGCATTGGATGACAAAAGTCGTGAAAGTCCTGCCAGGAAGTCCATAGGAAAAGGGCTTGACTTCAGTGCGGAAGTCCTTCCACAAAAGGAGCATGGGATGCAATCTGCTTGTAACAAAGCTGTACGTGCGTATGTGTGTATGTGTGGCTGTGTGTGTGTATGTGTGTGCGTGTGTGCATTCATGTGCATTCCAGCCGATAAGAGCGCAGTGAAATTTGTGGGAAACTCCAAAAAGTTTTCGTTCAAGTTTTTAATGACTTTTTGAAGGAACTCTTTTTAAAAAACTTTATTTATTGCCAACGACTGAGCCAGAAATAAAATTTGTTGCACAATTTGATGGCTTATAAATATAGTTCAATGATATATATTTTAATCAGGAGAACCTATGCAAAGAACTTCAACTTTTTGAGCTCAAGTTAAAGTCACAAATAGAACCGATATACATACATCGAATTATATATTATGTACTTATTTATAAAATGAATACCAATAACGAGAACACGTCCAATGGCTGTGTGGTCGCTATGAAGGGCAAGGACTGCCTTGCTATTAGCACGGATCGTCGCTTTATGGTGGGATCTCTTAAGTTATGCGATGATTTTGAAAATATCGTTAGCTTATCACCTCGCGTGTATGTGGGACTGACTGGGTTTCAGGCGGATATAGTCTCAGTGCACCAGCGTTTGTTAATTTCCAAGAATATTTATGAGCTCGAGGAAGACTGTGCTGTGACGCCGAAGATTGCGAGGGATCTTCTTTCTAGGATGCTCTACCAGCGTCGCTTTGCTCCCTTCTATGTTGATTCCATTATTGCTGGCGTGGATGAATATACCGCAGAGCCCTATCTCTGCTCCATGGATTTACTTGGCTATGCCATTCCCTCAAATGCTTACGTTGCGGCAGGCCACTGCGCGGGACAATTGATGGCCATATGCGCACACGTGTGGAAACCCGATCTGGATTTCGATGGGCTCTTTGAGGCGATATCGACTGCAATGTTATTTACCTGCAATCGTACTTCAGACTGTGGAGGCGGGGCCAGAATGTATATTATTGAAGATGATAAGCTTACCATACGCTTGATCAAAACACGGGAGGATTAATTGAGGCGGAAGCTTCAGACATTCGGTCGGTTTAATAACAGTATGACTATTTATTAAATTCTAAAGCTAATTGCTCTTTAATGTCACATTACTGATGATTGCAGCAGCTATTGCTTAGTCGGGCTGCATATTCCGCCAACTTTGCTTCCTCAACATTATGCTATATATATTTAAGCTAATAAAACGCGTGTCCTTGTATTGAGCCTACAAATCTATCAATTTATCGTTTGCTAGAATTACACAAGACCGAAAAGCTTTTATGCCTTGATCAATATCTCCACTATCACTCACTTTCTTTACTTTATTATTCTTCACTTTTTCGATTATAAAGTTTAAATATTTGGAATCAATTTGGAATGGACAGAAATTAGCTTAACTTATGGTCGTGTAGTTTAATATACTTGAGCATCATCTGTGCATTTAGCTCTTGAAAGATATGTATTAAAATAAAATACGTTTCATTTGTTGTATAAAATTGCTGTCGATGCTACTTCAACCGAACAACCGAAAAAAAAGTCAAATATATTGTCAGACAGAGCAGTTGGGGCTGATTGGAATGCCGCTATTGTCGCATGAAAATTCAATTTCCTATCCACTTGGCTATTGATTACCATGTCCAAACGTCGCACACCACAATATCCGCTGGGGCGGTTGATGTGCTGGTACTGATGGTGGTGGAGCTAGCGGCGGAGATGGTGGTGCTGCACATTTCCGTTTAAGTTGGGGCTTTAATTACGCGCTAACTGCATATCCTGATATCCAGCTATACTCAATCACAATGGCCGTGCCAAATATGACAGTCAGTGCTTTGGCCGTTGGCTGTAAGCTGTTTGGCCTCCAGAGGGCACATCATCAGTCATGGACATATTTTGGACAATGGCATTAGTCAAAATCCAGTCGGCCAATTTCTGTGCCTCATTTGCAATGCCAACGACTGTTTTGTGTCCGGATTGGGACTCGGACTCGGACCCGCGTGACAATCAATGCGACTTGGCCCGCCAGCTAAATGCTTGTCAATGCAAAAAAAAAAAAGCAGAGGAATGAAGCATGTTCTGCTGGCATCAAATACGCTTTGAGCTCTTCCTTCTCTGACTGCCATGCAGCATATCATTTGTGACTCATAAGTTGCCTGCTAATGAGGCAAATTTTGCTGCTGTCGGAGAATATTTGCTAACAAATTGAATGTGTCTGTTGCAGGCACTCAAGTTTCCTTTTTTTTGCCTCCAACTCGCGAACTATCCCTTGGCCAAATGTGTGCTTCCTGCTCAGCTTCCGCTAAGTATATAAAATATGTTGTCCGGCTTGACTTTGCTAAATGATGTGACTGTGTGAATGAGTTAGATGAGAACCACAATGGCAGTTGCTGTTGAGCATGATTAGTTAAGTTAAGCGCCTCTAATTTTGTAAATAAGCTGTGAAAGTCTGGCCATCAGAAAAATGCTACAAGTTTTAGATGAAGTAAATAAATGATTTATGTATGCTAGAAATATTTTAAGTCCTATTCAAGATAAACTCTTCTGCAATTGCATTTTGTATCGTTGAACAAGTTATTACAGCTATCCTTGCATAAATATAATGTAATGTATTGCATTATATAATGTATTGATTTTCAGCATAGTTCATAAATATGTACATTGTAGACTTTTCAAGCGTTTATCAACTGTTGTGCATAAAATTCTAATGTAAATTTCAATCATTTTGCTCTACTTGCAGTTGGAGTGCGACAGTAAAGAGTTTACGGCAGCCACTGAGCGTTAAGTGGGAGAGTGGAAGCCGTGGAAGCAACAGTCAACACAATTACAAATACACACACACAGTCATATATATACAGACGCACTCACACTAGTACAGGCAGAGAAAAAGCCACGCCTTAAAAAGCACACAAATCGAACGTACAATGGAAAACGACGTGGTGCGATGGAGCGGGCAGCCTAATAGCGACATCAACAACAACAACAACAGCAGCAGCAGCGTCAGCAACAGCAAGAATAACAGTAAACACAGTCAAAGAAGCAACATAAATAATACACAGTCAGCGCAACATGTTGCTAGTAAAAGAACTTATCAGTCGAAAGAGGCGACGGCAAATGTTGCTGCAACAATTTCTATCTGGCAGCAGCTGCAGCAACAGCAGCAGCAGCAACAACAACAAACAATCAATGAATGTGATATAACAAGTTTAAATTTCAATTGCAATTTATTCAAGACTACTTTTTTAACAAATCCAACAACAACAACAATAACAAACAAGAAGAACAATAACAAAGCGAAATGCATTCGCAGAAGACATTCGAATGAACCAAAAGCGACACGATGGCCGACATCGATATCGTTACGTCTGCTATTGCAATTTAGTCTCGTAGTGTTTTTATGTAATCTTAATGTCGGTTTCGCGGCCAAAATTGAGCCCGGCCACGCCCAGTCGCCACTGCTGCCGCCCTATGTGCTTGACTACGAAACGGCTGCGGTGAGTAGCGGTGCAGGCAGTGGCAGCGACAGCGGCAGCGGCAGCGGCGCAGGCAGTGCCAGGGGCGTGCGTGCCGTGGGGGGAAATGGGGGCCATTATACGCACACCTGGGCGGTACATATACCGAACGGTGACAACGGCATCGCCGATGCCGTAGCCAAGGAACATGGTTTCGTCAATTTGGGAAAGGTGAGTAAATGTAAAAACTTGAATATTTTTTATCCTTTTCGAATTGAGACAGCATATGAATGATTCTTTAGGTAATACATAGCCTTGATATTGAATGAGTGAATGTAATATATTATTATATTGTATATAATATATATTTAAAATTTGTATAATTATACAAAATATATTTAATTGTAAAATTCTTCTTCGGCTTAAGTTAGTTCACATATAAAATGAGATTTGCATAGACATTTTTTTATAGTAGACCGATCCACATGTCTGCTGTCTGTATCAAGCATATAATACTATTCAAGGTGAATTCAGAGACATTAGTTAAAAAAACTACTTTTAAAATTTTAATATACAACTTTCATTAGCTGTCAATCTGTCAGCTTCTTTGGCATCCATTCAACTCACATTTATAGGTTAACTAATAGCATGCGTATTTAGCTTATAATCTATCTACCCTTCAGCTATTCACCTTTGTCAAAGCACTTTTATTGAAGTAAAATTCAATTCTTAAGTAAACTAATATCTCTTTGATGAATAAGAGTGCCTTTAGCCATTTAGCTAGCAATCGAAATGTGCTGTGCATTGCCAAGCATGGCCCGTAAAGCACTTTGCATAGCACAACTAATTTTTGGCTCCCGCATCGGTTGATGATAAAGTTTTGCAATTGCAACAATTCGGCCCGCAGCTAAAGTGGAGAAGGGAAGAAAGGAATGCTGTGTGAGCAGGGCCGGGTTAACTGGAAGGTAGACCTTTCGTTAGTCAGTTTAGCATATCATTAGACTACTCTAAATTTAAGACTATTAAAACTTTATGCCACACTTACATACATGAGCATATCTATACATATATGTAAATGTATCTCATGTAAATCTATTGCATGCGCATGTGACCTAAGTTTCGTTAGGTTGGGATTTCAACTACCGCCAGACGAGATGCAGGATAACTCTGTGCCCGACAAAGTTGTTTCTTTCTTCTTTCTCTCTCTCTCTCTCTCTCTCTGTTTTTTGCACATGCATAACTGTCGTTCTCCCTCGTAGTAGTTGGGGCTGGGACCGGACTCTACTGGCTGCTGGCTGCTGGCTGTTGGCCAGAGTTTCGCAGGTGTTGCAACTGCTCCATTGCTTTGGCAAACTTTAATCTGATTTCAGTCAAGCGACAGCGATTTGCAAAAATCCCTCAACTGATACACTTTGTCACTCAATTGAAACAGAGACCAGTGGCCTGATTCTCCCTGCATCCTTGCCCTCGACTAAGTAAGTGTCAAGTAACAACCGCCAGAAGCGCAAATTGCCAGTAATGGTAGCATGGAGAAGAGACAGCTATATATATATATATATTACGAAGCGAGGGCAGTATGAAGAAAGCTGTATATTTTTCATTGAGTTTGAATTGAATTCAATAAGAATCAGATGTTCAGCTGAGAAACTAACAGAAAGTTATATTCTTAGTTTGTTGATATATTCATTCCATCCATTTCATAGCGTGCAAGTAACTGTTTCATCGTTTCACGCTCTACGAGATCAACCGAAACAAATTATACTCACTCGTTCTCGCTCTGAGCAAGAGTCTTCGGTTCTTTTCGTTTTCATTTTCGGTTAAGCGCTTTGCTCTGGGCTTCTTAGAAAGTGAGCAGATAAATTTGAGAGTCCATGCAAACGGACTACATAAACCTCGCATACATATCAGACATACACAAAAGACTTTTTGCTTCATAAACCTCAGCAAACCGATCGGGGAAGAAAACAGAGCGCAAAAAACGAAACGTTGAGGAGCTAACGACATCGGTTGCTCTCTGAGTTTTTTTTTTTTTAATAAAGCGTGACTAAGAGACAATTATTTGTAGGCACTGAGAATAACTAATAAAGAGTAGGGATATTTTTTTTAAATAAATATAAAATAATATGCTCAATGGAAAAGAAGTGCTTTTAATTAAATTTACAAAGACTTTTTAATATAACATTTTATATTTAATATTTATTATTCATATTTAATGATTAATGATATCTTAGCCAATCTCAATTCAGACTAAAATATCTATTAAATGCATAGACTTCTTTTTAAATATTACGCGTACGCATAGTTGTTATTCCATTGTTATAGTTCTCAAACTTTCCTGCTTCGAAATTGCTTAGCTCACCCTCGCAAAAACACAGGCCAGTTGCGTCTTCAACTTAGATTTGAAAGTGAAATTCGCTGTGGCAGTTACTTCTTGCGGCTGCCAGGGGTTAACGCGCAACTTGAGTGTCTAGTTGGCATTTGAGTTTTCAATTGAGGTGCGCTCAGGTGCCGTCAACGTGAGACATTCTAGGCTAGGCCGCTCGGATCCAAATTGAAATTAGTATCATTCTCAGCAGGCAGCCATTGTATTAATTGGCAGCAACAAAAGGCTAAGAAAACGCAATTTATTACCAACTCTCAGCGTAACTCATTTAACATCGTTGCTCCGAGATGACTATTGATGTGTTCCTGTTGCTTTGCGACAGCAGCTGCAAGTTAATTGAAAATTAATTCTACATGCCATTGTTAGGATCTGCCTGAGGATGTGGCATTGCGCTGCTGAAATAGATTTCTCATTTGCATAATTAGCAAAGCAAAATATCTGCAAGAATGGTAAGGATTGAAGCCTAGAGTGAAAACTAGAAATAAATGTGGCCTTACAACTACTTGATGTTAAGCCAAGTCAAGTCAAGTTTAGCAAACGTGTTTCGTTAATCACTACCGACTTTTGCCCTCTTTTTGTTGATGTTAAACCAGTGTAAGTTTGTAAAGCAAGCCTTGGAGCTATTATTGCTTTACATAGGCAAATGTAAAATTCCTAATTAACGTATTTCAATTCCAAGGGGCTACTCAACTAACCTAACCTAATAAACTGTAAATGCTCAAATGCTCTTCATCGCATTGAAAATGAGAAACTGCTGCTAATATTTCTCTAATTTACGTTGAAGTTTCTCTTTGTTGCTGTTGTAATGCGACAATCTCGGCGAAACTTGAACCAACTAGCTGTGCAATAACAACAGCAGGAAAACAAATTAACAGAACATGCAGCTAGCGACTTTTTGCCATTTCGCTGTGCAATCGGACTCCCCATCGTGATTTATTTATTTCATTTTCTATCATTTTTTTGCTTTCATTGTATTTAGCAGTGGGCGTGCCAGGAGTACGAGCACAACTCTCTCTCTCTCTCTCTCTCTCTCTCTCTGAGAGGGCGCGTCCTCCTCTGTCATGCTGTTAAACATGCAGAACTTTTAATGAAAACTATAAAGTACATGTTTCATATAGTTTCTATATATATCTGCTTGTTTGTTTGTTTATACAACATCAACTTGAGCACTGCCGTGGAAACTTTTGGCACTGTAACTATAATTATATATTACTGACATCAAAAGTTTTCACTCCTAAATAATGAGCAGTCTTCTGCAGTGCCGAGATTGTCACGCATAATGGCAATTAAGTTAAAAAAAATATATAAAAAATAATTAGTAATCAAAATAGTAATAATAGTAATAATAATATAAAAATAAGTGAATTTTTTAGAATTTTCCAAAGAGTTCTGTGTGTTTTAGAATAGTTATAAGCAAGAATGCTGTACTCGTAAATTAACAACTAGGAAATACCTTGAGCCCTCTCAGTAAGCATTTTTTAAGTTAAAACAGCATAAATGAGTCTTTTACAAGTCGAGTAATGGATTAAAATAGTCATATATGTGTTCTTTTTCTGATCGTAAATGACTGCGCCGTTGGGAGTAAATGGAAGCCTAGCCGCGATTCTTCTTAATGAGTCGCTTATGGCAACTTTTTATACTTTGTTTTTTAATCAGTTCTGAATCTTTTTCTAGACATAAATTAATCTTATTAGAGTCTTCCTCGAGTCATCACCGTCATATTTTCAATAATGTGCAACGGAAAATAATTTTTCTTTTTAAATTTATTTAATTAAAATTTTTTTACATATATAACGATAGACTTATTTTTATAACTACAAAGTAACCAAAAAAGCAAATAGTAAAAGTAAATTTATATTTTTTAAGAGAAACTTACTAAAAGACTCCTCAAGACGATTTCTCCTAAGTCTTCCAAATGCTTGCTGGGCACTCAACGTTTGTTTATATAAAACACATACAGTTGTTCTCAGATAATAAATATTATGCAAATTTTTATAAACGTTGCTTTACAGTTTACAGATCATTTTCACCCGTTTAAATCATTGACTAATTTATTATGCTGCTAATTAAACGCACAATTTCGCTCTACGCTGGAGGCCCCTTTAACTAACTTCTGACAAATGCAGTTGTGGCGCGGAAGCTTTTCGAGATAAGCCAAAAGGCAATTTATGTGGTGCATTAATTTACCCGACCTCCTCCTCACTGGCAGCCAAGTCTAAAGCTTTTTGGTCTAGCATACACCTTGGCATATCCTTGAAGGTATCTGCTTGCCTGTCAGTTGCAGTCTTTCAGCTCCTTGCCAGCTGTTGTTAGTCATTCGCTTGACGCTCGTGGGCCCATTGTGTTGGCTTGGATTTTGGACTGGGCTTTGTGTTTAGACGTGTATTTACATAACACTGTCACTAATGCTTCCTTCGCTCTGCCTTCAGCTGCTCCTTTCTATTGTTCGCTCTGTGATAAATGTTATTGTTGTCCGATGCGCCTTCGGCTCTTTCATCTTCTTCCAGTTTGACTCGTCAATTTAATTGAAAAGCCTCTTGGAATCGTTCGCCTCGTTGCGCATTGTTATTTGCCTTTGGCTTTTCGCGATTTTTCTTTCTTTTTTTTAATTAATTTTTCTTCACGGGTTTCTTCGTGTCTTATTTTTCCTTGTCGCGTCATTGAACTTATCGTGAGGTTAATTTGCTCACTTCTTCGATTATTGATTGTCGTTGATGGGTTTTTGCGGCTGTCGTTGCTGCTGTGGCTTTTTCTTCATTACCGATTGCACTTTGCAGCCATCACGTTCTCCATATTAACTTTTTTATATTGCATTCGCATAATTAAAATCACGGGCAATGATGTGTAAAAGCGCCACCGCTTTTCTTCCTGACTGCGTGCTGTCCCGCCCAACTGCTCCGCTGTCGCCTGGCTGATAAATTTAATTTCCACCTGGCAAAGGATTTCTTATCCTTGTCCCTTTTATTTCTTAATTTTTTTTATTTTTTTTTTTTTGGTTTGCTGACAAAGGTCAGCAGCTCATTAACGTGGGTGAGTGTGGCACTGACGCCAAGATGAAAGCGGCAACATCTTGAGTAAAGCTTCCAAAGTATACTAGATTGCATGTTTCATTGCTGTATCTAAACAGAATGCTTAAGCTGGGTCCCTTAATGGAGCTCAAGTCTGTCAGTTGGCCTTGATGTGTGTCTTATATATCAACCGAAAATATAAAAAAAATCTACTTAATTCTAGCTGAAATAAAAAAGATATTCCTTCATTTATATATGGTATATTAGTTCTAGTTAGTATATTATTAATAATTATAATTTATATTTGCTATCAAATGTGATAGTTGGCCTCATTTTCCAGCTGCAATTGTGGAGTATTTGCTTAAATAAATAGATAAAGCTAAATGCAATCTAGAGTTTGTCCAGTCCACAGATTGATACAATTTTTCGTCCATATAAGTCTACATATCAGCCGAAGGCCCCTGCTGCCAGTGCTTAGTCTTAAGTTAGAGTTAATTTCACACTAACTGTAACTTCTTAATAATAATAATAAGTCTACATATAAATACTCTTTTATTAATGTATGTTAGCGTTCTCTGTCGATATACATATGTATGTGTGCGTGTGTTGCGACTATTTGCCTTTCCCTTGGACGCTCTTTTTTCTTCGCTCTCTGCTGTGCGGCTCTTGGCGGATATCGTTGATAAATTTCAAGTCAGAAACTCGGAAAATATTTATGACTTAACTTTTGTTTTCTAACAAAGCAACACGCAACACAGACACACACACAAATATAAATCTATGTATGTATGTATGTGTATATTATTGCATGCGTTGTGGGGGCTTCTGTGCTGGGAACTGGTTTTCACAATTGTCGCAAAACTTGGCTATATCTGCTGTCTGATAGCTTGCTGCCTCGGCTATGCAAATAGCAAAAAGGATTTTTGCCAGCTCAGCTTTTTGTCAATGTTGGGTGGGTTGCAAAAGAACGTTTCATGTCTCACGTCTCATGTAAAACTGATGGCATGCAGAAATATCATAAAGTTTTCACATATATAAATTTGTCATTGATCCACAAGCCGAGAGCAGAACTTGACAGCGCAATTTGCTGCAAACTTTTGGGCTGTGTGTCAGGGTAGCTAATTGAATATGTGAATCGGTATGCGATTGAGTGTGAAATGAGTGGCATACACAGACAGCCACAAACACACACACACACAAATCGATGCACAAGTTGGTTAACTTGAAGAAAATTTGAATAACTTTTTAGCTTTAAATTTAATTTTGAAATTTGCAAGATTCGTGCCACCAATGAATGAAGTGAATCAATAAGCAATGAAACTCGAAAATATATATATACATATTTTTATAAATATATTTTTTTATTTATATTTTTCATATGTCTGTGTATGAATTTTCATCTGTCTACAACTTTTCAGCCAATTTGCCAAAAGTTGCAAAATATTTGCATAAATATTTCAAAAATTCATTTCAACTTTCTCCGTGCTGCTGCAAAAAAATGAATTGAGTTTGCTTCGCACAATTCCAAAAATGAATGCATTTTGAGTGGAACACAACTCAAAGTGCTCAATTAACTTGGCCCCCAATAATTTCCGGCGTAGCAGAATGAGAACCAGAGAGTGAGAGCAAAGATAGCTTAATGAATTTTAACGGCCCGGTTGGGTTTGCCAGCAGCTGACAATAGTCCTTGTTATTTTGATGGATCTCTAACGAGCAACACCGGCAATTGCCAATCACGATAATGAACAGCATCGTAATCATCATCATCATCATCATAACATCATCATCATAACATCATCATCATATTGTTGATGAGCAAAGCTTTTGTCAGGCCGACAGGCAGTTAAATTAATTAGCTAAAATTTGTAAGAGCGCCCCTTGATTACTCGAAATATCTCTGGCCCAGCTACGACTAAAATAATGAACAGCAAAATGAAGCTCTAACTGCGTTGTGTAGTCCATGCTATACGAGCTGAAATTTAAAGTAATTTATGGTCAATTTTATGGACATTTTCAGTTTCAAGAGAGCGAGAGTTGAGTTATTTTTGTATGAAATACCATTTAGTCAAAATGCAATAAAATATTTTCTAGAAAATTATTTTAAATACTTACATACTTTTTACAATCTTTTTCGGCTGACTTATCTTAGCATTTATTTTCTGAACACAACTAACAAATATTTTAGAAGCTCAACCAGAAAATCGCATTTGTTTTCTCTGTGCATCAGCTGCACAATGGACAAATCTCTCTTGACAACATTTTTGCAAATAAATTGCGTCCGTAAATTTTCTGACAGCGGAAAAAAGTCGAAGTGAACATTTTTCATTCATGAAATAATATTTTCTTGAGCTATTTTTAATGCATTTTATATAAATTTTTTTTTTTATTATTTTTATGTTTTCGTTTTCAACAAGTCTTGATGGCAAATGAAAAATTGCTAGCTGAGCATTAGAATTGGCGAGTGCTAAAATAGATGGAGGATTGAACTAAGAACATAGAAAATGTGCTGGAATAATTCTTGAAGATATATCGAATTTAATTTACTTAATTTGATATATTTTAGATCACAGCAGTTCTTCCTTCAGCCGCTGTTCTTGAATATCTGTTCTCAGATATTTTGTTATATGCACTTTGTTTTTGGTTGCTTTTAAATACATTTCGATACGGAAAAATTACTTTGATATTGCATTAAATTGCTCACACAGCCCATGATTAACTGTGTTACGCCCATGATTGTTTAGCCTTTTTTTCCACCTTTTTGTATTAGCTAAAAATGATTTGGCTTTAAGTTGTGTATATTTGACTCTTTCTCCTTTATTCTGCTTTTTTTTATATTTTTTTTGTGCCAGCCTTCCTGGACGGAGTTTGACTATGGCCGCTTTGGCAATATCCTCCCTTTCGCTGTTGGTAGTCGCCTCAATTGAAGTGAAAAATTGCTAATGGTCACCAGGCGGGCGGCTACTCACAAAGCAGGCGCCAATTGGCGATTGCCTTCATTCCGGAAACTCCACTTCCCGCAATCCCTCGATCCCTCTGCGCGGCCATTTAACTTTAGCAGTGACTGCCTTTAAATTGCTCCTCTGATTTTAATTAAAAGGCCCTGAGCGCTGAGCGCACAGCCAATTGCTGTTGTAGTCACAGTGAGTGCACAAAATATCGCAGCTTTTTGCCAAAGTCAAAATTGAGTTGATTTTACGGCCCTTTTAATTGACCCAATGGAAGAAAAAAATGCACAAAAAGCACAGAGAAAAACCAAAGCGCAAAGAAAATTTATACAGTGCTCAATCAAGCATGACAAACTTTTCGCCTGGCAAAGGCCAAACTGAAAATTTGAAATTGTGGCACATATTTTGTCTGCATAAATATTGGTTATATTTTCCGACAGGCATATCAGCCATATTTCATACCCTATACGCAAGAATATGTGAGGTGCAAAGTCTTATGTTTCAATTCAATTTGATGTAGATCAAACATTTTTCATATTGTAATAAATTCTGATTCTTTGAACTAATAAATTGATTTATGCTATAAGAATAAATAACTTTATTATCGTGATAATCACGTATGAATACTCTAAAGCTCGTTTCTTCACTTTAAAGATAAATATAATTTTGTGTAGGGTATCTATTAGTCAAGGGGAAGCTGTTCTCAATTATTTTAATATGTGCAAAATAACTTTATTGTATTTTTTGCGCTTAGCCAAACAAATCGTTAGCAATTGCATTTTATTGAAACAAGGGTAGGTATGCCAAGTGCCATGAAACGATGATTGCGCAATCAAATCATCGCTTCACGTTTGATTAACGAGATGTCATGTTTGCCATAAGCTACCGCCAGCAATTATGAAACTTTTCGCCAAATAATATTTGTCGAATTCCAATTGAATTCATTTTATTGGCAGGCGAAGCAAATATACTTGATGAGTGCTGCAATGACCAGCACAAAATCGCGAGGCTTATTATAAAAAAAAAGTTATTTAGAGGCTGACGTCGTTTATTACGATGATCTATGGTCTATGATCTATGTTGAGAGAGCCTGCAGCTGATTAAAATCGCAATCTACAATACAGTTCAATTGTTCATATCATATCTGAGTTATGACGCTGAACGGATAATAACTGCCACGTACTCACGTCGTATACTTAATACTGCTGCAAACAATTATAATATATGTTCAACACTGAATCCGTGTCCGTTACCGTCCGCTCGCTTTTAATATCTATCGCTGCCTCTCTCACAGCACAAATTTGTATGAGCGGCACCCACGGCGTATACATGACATTTCATCGATACGTTAAAATTGCGCATACGACGTGTGTGCACACACACCTTTTATCACTTCTCCATTTTGGTATGTGCCTCCAGCGTAATTGAATTGCAATTAATTGGCCACAACTTTCACAGCAATTGAAGCTGCTGCTGCTGCGCCTGCTGCTACGGCTGTCGCATACCGGTTTGGCCTTAAATGTTTTCGGTCAACTGGGCGAGCAGCAAATGCCGGAGCTGCCATCAGCAGCAGCAAGGCATTATGTGACAATAAATCATTGAGTACCTCTGGCCAGTTATACGGCAGCAGAACAAGACAGCTGAACTCTGCAGGTGATAGATATTGCAAACGAGGCTGCTGCACCGCCGGAAAGAGCATGCTTCGGAATATTTGAATGAGTTATTAGAGTCCAGAGTCATATATCATGGGCGTTTGCTTTATGGTTTGGCATTTTAATTGCCAGGTATTTGAAATTGAACTGCCAAGTTAAATTTGATGCGTCTGATTGAATTGAAAATGAACAGAGATGCTCAATTTGAATGTGAAAATTGGGAAAATCTAGAATGATTTTCTGTATTTTAATGCCATTCTCTTATCTTGCATCTATTAATTTATAAAATGTTTTATTTAATGTCAGCAATTTGGGAAATATTACTTATTCCGCTTCCTTTGTAAAAATAAAACACAAATCGGAATACTTTTCGGCTTGGCACTTTATATTTGAGATGCTTTTAAATTTTTAATCAACGCGATGAAAGCATTTTGCAGCGCGGACTGCCATAAAAAGCATGACTGATATTATGGCTTTGATAGAATTGAACCTGGCTGGCTGCTGAAAGCCTCGTTACGATTTGGCATGCATTCAAAAAGTTGGCGACACAAAAGCATTTCGTCCTGCGTCACATGACATTGAAAAGTTTCGCAACTGTAGGAAAAAAGGACGCACAAAACGGATGGCAATCTGTGCAGCAATTCTGTGTGAGTGTTGGTGTGTATTTGTTTTCCTATCTCTGTCTGTGTGTGTGTGTGTGTGTGTGTGTGTGACTGTGTGTATTGAACTTAGCCGTTGACCTTAGCCTGCTTTCTAAGCTCACCCTTCGCATCACCGACCGCACACTTAGTCATTTTGTCATTTACTTGTTACTGCCACTACAGCAAAACTACACAAGTGTTCATATATACATGTATATATATAAAAGATATATATATATTCTATATGGCACATGCATCAAGAAATGTGTTGCATATTTTTAGGCGGCAGCTTGTGTGCTCGTTCATGGCCGGCACTGCAGCTCAACGTCAACGTCAAGTGGCCCACTCGGTGTTGCACTTGAACCATAATGAAAGCATTTGCTGCCATCAGCACAAGAGGCAGAGAGTGAGTCAAAGAGCGAGACCTAACTAGTAAGATAGTGAGCAGGAGAGGTAGTGAGAAAGAGATAGAGCGGCGCACTTGTTTAGTTTTCAGTGCGTGTGACATCTGACACTTGTCTGCACTTTTCCATTGCAGAATTTAAGATTATAAACGGACCTTAAAACGGCAAAAGTATTTGGAAATTACAATAGAGTAACAAATGCAATAATATAATATTGAATTGTGTTAGTTAATATGGAATGGAATGGAATTTGTTAAAGGTAAATAGCAAGTAATCAGTACGCATTGATATTGCTTTTTAATAATGATTTGTATTTGACACCCAATTGATTATCAACTCAGCATGTGCCATTTGTTGCTTGTAATTGACCAGCTGCGTTGCATGCCACACGTGCCACAGCTGCAACGTCTCAAATACCATTAACACATTCGCTAACTGGCCATAATAGAAGTTCAGATATATTTTTGCTTGGTCAGACAGACATTGTGTGTTGGCCCTGAACAGTGATCAACTTGTGTAGCTGGCAATTCAACACATTAACACCTATTAGATACCGCTATCACACACACACACACATACACACGCATAAGCACGGCAAAAGTCAACGAGGCAGTTGTGCAAATGGCCGCATAAATAAAAAAGAAAAGCCTGTCTGCCAAGTTATGAATAATCATGACAACAACAATGGAGCCAAACACACACATTTGCTGGCCAGTGAATGTGTGTGTGTGTGTGTGTGTGTGTGTGTATCAGTGTAATTAAGCATTGGGCTTACACCAAGACCAGGTGGCGCCTGAATTTGAAATGGCGCCGCTTTGGGCTACTTCGATGGCAAATGCTATCTAATGGAGCAGCAACAACGTCTGTCCAGAACACACAGAAAGGCACACAGAAAACTTACAGGTGAGCAGGCATTAGCTGGCGCCATAAGCGAACATGAACATGACCCAGATAAGAGCAGTTAGTCGGATTATAGCGTATGTGCGTTAGCTATACAAATCTCAGAGTTAATTAAAAGTCATTAGTGTGCCGCATAATTGCAGCTAAACGAAAAGCCATGCGGCATAAACGGAACGCTAAGCAAGATAACAGCAGGTATGCGGACAAAAAATTAAGCGAATATATAACGCAAAAGCTTTGGGGCAGAATTTGCTAAGGATAAGCACAAAATGTAATTAGAAATTGAGTTATGTTAAGAACTGAGATGCTGGATCTTAGCTGAGTGCTGCAAGATGACAGAAAACGAAAATAAGAGAAACAATCATTGACTTAAAGCTAATGGAACAGAGCATTAAAATATCCAATTATATATAATTATTCTTTATATATTTATAATTATCTTCAAGGTATTTGTAAATGTTAATCTATAGACCAAGCTCGAAGCAGCTTAGAGAGAAGAGCTTTGCTATTGTAGATCTTTGCTTAGTAAATGTTGAGCTTCAAATTGAGGTCGTAAAGTTTTTTAATTAAATAACACAAACTTTAATTTATACTGGCCATAAATTCTAATGCATTCTCTTCATTCTACACTTACAGGTAAGCAAGCGCGAACCATTTAAAATTTTACAATCAACTGGCGCCTAAAAGCATGCTCTGTGAGTACTTATTTCCTGCCAGAATATGAAACCTTTTCCGTGGATATAAAATATGAACTTTTGACAACGATTTTAAGTATGCTTTAAGCGTGAAAGTTTTTGTGCTTTAACATAAAACGCGCGGCCATAAATCAACGTAATGAACTGAAGGCAGAACCAGCCCAAAAGTATGCCATGCTCGCGAGGCATACTTGGGAGACCTGCTTGTCGTTGAGCATTTAAGCGCTCTGATGCGATTGGCATTAAAAATTGATAAATAGGCGCACAGGAACTGAGTTTCATGACAATCCAAAGTGCGAGTGCACTGAATTAATAATAATAAAATGTCGTGAACTACTTTGGGCAACACATTGATTCAGAGTATACACTGAGAAGCAAAACTGTAACACGAATTCAATATTGTAACTTCAAAGGTCTGTATTTTCACTTCTACTGTATGGATGCTTGAGTTCTTAGTCTGGTTTTGTGGGTACAGTAATTTAGCTATATTTAAAAAAATTTAATTGGGGTTGGGGGGGGAGAGAAGGGAAGTAAAAAAAATAAAAAATTTATTTGTTATAGTTTTGGGCTTTGGTTTTTTTTTTAAAAAAAATATATATTTTTATTTTTGTTTGTTTGGGCCCTTTTTCTTTTTTTTTTTTTTTTTTTTGTTGGGGGGGGGGTTTGGGGGGGGGGGGGGGGTCTGGGGGGGGGGGGGGGGGGGGGATATTTATATTTTTTTGTGGGGGGGGGGGGGGGGGGGGGAGGGGGGGGAGGGGGTGGGGGGGGGTTTTGGGGGGGGGGGGGGGGGGGGGGGGGGGTGGGGGGAGAATTGTGGGGAGCAAGTGTGGGGGGCGCCTATTCCTATTTATTTTGTAGGAGTGTTTCTCTTAAAAAAATTTTTGTGAGGGGGGCCCCGCCGTGGGTGGGGTAGGGGGGGAGGGGGGGGGTTGGGGGGGGGCCAAACCCAGGTCGCCCGTTGTGCGGGATGGGGTTTTTTTTTTTTTTAGCCTATAATATTTTTTAAAAATTTTTATAATAATTGTTAAGGGAGAAATGGATAGTATGTAAATGTTGGTAAGTTTAATGGGAGAATGGTGTTTTTGTGTTTGTTTTTTTTTTTTTTTTTTTTTTTTTTTTGTGGGGGGGGGTGTATGGGGGGGGGGGGGGGGGTGGGGGGGGGGGGGGGGGGGGGGGGGGGGTGTCGGCTTGTAGCTGGTTTTGTTGTTGTTTGTGGGTTTTTTTGTGGTTTTTTTTTTATTTTTTGTATACTTAGATAATAGATATTGTAGTACACCAATAATATTTTAATATTTTTTTTTTTTTTTTTTTTTTTTTGTTATTTTTGTTTGTTATTGGTAATAAATTGATAAAATAATAAT
Source organism: Drosophila buzzatii (assembly GCA_035045845.1). Classification (NCBI taxonomy): domain Eukaryota; kingdom Metazoa; phylum Arthropoda; class Insecta; order Diptera; family Drosophilidae; genus Drosophila; species Drosophila buzzatii. The sequence continues at coordinate 197,424 of JAWNOS010000488.1, forward strand.
AAAATAAAGATAAAGAAATAAAAAAGATGAATAAGGTGTATATTTGTTTGTTTGGGTGGTAGGATAATATATTTTAATTTTTTTTTTTTATTTTTTTTTTTTATTTTTTTTTTAATTTTTAATTTATAAAAAAAAAAGAAAAAGAAGAGAAAAAATGAGGTTAGAATATTTTTTTTTTTAATTTTTTGTTTGTTTGTATATTGTGAATTGAATTCAGCGAAATGATTTGCTTATTTCACGAGAGCGAAATGCGCTTCATGAAATATGCAAGTGCAACCAAAAAAAAAAAAAAAAAAAACGAATAAAGAAAAAAGAGAGAATGTGGAAAAAAAGAAAAGCTGGCATCAAAATGGCGACGTTTTCTCTCTTGTTGCATTTGCCGTCTGCTGCCTTATCCTATTATCTTTGTGCCAGGCATTTCTCTCTATTATTTATATATTTCTCTCGGTCTCTTTGTCTTCCTGTCTCTCTCTCGCTCATAGTGTGTGTATACATCTCTCCCTCCCTCTTCTCTCTCTTTCTCTCTCTTTTCATTCCGACTATATTTTATGTACGCAAAACGCAAAAGACTTGGCAAACTGCAAATTACAGGCAACTTTTGTTTTAATTCCAGTTCCTGCCACTCCCCCAACTAACCCGCTTTGCTTGGCTATTTACATTGACAGTACAGCCATCCTGTTCATATTATGCAGTTAAACAATTAAACACACTTTTTATGACAGTTTCTGCCAGATTAAATACTGTCGCTTGACTTTAAAGTTTGCCCCATGTAGGTCGTGGATGCTTTGAAGCAAAATAAATACCATTTTATTTGATATAATGTAAACAATTTTGTAATTTTTAACAGTTTATGAAATATATATTTACTCAGATATTTAAAATATAGTTAAGGTATTCCTACTTTGTTAAATTTAATTAAATTTGCTTAGAACATTTATTTTATCTTAAAACGTCTCAATAGAAAAATGTAATGTGAAATTCCTCAGTTCTTTGAGGTTTAGCAAGAAAATTTCAATGTTAGCATTGCGCATACGCCACGTGTCGCGCCAACATCAAAGCAACAATTTTTTGTGCAACTCAAGCTTAGCTGTGTCAATTTTCTGCGTATTTGGATATATTTTCGAGTTAACATAAATTGAGTTTAGTAACCAAAAACTGCCTTTACTCGGATTGCTTTACGACCAAGTGGCAACTGGCAACTGGCAACTGGCAACTGGCAAATGGCATGTGACAAGTGGAAAGAGGAAAAGCGAGGCAAGCACTTTATTATTTATTGCCATAATCATGTTAAGGGCAGCACTGGCAATGGCGAGAAAAACGATATGATAATCATATTTATTAACATTTTAACTTAATCAACACGCGAAGCGAAAGCCCAACAACAAAGTGAAGATAAGAGAAAAAACAAGAACATAAACAACAAGAAACATTACGCCGTGGGCTCTTAACGCGTGAATACGAGCCTAAAGATAAAGAGCCAAGAATGTGTATTAGATATCCTTGTAATACTCTGTTCAAAGAGTGAGCAGAAGTATATTGGTTTAGCTAGCTAAACTCCTATACTTGATGTGATTTGGGTTACTTCTTCTATATGTTGAGATTTGGCATTAGATTTCATTTTGAAATCTCTTATATTATCAACTATTATATGAACAGTGAATTATGCATTCAGTAGAAACTCTACTGAGCAATGTCAGTATTTGATTTTTTTTTTTTTTTTTTTTTTTAAAATTAGGGGGATATATATATTTTATATAAATATATATTATTTTTTTTTTATTTTATTTTTTGGGGGGGGGGGGGTGTGTCAGTATTTGATTGCTTTTTATTTGGTTATGAAGCATTGAAAGGTGACATGTGAGAAACGTTTCTTCTTCTGCAGTTATATATAAATTATATTGCATATTAATATTCATATGAAATATGTAATCTAAGATTTATAAATACATGTTAGATCTAGAGTATTTCTTGTTCAGTTTTCTATATGAAAATTAAATTGTCTGGATACGAACTCAATTTAATATATTAAAATAATTCAAACATGTATATTTCTCAAATTTCTTTTACATGTGTGTTTTCCGTACTTTATAATTTATTTGCCGCTTCTGAGTTTATACATTTGCATTTACATTCTTATTATTGCGCCACAACTTTGGCTTGTTCTCATTTTGTTCATCATGCTTGCCTTTTGTTACATTGCTGCCATCTTCTTCTGCTCTTGCTTCGGTTTAAGCCTTGTGCATGCATCACATGAACAGATAAGAAATGTGTTTTACAACTGAGCCTCATCCACTCGCAGGAATTTCTCTTTGTGTGGCATGGCTGATTTGGTTAAGAAACGAAATTTGCAGCGTAACATGAGCACTTAGGAATTAGTTTTTTGAAGTCGAAACTCGCTGTGTAAGCACAGTGACCTACAAAAGCATTTGAATGCTGAATTAGCATCTTTTTCCATGCAAAAACCTCTATTTCAGGTTCTTATTATGCGTATGAAGTGGGTTGGAATTGAATATGATATCATTTTTTTTGTTCATTTCCGTAATATAATTTTAATATTTAATATCAAAAATATGTATATTATGTAGATTTGAAGACACACATGAAGAGTGTAGCTTCTTGGGCAGGGAAACAAGATTTATTTGCAACTTAGTAGGGCAATTGGGCCCCTTTTATATTTAACGCAATTAGAAACACATAAATTTCAAAACACACACACACATATGCAGTCTCATAATACATCCGGATGGTGCAAAGTGTCTTTCCTGTGTGTTTTACAGTTGTAAATGCGAGCGAAGCTTTGTTGGACATAAAACATTTTCATTTAATTGAAACAAATGCGTGCTGCGTATCAATTTAAGTAAACGGAGCAACAACAACAACAACTCACATATTGTGTACAACTATTGTAAATGCTGTGTAGTAAAGAGCAATAAAAACTAACGACTACAATAAGATGCGACTATGCCACAGACTGTTATCATCATCAACGGGGCAGGCGACAGGCAACCCCAAACGACAAACGAATGAAACATGAGCAGCTAGGTGTCAGTGTGTGTGTGTGAGTGTGTGTGTGTGTGCGAGCGAGTGCGTTTAGCTGTGTGTAGGTGCTAGAATAGTGTGCTCACTTAATAACATTACGGCGTGTGCGTGTGTGTGTCTGTGTGTGTGTCACAGAGGATGCTGTATATAGAATGTTAGAGAGGGAGAGAAAGAGCAGCCGTTGTCAGGTGGCACACAGCAACGACAGCATGAGTGAACCGTCAACTGTCACACATTCAATGGCCGTCAATGGGAGACCCACAAAAAAAAAAGAGGGCAGTTCTTGTGCCCCCGTCAAGCGCTATCAAAATCTATGTAAATTACACACAATCATCATAATGTGCAATAGTGTGCGTACGTGTTGTATATACCCACAGTCTATGTGTGTATGCGTATGTGTGGCTATGCCAAGCATTGACACTAAGCACGAGCATTCAGATTGACACTTTATGGTCTAAGCTACACAGCAAATCACATAATATATATATATATAGCTATATGGTAACCATATAAAATTGTATGAATAGATAGTATTAAAGTGCGACTGTACCTAGGCTACCCAGAAAGATGAGAGAAGAAGAGCGTGAGCAATGGAAGGATAAGCTTAGAAAACGAGAGAGACAGAGACAGAAGACGAAAATAAAGTAATATTTTCATTAAATCTATATCTATACTACTATAAAAATAAACTATTTATTTTAAGTATTTCCTAAAATAAAAAACAAACGCAATTTACATAGCTGATATGCTTGTTTAATGCTCTTCAATTTTGATAGCCACTCGATAAATGTTCATACTGCGGCTTATTGTTTCCATTGATATTACTCTGGGTATACCAAAGGTTTTGTGGGGTCTGGGCTGAATTCATTGTGTTGCTAGAGGAGCTGCGTGGAGCATCCCTGCCGCGTGGTCCGGTTGCACCTGTCAGGCCACGAGGTCCGGGCGGGCCTGGTGGACCTGGCGGACCTGGCGGACCAGGTGGTCCAGGAGGTCCTGGCACTGGAATCGGAATGTAAGCGGTTGGAGATTCTTTCTGGTTTCCAAATGCCGGGTTTACCAGCCATTCGGAAGTTGGCTCAGGTAGGGGCTGAGGTTCTGGCTCAGGTTGGGGCTGAGTGCCGGGAAATGGATTGAAGCCAGGCCAGTTGAGACCCGTTTGAGTCTGCATGTTGAAGCCTAATTGAATGCCTGGCAACACCACATACGGAGTGGCATCCAAGCCAATTCTGTTGTTGTTCGAGGAGGTTCTAATTGGATTGCTGACAATTTGTGGTCCATAGGTTATTGGAAGGGCTGCCAACTGAGGCAGGCGATACTTGATGTTGGGCTCCTTCAGCACGGGAATCGCATTGGAGTACAGATAGTCGGGCACCTTGCGGCCATCCTTCTCGGGCTCGTGTTCGGTAATCTGTGGCTCATGGATACCAGGCTCTTTCTGACTCTCCTGCTTGAGCTGCTCCCCAGGTGCCAACAGCACAAGTTGCGGAACATTTTCATCTCGATTGCTCTCCGAATCGCTGCTGCGACCCATTGCCTGCACGAGGCGAAGACGCGCCTGAGATAGACCCAGGCACAGGAGTAAGACTGGAATTGGGATTCTTTTAAGAAACAAATTGTTCACATAAATTCTATGAGCGCTGTCTCACCTAATATCTTAACGCTGACTGCCATCTCGGCTTACTGCTCTGATGATGCTGTAATCCGCTGCGTTTTATACTAAATGTTCTTCAATAGATTATGATCAATTGGTTCTTGGAAATGCTTTGCTCTTACTTACTTCCCCATTTTCTGCTCACTTAAATTACATTAATTTGTCTTTGATTTAAAGTTCAGTCAACTCTTTATTGGCCAGTTAGTCGATTTGAATTGCCTCGGCAAGCGCTTTATATGATAACTGGGTCAACTGGCCAGGCTGGCCTGAACAGGTTCTTCTTGAGTTGCCCAGAACTTTGTTAATTTGTATATCTTGTCACAGATCGGGATTAATGATTCACAGGTGTGTTATTTTAACAAAGATTAGTTAGTTTTTGTTTACTGAATGAGTTATTTAAGAACTATTATTATGTATTTATGTAACTTAAATCAAGAAAGATTAATTTTATATTAACTTAGAACAGCATAAAATTTTTTATATATTGTTTTTTTCTGTGCAATATTTGAAATAGTTACTCTTTTTTTTTAAACCAACTATAAAACTTGCTGCTAGTTATAAAAATACTTCAAGCTATAATTCAAATGGAATTTCGTAATATTTAGATCCACTAATCGGGGTTCAACCCCTGTTTTTTTTTTAGCATTTTGGCATTTCCTACTTTAAAAAACATTCATTTTCATCAGGCAGACAATAGAAAAAATATAAAAACCAATAACATACATATATATATGGATTTATATATGTATATATATACATACTTATATATTTCGTTGAGTATAGTATAAAAGCTAGCTATGCAGCTGGGAATGAAATTGAAAGTTTAGCTAGAACTGACACCTGATCTCTCTATATATATCTCTATATATATAAGGTATAAATATTTATATATTGATGTACATAAAACCTAGTTAGAAAACAAAGAGTATGTGCTGCATTTAATTGAATTAAATCAGAAGCAATGTATTTGGGCAATTCAAGAGTTTGAGTGCGAGCAATGGAAAGCTGCATGGGGTTGCAGCCCCTTTGGCGAATGCTGTGGCATAATTGAAGGCCCGCGGCCCGCATTCAGATTTTGTGGTCCACGAGAACGAATCGAACAAACAGTTGCAAACAGTTGAGCCAGTTGCGCCGTGGCGTGCGCGTCGCTTGGGCGCTGACTCTCGTTGATTGGTGTCCTACGGTGAACGGGATGTGGCTGCCACAGTTGCCGCTGCTGCCGCTGCTGCTGCTGCTGCTGGTGCAATCGCTGCTGCCGTTGCTTGCATTGCGTACAGCGTTTGCTGCGGCCAGTGGCGGTGCTGGTGGGCAGCTGCGGCGTATCCGGCTGCAGGATCACTGCACTGCCGGCATTTGTACGGGCATCGATATAGGGCGCAATGACTACGTGATCATCTCGCCAACAGCCATAACTATGCAATCGATGCTGACATTCATAAATTCGAGCATTGCCAAAATACCGCACCTGATGTTCGACACGTTTCCCGATCTGCAGATGCTGCGCATGGAGAACTGTTCGCTGGATACGTTCGAGAAGCCGCAGTTCGAGGGCGCCAGCAACTTGATGAGCCTCTTCTTGGGCCACAATCGCTTGAAGGATATACCAAAGAATATATTCATGGGCGCCGACAATTTGGCAACGCTGCACTTGAATCATAATCTGATTAGGGCGCTGCACAATCACAGCTTTCATCCGCTCAAGGAACTGAAGGAGCTATCGCTGGCTTTCAATCAGCTTGAGCAATTGCCTCTGGGTGTCTTTGGGCTCTTGCGGAAATTATTGGATTTGAATTTGGCGGGCAATCGACTCTCGGTGCTGCCACGCGGTATTTTTGATAAGAATTTGAATTTAACGCGTCTCAGTTTAGCATACAATCGTTTCACGGTCTTCGAATCGGAGCTCTTAAAACTGCAGCCACGCCTATCTCTCCTGGACATCTCGGGCAATATACTGAATGAGCTCACCTTGAACTTCTCGCTACTGGAGCAAGTGCTGGCCCATAGCTGTGATCTGCGACGCCTCACAGTGTACGGCATCATCCGAGATCTGGATTTGCATAACAATTCACTGCGAGAGTTGCCTCATATACCGCTGGCCAACAATGTGACAGGGCTGGATTTATCGCTCAATCCGTTGGGCAACTTGCAGGGCAATCCCTTGCGTCGCTTTACGGGACTGCTGCGTCTCAATTTGTCGGCCACCAATACGCATGAGCTGGCCGAGGATCTGTTCAAGAAACAGAGCGTCTTGCAAATGCTGGACATCTCGGCCAATAGCATCTACTCGCTGAAGATTACGATCTTCGATAGCTTGAAGTCTCTGCAGTATTTCTACTTTCAGCAGAACAATTGGAATTGCGATTTCCTGCAGCTGCTTATGAGTTCGTTTGTTAAGAAGCGTGACATTTCCTTCATGGAGGATATTACAGCACCCGAATTGGTCGACGATTATATCGATGGCATCGCCTGTTGGTACGAGAGCGACAAAATCTCCAAAAAGTGTGACGGCAGCAACTCGGATGCGGCATTGGAGCTATCCATAGTACGGAATGAGATCAAGGCCTTCACAGAGCTGGTGGAGAAGAAGTTTGTGCGTGTCTATCGCATGTTAGAGGAAATGAAAGCCAAGCTATGAGACGCTCGAAACGAAAAGCAATCAAAATCTAAATATTATCTATAAAATAATCAAGAAGACGCGCTTCTACTCACAGGCGTGCACAACTATTTAACCAACATGGATATCTATAGCTATATTCATATCCTATATTTAATCGCATTTTAAGAAATTATAATAATTGACACAAGCAAGCCACTGACAAACATTTGAATATGTTGTAAACTAACAATAAAGCGCAGTACTCTTTGAGAGACAATCAATTTGGTTTCAATTTGCTAACGAAATCTGTGGTTAAGTTAAAGATTGATAATTGGGATATAGAGAAGAATAGAGAAAAATTGATTCAGCTTTGTATTGAAGTGAACTTTGAAGCAAACTTCTCATTAAATTTGAGTACAGAATTGAAATATTCTCTTTCATTGCTTGAAGATGAAGATGAAAATATATATGTATATACATATATATTTTTTTCTGCTTCAGAATTTAACAAGATCTCAATCTGTATATGATTTGTTGCTCTTGTTTAGTTGTGATTATACATTGAATGCATTTCAAATTAAATTTTCGCTGATTGATTTTTTTTTATTTTTATTTTGCTTGCCTTAAATAACAGAATATTTAATAGATTTAATTGGATTTACATAACAGCTAGACTGAAAAGATATTTCTTATGCATGTTTTATAAATATCACAAGCATTTAACATCCTTGGAAAAACTATTAAACCTCTTTCAACAGTTGTTCATGCATCAGCATCAACACTCACACACATACTCAAAAACAATATATGACGTAAAATGCATTTATGTATATTTAAAATATTTTTATTTATTATAATTATTTGTATTTATACACTTTATATTAATATATATGTATAAATGTAATAAATATAAATATTTTCGTTGTGCATTTAAGCAAGCATGAAAATGTAAACAGCATATAAAAAATAAAGATTAATTTTAATTTGAATGTAAATTCACTTTAACAAATATTTATTGTTTATTTTAGGCATGATTTGACAGGAAATTAAATAAGCATGTTTATGATGTAATTTCGAAAAGGGATTAATCAGCTACTGATACGTTCTCTATGATGGCAGAACAATTCAAACGTAAACTGTTTCAAGGCTTAAATTTTAATATAAGCCAATAGCTAACATAAGCCGTAGGTGAAGTACGCTTGTATCCAGACGTACACAAAGCAGTGCAAAGACTGAATAAGCTGCTTCTTAAGCTGCTTTTTCTCTTCTACTAACTTTTTTCCCGCACACTTCCTCACTGAACTCGGAACTTTTTCCTAGAATTTCTTCAATTGCACGCACTTTAAAGTGGGGAATCAGATTTGAAAGTGTTTGCCATTAAAATGTTAGTATTATTCGCTTGTGCTCTCGCCCCTGACTTTGTCTCCGTGCACTTGCTGGATATAAGATTTGTTGTACTAACTGTTGTAAGCAACTTCCGTTTCCCTTATCATCCGCTTTGTTGAACGACGCGTCGTGGCAACTGTGGCAGCTGCTGTTGCAGCCAGTTAGCAAAACGTAACTGTAACAACGTTAACGTGCTTGCGTTACGCAACATATGCGCAACAGCAACATCTACGCACACCCACACTCTGCTGTCAAGGCGACTTGTGTCTGTTTTTAACTAAATTCATTTTGGCAAGTTTATGAAAATTGTTGTAGCTCTTCTTATGATTGCTCTTGTTGCTATTGCTGTTGTTGTGGGTGTTGTCTGAGCTCATTAGAAAAACAAAACAAGCAAGGGAAAACTTTCATTTTTTCTTTTGCTACTTTTCTTGCCACTTGCCTTATACAGTCTATACCCTGTAATACTAAAGACATGCAGTACACGCAATGCACACTAGAAGAGAGACAATTATGAGGTTATAGAACACATGATTTTACTTTGCACTAGTTGTATTTCATTTACTTTCATTATAGCTTGAACTTTTACTTAAAAGTAAAATTTATTTTATTTAATTGGGCATCTCTTAGCCGACTACTGTATTTAGTGACGCTGCATCATCAGCACTTGCTTTTATTGCCCTTGTTATAATTAAGTTGATTTTATTAACCGAATTTTACAAGTACTCTCAGGGCCACTCTAGCTGGCCTCTACACCTAAAAGCCAGTTGCTGTTGCCTGCTTCACATTTATTGAACTTTTACGCTTTTGAATTATTAATTATATTGTTTTACAAGTCGTTTGGCGCTGCAACAGCTGTGTTTGGGCAACAACTCGCTCGCTCGCCTTCCTCTCTCTCTCTCTCTCTCTCTCTCTCTCTCTCTCAAAAAGAACTCTTAATAGCTTCAACTAAATGAATTTCAATTTAAGTTTAGAGGGTTCAAATTTCGTAAAATTAGTATGACTTATAATAAATAATAAATGTATCCATATCAAAGATATATGCTTATCATTTATGGCTCTGATTGCCTCATTGCTGCATTATCTACAATTTGCCAAGTATCAAATATGTTTTTATTCATTCACCCAAATGTTTATTGCGCCTACAAAAACAGCTAAATTTTTATGAATTTCTGCTTTTGCTTTCTTAAAACCACTTAGCGGTCTTAAAAATAATGTGGCCATAAGATAAGCAAATGGAATGTTTATCGTAAGTAGATGTATAATTTTTTGTCAAAGCTCGCAAATTATGTGACACATTTCACATGCACTTGTATACAATTATGTGCACATTAGCATGTCTATCTCTCTCTCTATCTCTCTCTCTTTTTGCTTTACAATTAGATGCGCAATTAGGCATTCAAGCGCATTTGACAAAAAAAAGTGCTGCCTACTTTTTGGTGCGCATAAATAAAACTTAATGGCCACAAAAACAGCTGCTTAACCGCTCGACTGCGAATAATAAATGTAGAAATGCCTAGACAAGTTGAGACTGCCAGATACCCTATATGGAGAGACAAAAGTGACTTGATGCAATTATTCAATAAAAAATTTTATGAATATATAATTTATATAAATTTGTTGGCTGCATAAGCGATTTTCATTTAAAGAATAATGTCCGATTGCCTTAAAGTTATCGATAACACGCAATTGCCAAGAAAAGTAAAAATAAACCTCAAACATTTTACATTTCATCTTTTCTTTAATTATATACTGTATAGACGTCTTCAATGAATGCCCAACTATTGCCAATGCTTAATATAATAATCAATGGCTATTGTTGATGCTAAGCTAACTAATATACCAGATAATTGTACAGATTGCTTCAATTCTGCATGTGATTTCGCAGCATTCAAATTCCTATTGCTGCGCCTCCTGCTGCATATCTACTAATTGGACGGCCATGAATAATATTGTCGAATATGTATGCTTCACGCATATATATGTCTGCACATATATGAAATATGAATGGATTTAGCTTGTAGTTGTGCGTTTGCATGCTTTAAACTGTTGCAAGTTGGGCGGGCAGCCGAGGCGTATACGCAACATGCGTATGCATAAATTCACGCTTAATTAGCAGCACGCCACGCCCGTTCGTGTCTTGTGGGAGGTAATTAGCCAATTGCAGGCAACTGGCTGGAATGTGTGTTAAATAATATATAGCACATCGCTCTGAATCTGTGTGTGCGTGTGTGTGTGTGTGTGTGAGCGTACAGCGTATTACTTTTTCGGCAGCTAATTACCAAAGGAGCTGTAAACTAAAAAGAAGCCGTGGAAAAAGTGTATTTAGCTGCGCTGCGCCAAATTTAATTTGGCCACGCGCCGCAGTTTGTTTTCCGCTGTCTTATTAACTGGCTTTTTGACGCAATTATGTTGCCACAGCTCCACCCACCTGCCGAACTCGCCCACTGCTAAAGCTTACAGTTCTACAGTGGTATGTGGCACGTGTCTTCAGCATTGCTTTAGGGATTCATCAGCCAGCTCTCAACCATTTGACTGCTGCTGCTGCTGCACGCACGTTTCAACAGTTGCAACTGGAGTCAGGCGAGTGCGTGTGTGTGTGTGTGTGCGTGTGTGCTATACAAACTTTTAACCAAATTGTTTAACTAAGTAGCAAAAGCTCATAAGCACGCAGCGCAATGCACACACGCGTTGCGGTCGTAAGCTCTTAGCAAAATGCATTAGACTCGAGTGCGTCTAAAAATTGTAGATGCATCGTTTACAAAAAGTTTTAATGACCAGCCAGGTATAAGTTATTGCAAACTAGCTAAATTAGCTTTGCTATTTTTTAGCTATTAAAAAAGTTTATATATTATACATCATATATTATATATTATATATTACATATTTTATATTATATATTATATATTATATATTATATATTATATATTATTATATATTATATTTATATTTATTTTTAAAATGATTTTTAATGAACAATATTAAAATTAAAATTTAGTTTGAATATTTATTATATTGTATTGGTAATGTTTTTTTTTAATGCATAAAAAAAGTACATTAAATTGCAAAGTATGTTAACAGGAAGATATTTGTTCAAGCAGACAGAGAAATCCGCCAATCAATTGAACTGCCCAGGCAGATAAAATCTGGGAGTGAAGCCAGAACGAAATAGGACAAACGGGATATATATGTATGTATATTATGTAGTGGCAGGACATGTGCTTATGCCAAAGCAATGCAAATCTGTCAGCCACTGCAGCTGAGGACAGCAACTATTCGAATTGGCATTGTGTTCCCTTGGCAGAAAAATAGAGGAAACACAATAATGCATTAGCATTTCGTTTGCTCTGCTCTGTTCTACCCAATTCATATATATATATATTTTTTTTTTCTACTCTTTCCTTTTTCTGATCAAATACATGGGCAAGCAGCATAAACTATTGCCCACTGGAGCTAACATGGCAAATCATTATGCCGATACGGTAAAAAACAGAACGAATTACTAAAAAATTTTCAGAAAAAAAAGAATAAGAGAGTGACAGGGATAAGAATTGAATATATGATTAGATAATACTCGTTTTGGTTAGCTGGGTTGAAGCTCTGGTTGTTCGTTCGCTTACCTTCTGCATTTCGACATGCCATTGGCAGTTGACCAAGCAATGCGACAGCTTACACACACACACACATACACATATATGTATTCCACTTGAGTGAACAATGCTTGATATGGAACCCGAGCCGAACGACAATACCCTCATTGTGTTGCATTCGCATGGAATGCGCAGCTGGTATTTGCCCATTGCCTTGCACAATTTATGGCATATCTGTGTGGACACGTGGGCACACGTGTTAGTGTGCGTATGTCACAGTCTGTGTGTGTGTGTGTGTTTGTGTTGGAGTTTGGGTTAGATGTTTGGCCGATAACAAGCGTTGCTTGAAAATTCTTATAAATTGCAAATTGAATTTAACGATAAACATCGCAGTGCATAGAGCTCTGAGTATTGTGAGGCTGCACTGCAAGAAAACATGTAGGGTAAAAGTAGCGTATTTCAGAGAAATATATTGTAATTGATAATTAAAGTCCTTTTGCAGATACTCTCTACCATATAAAATGCAATAAAATATCTAATTATTTGCTTGAGCTTTCAACTCCTATGTGGTCTCAGTGCAGCAGCAGTCAATGCCTTAGCCATATTGAAATTACATTGCTCATTGATATTCTAGTGCACTTAACACGCTTCTGCTGCTGTTGCAACTGACACTGATTGTGTTTGGCAGTGTAGTTGTCATCTTTCCGGCTTAGCTCAAGAGAATGAGCATAAGTAGACGACCAACATTATAAACCAAAGAATGAAATTGATATTAATGTGATTTGCTTTATTTTTCCATCTCATTGCAGGTGAGTTGTCGATTTGAAGTTGGCGTCGTAATATGTTAACCGAAGCATTACGCTAACCAGCAAAGTGTGTTCCTCGTGTCTGTTTGCATTAAGCATGTGCCACAAGCACTTAGTCGCTCCTTGGAGTAGCAGACATTACATTTAACATTTACAACTACTACGCAGAAGCTCACACTCACATACATTGCAGACAAGCAATTATGTTGTGAAAGTTGGCAGCAGGCTGGGCTGTGCGTGGAGTGTCTGAGCGACTCCCATTGCCGGAATTTGGTTCATAATTTATAAGCCGCCCCCAAAATGCCAAAAGCTCGAAAGACCAAAAAGAAAAAAAAAATAAGTAGAGAAAAAGCAAGAGAAACAAAGACAGAGCCAGACAGCGTGGCGTTGGCGGCAACACGCCTCCTCCTTGCATGCGCCCATGCCGAGTCACAGCAGCCAACAAAAAAGGGTAACAGCAGCACAGCGAGGAAAATCCAAAAGGCAAAAAACCAAATACGCCAGGCAAAAGTCAAAAACTAACTGCCTTTTGTTAGAGTCGCGCCATGTGGACATTGCGGATGTGTAAATTTGTGTGAGTGTGCGTGTGAGTGTGCGTGTGAGTGTGAGTGTGTGCAGGATGGGTGTAACGACCGACGTGACAGTGCTTAAACGTATGTATGTGGCTGGCATACAGTCTGTGCGCATACCCTGTAAAGTATACGCTGAAGGTAGGTGCTATACATCAATCGTGCGCAGGAGAGTTGTCAAATTATATGACAAAGATTAAACGCAGCTAGTCGTAATAAATGAGCTAGCCAGACATTGAAATTAATATTTATTAAATATTAAATGTTCAGCAAACTGATTTTTTTTTTTTTTTTTTTTTTTTTTTTTGTGTTGCTATTAAAGAAAGTGAGTGAGTATTAAGTAAAATGTAGTGTAAATTATACACATACTGTTCATATATATATTTGTAGTTTTAGTGAGCTTCAATACGGGGTATATGAATGTCATCAAATTTGGAATATTCTGTGTTGACTGTTTTCTTCTCAGCTGTCTGCGTTTGCTGAGCTTAACCTTTCCCTACTTGGGCCATATTGCTGCTGCTATTGTTGCTATAAATGTTGCTGTTGTTGTCGTTGTTGTTGTGCTTGTGTTTGTTATGCGAACATAATTTATCCAGCTAACAGACATGCAAACTTTGCTGCTGTTCCTCGTTGCTTGTGTGTGTGAGACAAACTGCGTTGTTCTTGTTGTTGTTGTGATTTTTGTTGTTGCTTCAATTGTTATTATTTCTGCATTTCTTATTGTTGTTGGTTTTATTGATTGAACTGATTTGTTAGCATAATCGCTGTCTCGTCTAGATCTCGCACTAGCAAAGTTTCGCACTCAATTCTCTACATTTTTCGAGGCTTTCAAACTGTTTTTCTATTGCTATTTCGACTTGCAACTTCTTGAGCCTATCAGATAATAGAAATGTGTAACATAATTTCTTGGCTAGCGCTCAAACTAACATCTGCAGCATATGCCACAGGACTGCGTTCTGGATCTTTTTGGCACTTTGATCTGATTTACAGAGCTCGCCTGCCATGGCAATTATTCAAAAGCCAATTTCTCTCTGACACCCACAAAAAGTGGTCTCCTAAGCGATTTCTGAATTTGCATATGCCTCACCCACACACACTATCACACACACACACACACACACATTGATACACTCACTTCCATTCTCATTTGCAGGGCCTTGTGGGACCCGAACTTTCGGGCTCGTCTCTGGCAGTCAATTTGTTCAAATAAATTGAATTATGTAGCTTTTTTTGCATTGCTTTTTTTTTTCTCTCCACATAGTTTTAGCCCAAAAATTGTGCAAAGCCATTGGGGAGCAGCTGCTGCTAATCAAATTACTTCGCATGCGACATGTTTGATATGTCCCCAGCATAACAAGAGTGTGCGAAAAATGTATGCATAAATTTCCATTTTATTTGCACAAGTATTTAAAAACTTTTAGTCAGCTAATTAAGTGCCAAAATTACCAAGCGAGAGAGCTCAGATGTTCAGCAGTTTGAAGTGGAAAATTTAAATTTAAATTAAATGCAGAAGAAATCTCGATTCAAATGGAAAATTGCTAAATGCTAGCATTAGAATTAGGATTAGCAGTTAAATATCAGTAAAAGTTTCCATATCACAAAACACTAAAGCAATTTCAACTTTTTTATGTTGCTCAACGCGTTTTGTTCAGTTAAAGAATGAAACAGTTAGCCAAAATCATTTTCGTTATAATGGAAAGCATGTTTCATGCAACCACATGCAATGCAGCTTATAACTCATAATGAGTTGAGGATTTTTAGCTTCTCTCTCTCTCTCTGTCTCCATAGCCACCCAGCGGAAATCCAATTAAAATTTATGCTGCTTCCGCTTTTGCATTTAGCGAGCAGCTAACAAAAATGAAAGCCACAAAAAAAGGAAAAGAAAAAAGAACCTTGCGAAAAAGCAGCGTTAGGCGTTGAGAATTTTATTGCACTCGCGCTGCTGAATTGCGAGAGCTGGAAGCTTAATGAGTTGAACTTGTTGTGCACAACATGTGGTATACGTAATATATGTATGTATATGCTTGCCAGCCAACTTTGTGCGGCATTAAATTTGAAACGTTTAAGTGCATATTGTATGGCCGTTCATAAAATCTCTCAGCCTAATGAAGAAAAGCCAATTGAACCCCGACCGAAAAGCTCCCGACTGTCATGCGCTGGGCGCCGTTTTATGGCTCTTGGCGTTAATGCCTCGACATACCAAAAGATAGCTCCATGGCTGCTTAATTAGATTTGCTAGACGGCCACTTGACTGGCCAAGATTGTGTGCGTATGTGTGTAGGTGTGTGAACTTGTTGTTGGTTGTCAAGTCCAACGAGATACTTGTGGGGCTGAATATTCGGAGCGAACTCTATTCTTTTTTGGGGCATAAAACGTAAGCGTCGTAAACCTTTTCCTTGGCAGCGCTAATGGAAATTAATGTAGATGTGTGTGTGTGTATGTGATATGAGTCTGTCTACCAAATTGGTAGGGAGTTGTTAAGTCCTCCCTTATTATACATACATATATATTATAAGTCGTCTAATTGACTGCCCAAGCAAGTTGAGGAGCCAACTTCGACTAATGCTATTAGGCAAAGTATCGGAAAATTTAGTTGAATGGAAATTAAAGCGCTCAATGTGAAGTGAAATTATTTATGTTTGGTTTGGTTTGGCTTTGTAGAGAGAATGTTAAATAATAATTTGATTACCATCATTATTTAATTACAAATAATTATTGCAGAAGCTAAATGAATTATCACCACTTTTTAATGTTTACACATAACTTTATTAAGCGAAACAGGATTAACTTTTAAACAAGCAGCAAAAGCCGCTAAAGAAATGTCAACTGTTACAACTTTTGCTCAGAAGGCGGACTTTAATTAATACCAGAACTGGAGTGTACGTGAATAAAAACTAGCTAGAGGTAGACACAACACACAGACACAGTCGTGTAAACATGATCTCGCAGTCATCTCAATCCAGCGATGCTTAACGGGCCATAAGGAGCAAAGCCACAGGCCAAAAACTGTGCACAGTGGCCTCTACACAAAAGCACACACACAAGCACACACACACACACACCAATCACACGCACATTGAAATGCGTTGTTTTTCCCAAAATGCCCGCCAGACATTTTTTTCAAACACACCCAACTGCAAAGGAGAAAAAAAAACGACGAAATTCCAGCAATTTGAGCGCGTGCTTCCCCCTGCCTACCCTCTCTCTCGCTCTCTCCCTCTTCCTCTCTCGCTCTGAGTTCCTGAGAGACTCATAAATATTGCAATTTCTTCATGGTCGCTAATTTATATGAGGAGTGGAGGGAGCGCGAAACGCACACGCAAGGACATGCACTAATACAAAGCAAATAATGTGTTGCATACTTTGTGGCGCACGTGGCCACCAGACGCCACTCAAAATTGTTTCATGGCCAGCGGCAAAAATGAAAAGCCCAGAAATGTGAAACGAAATATAAAAAAAAAAGATATATATATATATTTAAAGCACGTAACTTGTGGCTAACCAAAACCCAGCTAAAAATGAAATAAGCCCGGCAGCCAACGTGTTGACCCACTCAATTCTGATGCTGGCTCCTGTAGCTTCTCAGCTCCCCAGGCGCCAGCCAAAGGGAACTGTGACGAGAGCTGTTCGGTTGGCTCAAATTATCTGCAGGTCCTCGTGGGCATTCCAATTGCAGGTGCTGGATCAAGCTACACGAGGCCAATTTCTGCACTTCACCCGCTGGCCATGACATGGACAGAGATTGCCCTTACCAGTACCAACAGTTTGCTAGTTGCTAAAAGTTACTTTAATGCATTTGCTAGAATATGCTTGGTAAGTCAGCTCATAACTGCATTGCTTTTGGGCAGCAGCAAACGCATGCTTACACGTCAATAAAATCGGAACTCGCAAAGAAAAGTTATCAGATACTTGAATTAAACAACTAAACTTATCGAAAATAAAAATTTAAAAATTCATATATGAACAAAATTTGTTCAACAAATCCTTAATCAGATTGTTACGTAATAACTGCAAGTCAATTCGAGGCAATGCCACGTTTTTTTTATTCATTTTAGCCCATGAAAAGTTTTTGTTTTACCTCTTCTCTTTTGCACTGCATCATACGGTAGCTGTCGTTTGGGTCCTGGCCAACAACAACTGCATAAACCACAGAACTAGACCACGTGTAAACGTAATTACGACTGAAAATCTAATAGCTGCATGGCATGCATTTGGCTCGACTAGTTTTGCTGCAGCCAATCCGCTTAAGTCCACTTTAATTTGTTCGAATTAAAGGATTACGGGACATGCAGCAAAAAAGCAAGCTAAATTCAGTTGCCTCCGCTCTTAACACCCGCTTCAATGCCTTCAGCACTCTACTCCACACTTTAGCCATAAACTTTGTTGCATTATTTGACGTCAAGTTTTGAGAAGCTTCAGCCAAAGTAAAGGGGAATGCTAAAAAAAAAAAGACTGTGCAGTTTGTAAGGCATTGCATTATATATCTATATATGTATGTGTGTGTGTGTGAGTGTATCTGAAGTGTGGCAAGCATATTTCATGTCCAGTTATAAACTCAACAATTTGCTATGAAATTATGCCAGCGCTGAGACAGAGCTGAGTGAAAAGTGCCGTAAAAAGCACATGAAAACGTTTGACTGCGTCCAGGCACAGAAGCCACAAAGTTCTTGCAACATTTTGAGGCATGTTTATGGTGATAGAAAAGGGAGGCAGAAAGGACGGCTATTTATTAAACAACAAAGAGCAGCACAAGCTATACACATATTCTGGGAAAGAGAGAGAGCGAGCGAGCACCAAATATGTGTTTGTAGTTTTCTCTCTGTGTGTGTGTGTGTGTCCAAGGCGAAAGCCACAGCGAAAAGTCGTTAAAGAGCACGTGAGACCGCTAAAAGAATGTAATACACTTCTTGAGCCGTGCTAGCAACCTGCAGCAATCCATTGCCCCGCACTGCATCCATTCCATGCATTTGGTGACCGCATTTAAGCGCAACAATTCCGTTTTGCCACGCGTTGCAATGGTTTTTACGCTGCACGCGTCTCGCTCGCCTGGCAAATTGCCATACGAATTTCAAGCACCACAAAATATGCAACGCTCAAATTTGTGCCACTGGGCGAGTGCAATAGAAAGAGAGAGAGAGGGACATGGGCGAGAGAAAGAGTGAGTATGCGTATACGCGAGTATTTTATACATTGCGTAGCTTTCAACGTTGCCTTGTCTGTCCCTTAGCTTAGTTGACAACCCAGCTTAGCTAGATTCTTCACAAATTTTCAAATTAAAGAGCGTATAATGCTGCACACCTGCTCAATTTGAATGCAGTAAATGGAAGAGCACATTTAAGCATAACTGTTTAAATTTTAATTAATAATAATAAAAAATAGTAAGCTATAGTGATTTATTTGACTAATCATATATAGGCTAATGCTCACTTTTCAAAGCATGTCTTATGAATACTGAGGACTATTAAATCTCAAGAATAGAAAACTCTGCCGTGCATCGTTAAAGTTTCACCGCGTTCCACTTACTAGCTGCCATTAGATACGCACAGTACACGGAATTTAATATTAACTGGAGAGACAAAGAGTTTACTAAGCAGCTGTATGTGATGGCTGCTTCGTATTACGTTTGCCAAGAACTCGATATGGGAATTCTTTAAGTGTTGTCTGTTCAACTTTGAGTCGATGTTCGATGAGTGTGGCAAGTGCCTTGCGGCTAACAAGCGCTCAGCTGACAGGCACTACGTTTAAAGCAGTTGCAATCCGACAGAGCCAACTAGAAAGTCTTCTTAGCACTCGCTTCCATTGTCATTCCCTTCCCTGTATGCATCGAAGTTTACTTTACGCGAAAATTGTTTTTGTCACCCTTTTGTTGTCGTCGCTCTTCGAAGCAGCTGCTGCAATGTTCAGCTCTCGCAATCGGTGGCAAATAACACGCTGACAAGACTTTAAGTGTTGCAAATGCCACACGTGCAATCCAGATCTCCGCCACGCCTCTCCACTCACTTTCTCTGCAGCCCTCACTTTTTCATTCTGTCTGCTCTGCTCGCTTCCTTGTCACACGCACAACTTTCACTTGTGTTTAGCCCGTAAGTATGCAACAAATTTGTGTTTCTTTTTTATTGTTTCGAACCTCATGACTGCTTGACACGCAGCCTCACATACCCATAGCCATGGCTGCCTGCCTGTTGTAAGCAGTACATGAATACGAGCGAAAGTCAAAAGTCATTAGCTTTGCCACCAAAAACTGGTTGTTGACATTATTGTAAGTGCTTGCAACTTTGTCGCAGTTCTTTAACAAACTTAAGAGCAGAAATCTGTTATCAACTTGCAACTGCTGAACAAAGACAGCGGAAATAATAACCAAAGCCCGTCAGTTTCTGGCATTAATTCAAAAGCAAAGACTGCAACAGATTCTATTGCTTATTCGCAAACATATCTAAAATGAATAGCTTCTCTTATATTTTCTGCTTTTTTTGTTTTTAGCTATGTTGTAAATGTTGTCTTTAAAAATTGTCTGTTAAGTTTTCCGTTTTGCCGGATGTTTGCCGTGTTAAATTTCCGTTGGCGCAGCTTAAAAAATCGCAAGCATATCCATCACTCACCTAGCTATTAAGACTGACACTCACTCTCACTCGCTCTCTCTATCTCTTTCTTTATCTCTCCTTTCCTCTTACTCTCTGCGTTGTTCACGCGAGCATGGCATTTCCATTTTTCAAATTGAATTTTTCCGGCATTTTAATTTTTTATTATTTTAGGAAATTAAAAGCGAAGCCGCCGCCTGTCAACGCCGCGAGGCAGAGCCACGACAGGCACAAGACAAGCAGAAATATCTGCCGCGAAATTAGTTGATATGAAATGCATGATATGAATAAATGTAAATGTAAATATACTATATATAAATATTTGTGAGCGTGAATATGTATTCAAGCTGCTTTATCGCATCAGCTTCTATTCAGCCTGCGGTATGCGTAGCTATGTTGTATGTATCTCATAGATACGTGTTAAGCGTATGTATCTCATAAGTCTTTGCATCGCCTTTTGTTGCACATGTGCTCACAGCTGGCAGCACTCGTTGGCCCCAGCACAATACGCTGCAAATTAATATGAATAACTTGGCTGGCTTAGCTGGCATTTGTTGTCGATTGGCGGTTGCATTAGTTGATTAGTGTGTGTGACTTTTAAGCTGGGGCTCTCCTTTCAGTTGGTAAGCTGTGGGGTAATTTGAGTATTAAATTTACAAGCGACTGGCGCAGTAACCATTCGACTAAACTAGGTGAACACATGAAATGCAATATTCGAATTAAACCATGAAACCACAAATCGTACTATAACATGCCAAATGAATATGCAATAGAAGTTTAAAAATAAAACAGAATAATTAACTAAAACTGAAACTGAAGCAAAGGAATTTGAATTTCTGAATGTTACCAAATAAGTCTTGTGCTGAATGCAAACTTTGTAATTATGCAAATAGAGCTTCGATACTAAGTAAATAAAAACAAAGAGCTCTCTACTTGGTACATCAAAAAGTATTATAATCACAAATAAGAGATCCCAGGGAAAACCCTTGAGGGTCAGATGATATCTGCAAATGGCTCCCCTAGTGCTCACTTACAATGCAGTGCAAGCAATTTTCGTTTCATATTGCTGCGCTATAAATACAAAGTAAGAAAAATCAGCCCTTAAGTGCATTTTATGCCACCACCAACCCAACCCATCCACCCACCTTGAGCAATCGGCAGCAACGGCCATAAGGTTTTCACAGCAATCCAAAACCAGTCACGGATTTCATCAATAATTTCATCTTCAAATTGCTTTATTTTGGGAAACCTGACGCCCGAACAGGGCAAGGAACTAACCCCTGAAATTGAAAAAAATAACCTATGAAATTGATGATTAATACATTTCATTTAATATACCCTGCAAATGTGTAACGAGAGGTATGACCGAACATATATTGAGATCCTTTTACGTATTGCTCTAGAGTTTCTATTCATCTTTGAGAATACTGAAAAATACCCTAGAGCAGTAATGGTAAAGAAGAGCTATGCTCCTGATTGCTTTTTGCAGGGTATTTTCTAGTCAGGCTACTTTGACCACGTCAGTCTAAATTATAGTGAAACTGTTGATGTTGTTGTTTCTACGCTTCTCGCTGCACGCTTCTTGGCTTTCGCCGCTTTCATATTTCATCTGGCAATTCGCAATTCGCTTCACATTTGCACTTTAATGATTTCATTTGATGTTTGGCTGATGTTGCCACGAGCAACAAACGCACAGACTCTCACACATCTACCGCATGGGGGTTGGGACGAGGGCTGTAAATGTTGCACACGGAGCAAGGACAGGGCCAAGCGGCAAGGGATGCACTGAGTGTATAACATAAGTTGCAATATGGCAAGTTCTTGTTGCTTCGGTTATCAAACAAAATACAACTGCAAATTTGTTTCATATTTGCGATTCCTGCGAAAATCAGGGCTTGGAATTCAATTTTCGAGTAAATATTTGAAGAATTTCAAGTTAACTTTGAAGTAATACAAATACTACAAAAGGATACAATATTCCTATATGTACGTATATAAATTTATATTTATGTATATATTTATTTATATCAATTTTTATACATTTATAAATATATTAAACTTATTGTATTGAATAATATACTAAGTTTAATAAGCATAAAAAAAGTTTTCGGCAAAATTTTTGCCTTGTTTTCATTTATTTTGCCTTTATTTTCCATCTATTTTGTGAGCCGTGCATAAGTTTAAAGTAATTTAACTTTTGACGAGCTTTCATTCTTTTGAGCCCGAAACTAAAGTGCGCTTGGCATTAAAAACTTGCAAAGTTCTTAACGCTCGATGCTAAAGAAAAAATGCATGAAAGAAATGCAAAGTTTTCATAATTGTTTTAAAAGTGTTGTTACCCAACTGAAATATATTGAGAGAGTTCGGTGCAGCGTAAATGAATTAAAAATTATTGCCGAAACTCGGCTAAGGTAGAAAGTGTGAAAGGCGAAATTTAAGCAGCTTTGCTATAACCGAAAATTATCCCATAAATCTACAGAACTTCAAAGATAGTAAAGAAATAAGATTATTTGAAATGAACTGTTTTAATGAAGATTTTTATTTAAGGATAATACTAAATAAATGTTTATCTGTTATTTTAGCTAATTATCTGTTTGATCGTTATTAAATGAAGTTTGAAAAGATTTCATTTTATTTTTCAGTATGAAAATAATATATAAATAATAGAAGAGACCTTAGAGTCTCATTCAAGAGGGCGAAAAGTGTCATCAACGAATTCGCTCATGAAATGGGAAACGCGTTGCTTGTTTGTGCTGCTTCCTCACTCGTTTGAACATGCCACGCCCACTTGTGTATTTATGATTATTGTTATTGCACGCACTGGCCACGCCTCTCTGGGCTGCGCCTTCAATTTGTGTCACTGTCGTCAATGGTTGCCACAGCTGTTGCTGCTTGTGGTTGTCGTTTCTTAACAACTTTTCGGCTCTGTCGCTTAAGAAATCTTAACGAGCAATACAAATACGTATGCATGTATGCTTGTGTGTGTGTGCGTGTGTGTGTGTGTGTGTGTGTGTGTGTATTCCAATTGCCTTTGGCCATTCGCTTGGTTCACACGTGCTGGCAATTACACTGTAGCCACCGCCAACGGAAATTGAAAATGCATTGAGTATGAGCTGTAGGCAACTTCCGAATCAAGTTTCCGTTGCTTGGAGCACACACACCAACACTCACACATACACCAACACTCACACGCACACACACATATACTTGCAGCTTATCTTGTCGTTTAAAGATTGTTATGAGCTTTCTGTGTGTCAAGCGAGTTTTTCATTTGCACAACTTTGCTCCATTCCATTATGAATGGAATGCACTTGCAGCCATCCAAAGCAATGTTCCGCCCTGCAGCTGAGGCAGTTTCCTTGACTTTCAGGTGCAATAATAGGGCACAATGCCCGTTGCACCTGTATTGTATTTCGCATGTTCCACATGTTTGCCCTGCTGCTGACAGGTGTGCGCCGTGAAGTAAGCAGTATTTCTTGCATGCCAGCGACGCGCGTTTATATTGCATAACTTAAGTAATGTTGCTCGGAAGTGTGCCATCTAGTTATAGCTGCTTCTTAGCAGATTTATGTGCTCTCTGTGCAGAGTGCACCTTAGTCAAACAATAAAACGAAGCACTTTAGTGCTTGGCAAATTTGCATGAGAAGAGCAACGAGAAGTAGGAGATGGAGGAAAAGAGTTTATCTATTGCCTTTGATCCTAGCATGAGCCTTGGGCCATTTCAAATGTATGCACATATTAGTATCCTGATATATAAATACCATTCTCCTTCTCGATTGTACGTTAGCTCTTTCACCAATCTTATTAAAAGAGACATCTCAAAGTGTAAGCTGTCGAGTCTGGCAAATGGTTTACTCAATATTGGGACTGTCGCCTCTAATGAGCTTAGCCCGCATACAATATTCAATTAGGATACAAATGAAATGTGGCTGGCTACAAAGAGAAACTAAAACAAATTTCAATCAATTTGGACTAACAAGCGACAGATTGGAAGTCCAACAAATCAATTGGTTTGCCAAAAGAGAGACACAAAGGAGCGCAGCGAACGAAAAGATGAGGAACGGCATAGAATCAAGAGAATTGTCTGCTTAATGCCGACGACAACAAATGCAATAGCAATTGCAATTGCCATTGCCATTGCCATTGGGATTGGTATTGGGATTGCAATGCATTTCGCATTTCAGTACAAGCCCCAAAAATCTGCCAAAGATGCCGCAGCAAGTGGGGGTTAAATCGATCTGTGTGCCGAGCATTAAACGCCATGAAAAGCGACTTAAGTCCAGACTGTGGACAGTTACAGGATGCGGGCGTAGGACATGACCAAAGCAAGTGGCATCATTACTCAAGCAAATGGGGTCATCAACAGCATCAGCCGATCGACCAAGTAGTTGCGATGTATAGGCCAACAGCCAACAGCCAACACTTCACACACACATTCAACAACACCATGAAAAGCAAGTGCAATCAATTTGGCGCAGCCGAAGGAGCAGCCCGTTGCATTGTGGGTGTAAATTACGTGCCTGATGCTGATGCTGGTAATTGAAATGCAAAAATATTTGGAAATTTGCATGTAGCTTACACAACTTACGCTGGCATCGCTCCAAATGCAGCCGATGCGTTTGCATTTAACAAAGGGCGACAGCGTGAGGAACAACAACAACAACAACAACAACAAGCACAACTGCTAGCAAGCTGATGATAATGCTGATACTGATGATGTACAGCAACTTGATGCACTTGCGGTTAATGATGATGAGCATATGCAAGCAACATGCAAAGCAGAAACAGAGAACAGTAGAAGATGAGCGAAGACGTCGAAATGCATGATTCCTGCAATACCCTGTAATTTTGGAAATAATATATGTATATGAATAGTATACCCTTTCACTCACCTTTGCAGGGTACTCACAATTTCAAAAGCCGCCTGTAAGTGGAAGCGCACATAAAATATATAGCAAATATATTGCATTCTCTGAATATGAGTTGATATAGTTTGCATCCCAGATACAAGAGCTTTGCAAGTGGTTTGCTACTCTGCTCGAGCTGTGGCTCGACCCAAAGCCACAAGACCCAGCCTGAACCAACTGCACCAAAGTTAAGTTCAGGCAAGTTCGGCTCCGTTCGGTTCAGCTAGCTTGGTTGGCTTCATTGCTTTTGTTTTCGCTCGAATGCGTCAGACAATTTCAATGCATCGACTGGCACACATTACGTATGCGTAACATTTGCGTATGCATCATAAGAGCATGCCGGCAGGCAAAGCTGGCTAAAACCGCGTACATAACTTGGAGCTAGGCAGAGAACCCAATTAGTGGACTTTAAGCAAACTTAACTAGTTTTTAATTGAGAAGATATGAGAATTTGATTTGTATAAAATTGAATGTGTTGACGAGGCAACTCCATAGAACTGCCTAATATAAGCAACTTAGTATCTGATATCAGCCGACAATTTACAGCACTTTAAATGCTATTGAAATATATTTCAGCTAAAGAGCTTGACTTTCCAATCAAATAATGAAACATTCTGTGAAAAGTCGCAGCCATTTTGAAAAAGTCAATAAATTCACAGTCCGCTGTCCACACACACGGCGACTGTGTGTGCCGAATGCCTGAGGATTGCACGAAATGCATGTAAAAGGACAACACGGCGAAGGGCAGGGACAGGAGACGATGAGCTACCAACGCAAATACCCGTAGTTAACCAATACAATTCAAAGAGTCGGAGATTTTCTACCTCCTTTTCCTGTTGTATATGCTCGGCGCCAAAAAAAAAACTTTTTAAGCCCTATTTTTGCGCTTGTAAAAATGATTTTTTTAAAGAGTGCAAATGTGTAAAATGGAACCGCCAAAAGCGAGCGCTATCAAACATGATATTTTGGCTCTACTGAACAAGCACTGAGCCATCGATCACAATTATTAAACTGTTTTAATATCGGCTCAGGTCTTATTAAGTAGCCAGAAAGCCTTGTTCAGTAGCAGAGCAATATTTGCGTTAAAATTGGATATTTTTCGTATGGAGTTGTGAAACATTTTTCAACGAAAAATGATTGTCAAAATTTGTTGGTCGTAAATCATTTTTGGCGCAGCTGTCGGATTAGCATTGGACTGGCTGCTATTTTGCTTGCCAGTTTTGACAAGTGCCGCGCTGCTTGTCCGAGTGACTGATGCAGATTTGATGATTGCGATGCCCTGGCGGCATTGGATCAGCTCTCTCAGCATCAGTCCAAACAGTGTCGAAGTTGTTGACTGGCGCGACCTCAACAAAGTTACCCTGGCCAAGCGCACACTGTGAAATATTTCAAATGATTTGACCATTAAGTTGAGGCCAGAACTTGAGATGATGAAACATTAGTACTGAAGAGTTTGATATGCTCGACAGTTTGACATGTGCATGCATGTCATGTATGATATGATATGCGTTAACTTACTTAATGCTATTTTTCCGGAATGTGAGCAATTTAATGCAATGCAATTAATTGAAAATGCAATTACAATTCATTTCATGTATGCAGATATTTTTAAATAATGAATTATAAATGCATAGCTTACATAAACTCAGTCATGGCTGTAATGCATGTATGTGTGTGTGTGTGTGTGTGTGTGTGTACATAAATGAATTGAAATCCACTGTAAAGTGTTTCGCGTTATTTATAAAATCATGTGATTTAAATGCACGATAATCTCCGCTCCCATTCAATAGCATCAATTGAACTGCAACACATGTGCCAAATGACTCTCTACACAGCATTGTCGTTGTTGTTGTTGTTGTTGTTGTTGTTGTTTTTGCTGTCGTTTATCCCTTTCATGCAATTCATATTTTAACCACCATGACACTTTGCTTCTCAATTTCAAACATAATTTTTAAATAAATTTTCCCACAAATTTTTCAATTATAATTTACAGTTGAGGAAGGCGTTGTGGGAGTTTCGGATGCAAATTGCATTTGGCATACGCATTTTTACTATAATTTTTTCTCTCCATAAATTAACTGCCAATCATTGTGCGGTAACTACTCAAATAGATAGTATACAACAATGAAACTTTAATTTGTATAAATTATAAATACATAATAAACATAATGTGTTAAGCTACTCAGGAACTGAATCAATAATGGGATCATGAATTTAATTGACAACTTATCAATAGTATTTTCAACTTCAAATGGAATACATAATTGCTGTGAAGAGATAGAATTATATATTATATAGCTACAATGACTTATCATGAACGGACTGTACAAAGTTAAAGCTATCTGAAAAGTGAATTGCAAAACTCATATGCCCCGATAGACGTGGTTTAAAGAGCAAATCCCTTATTAAGCAAATGGTTGATTTGGCCGAGCTGTAATACCTACAAAGGTGCTTTTTTAATACGCCCGAAAGCCGAAACCTTCGCATAGACACGCATGTTGACGACGCGTAACAATAGCAACCCTTAAAAGAAACATTGACTAAGATATTGCTCCCCAAAATGCCATAAAAAGCAGAGCTCAAGACCGAGCTCAAATTTACAGCAGCTGATCTTTTGCTTTATTAAATGGGTTGCTTCTTTTTGGCCAACTGAAAGTTGTTGCTTCTTGTGTTACCCTCACGATGCGTTATACACAGGGGACAGTTTGACATGCATTTGAGCCCAAGGGTTGCCAGCCAGCCAGCCGGCCCGCCTGCCCAATCTGAGGGTAAGTCAGCACACCTGAGTGCAAAAAGAAAAAAAAGTAAAGGAAAAATAGAAACATTTTCTGTGCCGAAATCGTGGACTCACATAAACAATTATGTTGTATCTAAGTGACTGGGGGTAGATTTGCACAGTCTGGCTAACCCCTAGGGCTCTGCAGTCGTGTGGAAAGCAGGCATATGGAAGACCTATGAGCCCGACCTGTTTATCTATGGCAAAACTAGCTGAAGGCTATTTACGTAGTACACGGCCCACTACTGGCCCAGAAATTAGTTTATTATCAGTCTTAAGATTTGCCTGGCCAGCAGCTTTAGAAGCCAAAAGAAAACCAAAAACACATATGTGAAGTCAAGTGGGCGTGGCAAGGCATAAATAAACTCAATTTATTGTTTGCTTTTAGCAAATAAAGAGCAAAAGCCATAAATATGCAGGCAAAAGTTTCTTTTGCTCTTTTTTTTCATACTCATTGTACGTTGTGGTCCTTGCTCTGGCTGAATTCAGTTTCGTTGTGTGTGTATCAGTGTATGTGTATACATGTGTGTGTGTGTGTGTGTGTGTGCTCTGTGGTAACATTGGCCGCCCAACTGTACATGAAGTGCGCCCAATCCACCAATTGTTTGACCAAATCGGCTCCACTTTTCATAAATATTTTAACAAAAGCCGAACGTCAACAATTGTGCAATAAAAAACAAACAATTTTCATTTTATAGCTTTCGCATAACAAGCAACAAGCTGCGGACAACAACAGCAGACGATTCCCTACAAATGCAATATTTATATGCAAGAGAATGCTCGGAGCAACAATTGTGGTCCAGCAGCCAACAGGTATCGCATTGCGTCAAGAAAACTAATATGAGAAAAGTGCTCGACAGCAAAGCAGATTCGCAAGAAAATTCAATGTTGATGCTTAGGAATTTCTGTTTACTTGAAGCTCTTCGTATTGGTACTTCTGAAGTAATAATTTTGCAGCAAGTCAAAGTTGCTACTGAAGCTCTGTGAAATACGCTGTATATTTATCAAACTTTGAATAACTTATATAAGTTGTATCGAAAGCTATATTAAATCTTCTATTATTTTATAACTCATTCTTGTAGATGCTCATAGAAATTAAAATCACCTAAGGCAAATATTTTATAATGTCTGTCAAAGCTTTCGTAATACCTCTAAAAGCTGCTATTAATCCTAGAGCAATACACACGCTGCAGCATATTCGTTCGCTGTCTGACGCCTGTTTATGCGTTTGACCTGTGACATGGCATTGCAGAGAAGTTTTGTTTTGTTTTTTGTTTTTTTGCACCTTACGTTGGCTTATGAAAATTGTGTGACAGGTGCACGTAGCCCGAAGAGTTAAAAGCTGTGAAATATCACACACAAGCTGCGTAAGATGTCAACTGCAGCTGACAGCTTTGCAATGCTGTTAAAATTTGTTATGGCACATGTTTAAATTTGCCTCCAGGCAACTAAATATTTATAATATTGAAAAGCATCAAATTTGATAGCTAGTTATGCGAATATATAAAACGGCTTATATCAAGATTAAATAGAGTTAAGCAATGTTTAAGCTTTGCTTAAGTTGCTTTTGTTTCGAAGACGTATACATCAATAAGCTTTCAATTAGTTTATCTATCTAGTATAGCACCCATATGGCGATAATTGATTAAACGCATAGCCACAATGGATTAACTTCCAGATCCACATAATTCGCCAACAACTCTATCTGTTAATTGAATACCAAAGCTTCTATGTAAGCGTCGCCACAGACTGCAGCTCTCGCTCATCGTCGACTTTGGCTCATAATTAATGCGCAGCTAATTAAATGTTGTACATGTTTATATTGACCCACTCTTTCGACTGCCCTGCAGCCGTTTGTCTCCCTGACTGCCTGACTGTCTGACCGTCTGTTTGTCTGTCTGGCTGGCTGTCTGCCTGTTAGAGCTGCTGCTTAAAAATTAACCACTCGCGCTGGCAATTGAGCGTGGCAGACGTGACGAGCGATTTGCAAAAACCGCATTCACAGCCAGCCCAGTGGCTAATCTGGCTGCCACGCCTTGTCGGCCCCACGCCTCCTTTCGGGTTGGCTCAATTCACGCTACCTTTTTTCCACTCGCCAAGTTGATTAATTAAATTGTTGACAATTTTAAAAGCTTTTCGCGTTTGCTCCCGTTTCCGTTCCGTTCCCGTTCCCGTTCCCAATCCCATTCCAGCACTGCACTGCACGTTTCACATTATTCACAGCTTAACATATTACTCTACCTCTACCCTCTGTCTCTCTCTCCCTCTTGTTGTTGCATTTTGTTGTTTTATTGCTTTTGTACTAGTCCACTTTGTTGCCTGTGACAAATGCACTAGAAAATTGGCTGGTTTTACGCTGCAGTGAGAAGGGGATGGCAACAGAATGAAAGAAAGAGACAGATATAGGGTGCGGTGAGTGAAAAATTGTGCAGACAATCAACTGCGATAAAGCAGGAAATTTTTTGGACACCTGATTGAAGCTTTTGAAAGAGAGAACAACGGAGCTAAACTATACCATGTAAAGGCGTAGGAATTCTTAATAATATTATAAAATATTACAATGAATATTTAAAGTAAATAATTCTAAATGGAATGTGAGAACTGATTTAAGCAGTTTCAAGTGCTCTATATAGAGTATTATCATAGATTTGTTTGGATTCTAGTATTTCTACATTGTAACTTGAAAAGTGGTATAAAAAGGAATATAATCCCAAGCAATTATAGCTCGGTCAAGTGGGCTTAATCAAGGAATAGCAATAACAGGAAATTTTATGTGGCTGTTATTCAATGGAATTTCAGCTCAGCTAAGCCTAGATTAGAAAATGCGTTAGTTTTGTATAAGCTTTCACTATTCGAATCTTCTATTTATGTTTACGAGCCTTCGCAGCAAATGGCCTGTAAAAGTTAATGCTTATATATGTATATCCTGACACAGACACACGCACACATTCACATGGATAGCACACAGAATATCCATTAATCCATCAACGTGCGCCGCATTAGCACTTAAATTTGATGGCAACATTGATTGAGAGAGCGAGAGAGGGAGTGACATAAAGAGGGCAGAGAGAGAGAGAGAGAGAGAGAGAGAGAGAGAGAGAGAGAGAGAGAGAGAATTAGAGGTAAACAGAGGAAGGCAGAAGCAGATTGAAGCTGTAAGTCAATTTTAATTGAAACCGCAACAAAACAATTAAAACTAAGCCCGTCCACAGGCAAAGGACCCTAAAAAGGGGACACGCTCGAACTGTTTTCAGTGCTGAGCTATAAACTTAACTTTGACACCAAACTCAATTAAAATGTTGTATAAAAATTGCATATGTATGCGGGCAGTATGGGGAGTATCTTTAACTAACTAGTATGTAGATCCGTTCCGGACCGACTGCCGTTTCCTCTAACACTCCAGCCAGCCTTGTTCCTGCTGCAGCAAATGCTGGGCTGCATAAATTAATAAACTTAATAGACTCGGCCGACGGAAGGGACGAGAGACAGAGAGACACAGAGAGAGAGAGAGAGAGAGAGAGAGAGATAGTGGAATAGTGATAGAGTGTGGGTGGAGATGTGGGAGCAACTAGCATAAAATCCTAAACGAGCTAGCAGTGCGGGGCAGCACGTACGCCCAGAGAGTGGCTGCAATTAAAATTTTAGTGCTCAACAGCATGCGGAGGAGACGGACGCATAGTGGGCCGGCATATGCCAGGGACTGGGAAACTGTGGGCTAGGGATTTTGTTTCTAGGCATACCATTGGCAGCACGAACGTCCGTTTTGCAAGCGCCCAAATATCACACAACAAACGCACACTTTGACAACTAAACACACACAAACACACACGCACATATGCTCAGGCCAGGCAGCATATGCAAATCGAGAGGCGATCTCCCACCGTGGGTATAAATAAATTGGGTTGCATACTTTTATGCACCATTGCAATTACTTGTTGTTGTTGTTGCAGCTCGACAGGTGCAACATGGCCGCGTGCAGGTCGGCCGGACTTTCGGTCAATGACAATATTTGCAAAGCGCTTAATGATGCGTGCATGTGTATACATGAGACTCTATGTGTGTGTGAGTGTGTATGCGTGTGGCTATTTTACTCTCACTAACGCTTCCCATCGCTCTCTCCCTTTTCTACCTCATCTAATGCTGATGTTTTTGGCAAAATTACGTATGTTACATACACGCTTACGAACACTTGCATGTATGCAATTTACTCTTCAGCGCTGTCAACACAGCGCTCTCTCACTCTCTCTCTCTCTCTCTCTCTGTGTGTGTAGTGCACGCTTGGCAGGGCTGCCAACTGCTTGTCATTGTAATAGCACTGCAACCCATAAAATGTTACAGTTTACTACATACATATATTGTTGTCTTGGAGTCTTCTCTTGTATTCTTTGTAAATGTATACACAAAGTATAAATACAGAAGATTCCTTGCGCACACATTCGTCACACAGCACTGGCCATTTGATTGAAGAAACTCGAAATTTAAACTTCAACACTTAATTTGTCCTTTATTATATTTAATTTAATCTGCCACCGACTCAATTTAATTTAAGCTATACATATATATGTATGTATTTGCTTGTGTTTGCCCTGTACACAAACAAAAGTTTCATCTACAAAATTCCATCGGGCAACACATTCCTGAAACATAACTAAATGTAATTGCAGAATCGTTGGCATGCATTTGAATTGTAATATACTAAAGAATTCCGCACAATAAATGCAATTATGAACCAAATTCCATAGGCGAAGTTAGCCCTTCTGGCAACCCTGGCCACTTGCATTACAGTTAAAGAGCTAGAGGCGTGCCAGCATAAGTCAGAGTTTTACAATCATCATACAAAATATATAATTAAAATCTCTTGTGTGTGTGTGTGTGTGTGTGTGTGTGTGCATGTGAATTGTTATTTAAAACTGTTGCCAAACCTTTTTTGGTTTTTATTTCTGTCAACGACTTTACCCTCTGATAGTCTGTAATTATGGGATTTGGCTGTGGGTCTTATCGTTGTTTATATTTATAGTTAGTTTATGGTGTTTGTGTTGACGCCGCAGCACTTGCTGTTACCATTGTTGCTGTTGAAGAGTGTGTAATTAAATGTCAGCAGCAGTTTGGGGCTGTGACATTAACACGCATCAAATTTAACAACAACGGGCATTTAATATTTCGGGAGCCGCACGCTAGCAAAGTTTAGACAGTCACCCGCAATGATAGTCAAAGTTTTGAAACAGTTTAACAATCCGAAGCTTAGATTTTGAATTAAATGAAGCATCAATAGAATAGTGGCAAAGGTTTTCCCTGTTCGCTTTGAGTTCAAAGAACTTTATTCAGAAATTTCTCAAAGAAATGCACATTTAACGATCGATCTCGCCAAAGACAATATCCAATGATCCAATAATAGCCACAACATCGGCCAAGAGATACGATGGCGATAGTTTGCTGAGCAGCGCCAAATGCGTATAGGAAGCGGCACGGATCTTGCAGCGATAGGGCCGAGATCCGCCATCGGAGACAAGATAAACGCCAAACTCGCCCTTGGGTGACTCAATGGCCGTGTACGTCTCTCCGGGTGGCACGTTGTAGCCCTGTGAGAAGAACTTGAAATGGTGTATCAGATCCTCCATGCCCTCCTTCATCTTTTTGCGCTGCGGCGGTGCAACCTTGCGATCATCGACCTTGATGTTGCCCGGCGGCATCTGGTCCAGGCACTGCAGCATGATGCTGCACGACTCGCGCATCTCACGCATGCGCACCAGATAGCGATCGTAGCAGTCGCCCTGCGAACCAATGGGCACATTAAATTTCATTGCGGCATAGGCATCGTAGGGCTGCTGCTTGCGCAGATCCCACTTGACGCCAGTGGCACGTAGCACGGGTCCCGTGCAGCCATAGTTGAGTGCCTCGTGCGCCGTGATGCGGCCGATGTCGATGTTACGCATGCGCCAAATTCGATTGTCGGTGACAACATCCTCGACCTCATCGAGACGATGGGTGAAGGACTTTAGAAACTGATACAAATCATGGCTGTACCCTAGGGGCATATCCATAGCCACGCCCCCGGGTCGAATATATGCCGCATGCAGACGAGCCCCACACAGACGCTCGGAGAACTCGTAAAGCTTCTCGCGTTCCTCAAACAGCCAGAAGAGGGGCGTGATGGCGCCACAGTCCAGCACGGAAGTGCCAATGGCCATGGTGTGATTGGTGAGACGCATCAGCTCCCCGCATAGTGTGCGTATATACTTGGCCCTGGGTGGGACCTCGATGTTCAGTAGCTTCTCAACGGCCAAGGCATATGCCTGCTCGCAGGACATGCAGGACACATAGTCGGTGCGAGCGAAATAGGGAATGGCCTGTGTATAAGTCTTGTGCTCGATCAACTTCTCTGTTCCCCGATGCAGTAAACCAATGTGTGGGTCAGCCGACAACACCGTCTCGTTGTCCAGCTCCAGCATCATGCGGAGTACGCCATGAGCCGCCGGATGTGCGGGCCCAAAGTTAATGAATTTGGTGCGAAATGTGCGATCCATGGGCGGAACGACTTTACCCTTCGGATTTGGCGGTTTCTTCCACTCATCGCCCACGGGATAACAGACGATACTCTGGTATTGCTCAAGGAATTCCGGATCCGGATACCACTTGTGACTGTCGCTTGGCTCATAGGGCGGACCCCTAGGATGGTACAAGTCCCAGTCATAGTCGCACGGCGGTTGCTCGCGGCAGCACTCCTCGCTAGACTCTGTGAATGGCAACAATCTCTGGGTCATATATATTGTATTGCTAGCAGCCTGAGCAGGATTCACTTACGCGAAGATGTAAAGTAACGCGAATTCATCCACTGGGGCATCTTCACCGACCATGTGGGTCGCTTGAAACTCCACTTGAAGTTATAAGCACTCGGGGACAAGTACTTCTTGGAAAATGTATTCCGAAAGGCATTGAAACGACTTATTTCCGAGGGCGTGAATAGCTTTTCGGCAATCTCACGGATTTTATTTATTCGCGGCGCCATCTCAAGAGAAATCTCAATCAGAAATATTTCGTGAATCTTTTTTTAAAAATAAAAATAATTAGAGAAGATATTTAAATTCAATGAGGATATTCAGAATCTATGTATGAACCTTTCTAGTGGAGATGTTTTGCAAAGGCCACTTCGATAATAATGCTTTGTGTGAAATGATTGAAAACGGAAACGATAATCGATTAAAATATAAATTTATTGAATCATTTTCGCTGCCGATATATAGAAAACAACGGACTCTGACTCTTTTATAAACTCTTTATGAATATTATTTAAAAGCTGTATTATCTAACGTCAACTGCTTCATTGTTACGCTTCGCTCTTAAGCTAAACTCAATATAATTACCCATTTCCCCTGATATTGTTTTGTTTGTTTGGCGTGTCCTTTGCGCTAATATAATTATTTTCAATTTGTATTTCTTTCAACAGATCTTTGAAGATCATTATCATTTTGCGCATCACAAGGTGTCGAAGCGTTCTCTGACTCCCGCCTCACATCATCAGACCCGGCTCGACTTGGACGAGCGCGTGCATTGGGCCAAACAGCAGAGGGCCAAATCGCGATCAAAGCGCGATTTCATACGAATGCGACCGTCGCGAACCTCATCCCGGTCCATGTCGCTGGTGGATGCAGTGTCCTTCGATGATCCGAAGTGGCCACAGATGTGGTATCTGGTAAGTGAGTGAAATTTGAGCGGAGGACAGGAGCTCACTCTATATTCTATAGAATCGAGGCAATGGGCTGGACATGAATGTGATACCCGCTTGGAAGGAGGGCATAACTGGCAAGGGCATCGTCGTGACCATACTCGACGATGGACTCGAGTCCACTCATCCGGACATTGAGCAAAACTACGTAATATAGACTAACATGCAAATCAATATGGCAAGGTTGTTTCTATAATGATGTGTCTTTTCCATTCGAAAGGATCCCAAGGCATCGTATGATGTGAACAGCCACGATGATGATCCTATGCCGCATTACGACATGACCGACTCGAATCGCCATGGCACTCGCTGCGCTGGCGAGGTGGCTGCCACTGCGAACAACTCCTTCTGTGCGGTGGGCATTGCCTATGGGGCAAGTGTGGGAGGTGTGCGGATGCTGGATGGTGATGTGACTGATGCTGTGGAGGCGCGTTCGCTCTCGCTCAATCCGCAGCACATTGACATCTACAGCGCCTCGTGGGGGCCCGACGACGATGGCAAGACTGTGGATGGACCCGGCGAGCTGGCCTCACGAGCCTTCATCGAGGGTACGACGAAGGGGCGTGGCGGCAAGGGGAGCATCTTCATTTGGGCATCTGGCAATGGGGGCAGGGAGATGGACAATTGCAATTGCGATGGCTATACGAACTCCATATGGACGCTGTCCATATCGAGCGCCACCGAGGAGGGCAACGTGCCATGGTATTCGGAGAAATGCAGCTCCACGCTGGCCACCACCTACAGCAGCGGCGGGCAGAGCGAGAAGCAGGTGGTCACCACAGATTTGCATCATTCATGTACCGCATCGCATACGGGCACCTCGGCCTCGGCACCGCTCGCCGCGGGCATTGCAGCCCTGGTGCTGCAGTCGAATCAGAATCTGACCTGGCGCGATCTGCAGCACATTGTGGTGCGCACCGCGAAGCCAGCGAATCTCAAGGATTCCAGTTGGTCGATCAACGGTGTTGGCCGACGTGTGAGCCACTCCTTTGGCTATGGTCTCATGGATGCGTCCGATATGGTACGCGTCGCACGCAACTGGAAAACGGTGCCCGAGCAACAGCGCTGCGAGATCAATGCTCCGCACGTGGACAAGTGAGTCGCTGGATGCATGAATATATCACTATATAGACATATCTAATATTCCTGACTTTCGCAGAGCCATTCCGCCACGCAAGCACATCACACTGCAACTGTCCGTCAACCACTGCCTCTCGGTCAACTATCTGGAGCATGTCCAGGCCAAGATCACCTTAACCTCCCAGCGACGCGGTGATATACAGCTATACCTGAGGTCGCCAGCGAATACAAGGGTGACGCTGCTAACGTCGCGGTGAGTTGAAGTGAAGAACGCAAAATAATGGAAAGGGTAGAATCCAAATAAAGTTCTTAGACTCAAATGAAACGTGTAACTTGATCACTCAACTCAAAATATTAGTTAACAAACGATTTCCTAATGAGAATAGCCCTTTAAGGATTCTAGGTTCGCAGATAGATCGGAAAAGCAAATGTAGTATTAGTATTATATGCAATAACTCAATGCGACTCTTAATAAAAATTGATTCCATCGCATATTCCCGCACAGCATTCACGATAATTCACGTTCCGGTTTCAACCAATGGCCCTTCATGTCGGTGCACACGTGGGGCGAGTCGCCGCACGGCAACTGGCAGCTAGAGATACATAACGAAGGACGCTACATGGGTAAGTTTCCGCAGCTGTATATTTAGGTTTAGCTACTATATAAAGCGTTTATCGATCGTAATCTTCAACCAAAACGAACCAATTCTACATGCTGCTTTTTCTGTGGAACACACAACTTAACACGCATTAACTCATCCATTGCTAATGAAACATCCACCCAAAAACCACATATCTCAATCGCAAATCAGGCCACGCTCTGTTGCGCGAATGGTCGCTGATCTTCTACGGGACGACGCTGACCATCGATCCCAAGGATCCGATTTCGGTACCGCGCTCCGGCAGCGACGAGCAGGCAACCACGCCCAATTCGAGTGGTGGTCAGAGCAGCACCAGCAGCAACTTGCATCAGGTCTATTCGCCGCAATATCCTCGCATTTCTCCGAACAATTTCGCCCAGACGCCGGCAGGTGGCGCCAAGCTGCCGTTGGGCAAAATGCCGCCCAATAAATCCAATTTGGTGACCAACAATCCATTGCTGTTGCTACCGCCGGTGCCGCCACCCAAGCAAGGCTATCACCAAATATCGGCCACATATGGCGTTCTGCTGGGCAAGACCAACAACAACAACAACAAGGGAAACAAAGGCAACAGCAAGGGCAACAAGGGCAACAAGGCGGGCAATGGCAAGGCCAACAACAGAAAAGAACAAATTATACAGAGCAGCAACAGCAACAGCAACAACAGCAGCAGCAGCAGCACTGGAAGTGGCAGCAGCAAGAACAAATATTATCGCATATCCCAGCAGAACAGCGGAGGTGGAGGCGGTGGCGGTGGCGGTGGCAAGGGCAAGTCCAAAGGCCAGGGAAATGGGCTGCAAACGCAACGTCCGAAAGCCAGCTCAAGCGAAAAGTTTTCTGATGAAAAAACGCGCAAAGTCATTGGCGAAATCAACAACAGCAATGCGAGCAACAGCAACAACAAAAACAACAGCAATAGCAGCTCGAGTGGGCCACGCCTACCTGGCAAGGCAGCCAAACAGGTGAAGGACAACAGCCAGGACTCGCGCATACCAAAACTATTCGAGCATTATGAAAAGATTCAGGCTATATTTCCCGAACTGGAGCCGTACCTGAACGGCAACCAGCCCAAATCCAAGCCCAGTTCACAGCAACAACAGCAGCAGATGCCACGCAAACAAGGCAAAGAATTTGAAGTTGACCTGTTCCGGCCCACAATGGGCAACGCTGGCAGCAGCAGCAGCAGCAGTGGCAGTGGCAGCAAGAGCAGCAGCACTAGCAGCAAACCGGGTAATACAAAGAAGTCACCATCCGCACCGCCGCCTCCATCGCACGCTATGTTGCCCGCGGGCGGCAGCAGTTTTTTGCCCGATCAGCGTATACTCAAAAAACAACAGCTGCTGATGGCCGCCGCCGGCGTACTAGCGCCTCAGGACGACAGCGATGTTAATGTGAATGCCAATGCTGACTCCGAGGAGACTGACGATGATGATTCAGAGGAGGAAATTTTGCAGCTAGCGCCGAGCAGCTATCACAAGGGCAGCTCAGCAAATGGTAGACAGAAAAGTGAACTTAACTAGCTAGAAGCTGATTTTTCTTAATTTTCTTGCTTATTTTATTTCTTGTCTCCCGAATGGGCTGTAGGTGAGAGAGAGCCATGCACTTGATGTAGACAATAAAAATACGAGACAGACTTAATCAATTTATTTTTATGTTACCTGCTACTTAACTGGCTCTCTACAGTTAGCATTTAGCTGGATTTCTCCGGTACCAATTGACTCTCTGTCTCTCTCTCTCTCTCTCTCTCTATTCATTTGCAAGCAATTGATAATATTCCTCATATAAAAGACAATATATATTTTTATATTTGAATATGTTAAGTATAGTTAATATGAACTTGAGTATATGAGCTCTTAAGTTTGCTTATAATTTTCTTAGTGAACAGTTTGACAGTCACTGAACAACTTTCATCAATCAAACTACAAACTGCCAACTGCCAACTGTTAACTGTTAACTGAAAAGTGCAAAGTGCAAGTGTTGTTATTATCGTTGGTTGTCAGCAGCCAAAAATTTATGCAGCACATTTATCATTTGGCCTCAACTCGAATATTTTGTGTATTTAGCTTTTGTCAGATCATTTGTTTTGCTCTTTTGACAGATTTATTGGCCCTTTGCACGCCCCGTTTGCCATTGCATAAATCACGTGTTAACATTTTCGTTTCGTTCGTTTGGTTTTTACGTTTTCAAAGTACAATATCAATTTTATGTTCATGTTGATTTTGATTTTTCACCGAAGAGATTCGCAGCCTGCTCTAATGCAATTTTGTTGTCTTACAGCGCAAATCACACAGTGGGACATGATACTCTACGGCACCGAGGTGCCCTCGCAGCCCGACGACCAGCCCCACAAGAGCCAGGAGAACCAATTCCATTTGTATGGAAACGATATGGCACACAATGACATCGAGCACGATGCCAGCGGACAATGGCGCAACATGCAACAGGTGAGCCCAATTGCATTTCAATAAAATAAAACTATAATCAGATCAGGGCATGGGCAACTTTACTCAAGTCGATGATTGGGAGTGGGTGCAACAGCAAGAGAAATAGCCAATGAAACCTAGGAATGAAAAGTGTGCGTGAGAAAGGCATAGCAAGAACATTGAAGAGAAGCTAAATGGAGAGAAATAAACATGAAGCGAAGAAGTAGCAAGATATACAAGCAGGAAGCTTAGTAAAAGACGTTTAGCTCAAGCATTCTTGCTTTGTATGTTCTCTTAAACAAGCGTTTTCTTAATAAAACTAATAAAATGAAATAATTTGGAATGAAACAGCGCTTTGTGGCTTCGATAAATGCAATATTTTTGATTGCTTTTGCTTTTTTCTTTTTCTTTTCTCTTTGATTTTTCTTGGATTCGCAGTGCTTTGTAAGTGGCTTGCCAGAGATTGAAGCCGAAGCCGTAGCCGTAGCCGAGGCTGAAGCTGAAGCTGAGGATGACGACATACAAAGTGTTCGTGCTCGACTGAGTCGACGTCAAGATAACGGCACAACTTCGGCTGCTTGCATGTGGCTGGCTTGAGTTACGCAATAACAGAGGAAGCAAACGAGCCAGCATTGATATATTTATAGTCTCTCTATATGATCTCTACATATGTGTGTGCACAAGGCCTTAGAGGCTGAAAGGCTTTTCTTTTTGGCAACGCTTTGCGAGCTGTTCGCTCTGTGTAGGTAGATTTACATTTTGAGTTACTGTTTGGCATGCTTTTTGGCTTTTCCTTTTGCCACTTCCTTTTCAAATTTTCCTTTGAGTCTTTCTGTTGCACTAACAATTTGCGCAGCTTTAATGCACAAGCTGCTCATAAATTTTCCACTATTTAGCATACGAAAATGCTCGATTTCAGTTTCTTCTTCTTTCGCTGGCAAACTGAATTCAATTTTTTTTGGCACAACACAGCACATATACACACACACACACACACACACACACACACACACACACACACGCTCGTTGCCTGCATCTTGGCCAGGACGATGGGCAAAGTGCCAAGTTCTTGCTCGTAGCAACGGGCGGCTACGCGATTTTTTGCCTTTTCCTGCCATTGTTAGCCGCAGTGGAGCAGCAGCATTAAATGCACTCAAATTCGTTTTGCATGTACAGTTTGAGAGCCAGTGCAGGCTGAACTGTTGAGATTTGTACTCTCTAAGCTATAGCGCGCTGTTGAAGTGCACTTGGCATAGGCACAAAACACTTTTCTGCCTGAAATGGACAGTTCTTTAACTTTCTAGCAGCCTTTGTTGCTTAAAAGCTGAACAAATGCATTTCTTTTCTACTCTTTTGGCAGCTTAAATACATACATATATGCATACATATATATGAGTGTGTCTTTGTGTGTGCTGTAATAGACTAAAAGTGCACTGACCTTTGACTTTTTATGCTGCTGTTGGCAAACTTTTTGCATAACTAACAATTTTTGCTGTTAGTAACACGCGACCTCATCGCATGTGAAAGTTCTGTTAGACGCAAAAAAGATACAGACAGAGCGGGAGAGTCAGGAAAAGAAGGAGATAGCCACATTTAGCCAACCAGTTTTTGGTTAGGGCAGCAATAAATAAACACACACAAACCCACTCGCTTCATTTTCCATACATACTTAAGTACTTGGAGCTGAAATGCCAGACATGGCGGCAACATGCAATGAACCACAGCGCAAGGCAGACACGCCCAACCAAGGCGACCCAACTGACCATCCACCCAATCAGACATAGAGCATAAAAAATGGCTTTTAACCAAAACAGCATTTAAATGCTAAAGTCTTTAATGTCTGCAGCAGAAATGAAAACTATTACAATGTCATGTAGCGCATGCAAGAGTCTACAGAAAATGTGAAGATATTGGAATAGAGTATCTGTTATATACTAGATTAGATACTATCTATAGCATATAGGAAGTACATTAAAGGCACAATATTACCCATTAATTATTATTAGTATTAGTATTATTTTTTATTAAATTTTATGATTTAAAAATGTGACAGTAAACTTTTTGCAGACTGTCCTGGAATGCATATTTTTGTTGCTCATACTCAGTTCTAAAATCATGATGTCATTATTGAATACTAACATATTGCTATTTGCATTCGCTCTGCTTTTTATCTTGCAGGTGGGCGAAGTGGGCATGGCGCAGGATCGTAGCAATACAGCTGCATGCCTCAAGTGGAGCGACCAGAAGTGTTTAGGTTTGTCTTTAATCTTTCTACTCATAACACAAGTCTTCTATCTAAACTTTAAACAAGCCATTGCCAACAACAACAAGAACATCAGCGACAATGGCAACAGCATTAGATAATTCAACAACAACAAAAACTGTAAAAACCAATGTGAACAAACTTCAATTTCAAGTTTTAAGTTTGGTCCACAAAGAAAAAAAAAAAACAAAAAAAAAAAACAAAAAAAAAAACAGTCAAACAAATTAAATAGCAAACGTAAACAAAAGCATTTGTGTGCTTGATTAAGGCATTTTCTAAGCTATCGAAAATCAATTGAACAATAGCAAAGTAAGCAAAAAATACAAAAACAATTATGATAAATAAGCGTAGGAAACAAAAAGAAAAAACACTGCAAGTCCAAAAAATAAATATAAATAACACTGTATGTAGTTAAATTTATACGTAAGGCCTAGTTATATATCCATATATACAACTAAATGTAGGCGTGGCATCTAACGACAAGCAAAAACAATATTAACAG
The DNA here is from genome assembly GCA_035045845.1 of Drosophila buzzatii. Taxonomy (NCBI): domain Eukaryota; kingdom Metazoa; phylum Arthropoda; class Insecta; order Diptera; family Drosophilidae; genus Drosophila; species Drosophila buzzatii. Next base: position 239,951 of record JAWNOS010000488.1, read on the forward strand.
TAAGAGAAAAGGTTGTTTCTTCAATTTCGGCTCGCACAAACAAAACTAAAAGATCAACAAGAAAATAGTAGTTATATTTAGATAAAGTCTAATTTTTAATTATTTTTATAAGTGTTTAGTTAAATTTGTTCATTGTTTTCGTTTAATTTTGTCATATTTTTTATTTTTATAGATTTCTTGTTTTATTTTGCATTTAAAGTAAGGGTGTTTCATTTCCCTGTGCCAAAGTAATTTTCTGCATAGTTTTGCATGCATTGCGCCTTGGCTGCGACAGTTTTGAATGCGTTGGCCTGGCGCGCCATTTTCAAATGCTCTCGCTGACCGAGCAGTCTCTTTGAGGCAGTTGCTCTCAAACCTTCTCTGTTTAGAATGCGTGTATGTGTGTGTGCTCTGCATAAGTTTTTTACGTATATATGTGTGCATTTCAGATATTGCCAGGCCGATCAAATAGCTACCGTTCGAGCAGCACTGCCTGCCATTTTCTTCTTCTACATTGATTATGATTTTATATTAATTATTTTTGATTGCCGCGCAAAACGAAACAAAACAAAATAAAACAAAAATAAATAAATGTTCAACAGTTTAGAGTTCATAGTAAAAGACTGTTTCCAAAAATTTTAACGTAAATCGTAACGAATAATATTTTGGGATTCGTTTAAAATAAAATATAAAAAGAAAACGCTAAAAAAAACTTTAGTGTTAAGGCGTCAAAGCAAAGCAAACCAATTTTTGTATTAAAGCTGTAACTAACAAACAATAAAAATGTATTGATTAAAAATTAAAAAATAAAAATAAAAATAAACGAAAACAAAATACCAGGGTGTAGGGTACGACTACGTATAGTATTAAAGTGGGCAAAAAAAAAAAAAAAAAAACAGAATTCTAATTATAATTATATTATCATCAACTTGACAAAATATATATATATACATATATAGAAAAAGTTCCTGCAGTCTTTAACAAAGTTGCAATATAAAAATAATAGAAATAAAAACAATATTAAAAAAATGTAATAAAGACGAAAAAACAGATATAATAATAATAAAAAAAATTAGCTAATTTTCTAGTGAGCGTAGGAACGAATTAAATAAATGTTAAACAAATAAAAGCGCATAAAATAGTTGAAGAAATGCCAGAAGTAAGCAAGAAACTTCTAGTCATGAATTTTGTGCGCTGCAATATGAAATATATGAAAGTAACATGTAAAAATAGAATTAAATTGATTTCCATATCAGAGCAAAATCGAATCGTTTTACAACTCTCACATATCTTTGTTGAAATATTTGTTGCTCACCTTTTGCCAACATTTACAAGTTTATTTTGACGAGTGTAAACGGCACTTGGCTGCGTGACACGACACGAATTACTTTTCTTTACAATTTCGTGATCATTTCTGATGGATAATAATTTAAAAATATATATATATATATCTAAACAAAATCAAAACGTAACGCGAGTGCAATACTTATTTCTAATTCTCTTTTTCTCTCCCTCTTTCTCTCAGAGATTACACAATAGCAACAACAAATTAAACTTAAAACAAACAAGTTTCTCTCAGTTGAAATATATATTCAAATATATACAATCCATATATATATATAATATAGCGCATATCATTGTTTGTTTTGTTTTTTATTTTCAATTATTTGTTGCCAGCTATTGAGATAAATAATCATATCGTAATGCACAATAAATAAATTTTACAAATATACTATATAAATATTAATTTTTGCTTATAATTCGTTTAATTCATTTTGTTGTTGTACTTAGCAAACTGACACGAAAGCCAATAATGATATAAGAAATCAACAATAATTATTAGCGAAAACCTAGCCGTTGTATATGTCTAATTGCAACAAACAGAAACAGAAACAGAAAATCTTAAAGCATATACCATACTTAGCAGCGAGAGTATAAAGTAAATATTTAACTAATTCAGAAGACTTACAATTCAAAATAAACTAAAATTAGAATATGTGTGAATATATGTGTAATACTTATATTTTAAGAAGAACTTAAAATTTTCCAAACAGCTTTTCGTACATTTTTCCAAATTTGTTCTCTACTCATGAATTAATTTAAATAACGTAACTCAGTGCTGGCTGCGGTACTTATGCTTAAATACTTAAAAAAAAAGGAAACCTAAAAAATAAAAGCCAAATTAATATTTAAGCGCATACTAAATAAATAATATTAAAAACAAAAATAAGGAATCTAAATTTAAAAAAGAAACTGGTACTAGGGCCTGGGGTAGCTATTAAAAATTAAACTTAAATTTAAAATTAAAAAGAAAACAGCTGCGATTTCGGAGCAAAATACTAAATTTGTGCAAAATTACAATTTTTAAATGTTAAAAAAATAGAAAACCCGAAATAATGAATATAAGAACATAATAAAACTGAAATATAATTGTAAATGAGATTTGATGGCCGCTACTTCGAATCAGCAATTTTTTATGTATCTTTTGTGTATACATATATATATACTATATATATATATATATATATCAATACAACTATCTGAGTAATAAATAAATGCATTGAAAACGTAACGAAATATTTAATTTACGGAAAGAAAAAAGAAACTATGAAACTTTTTTTGCAACAACAAAGTTTTTCTCATTGCGCAGTCAGAACAAAAAGAAATGTGGTCCAAAAACATTTTAGATAAAAATACAAAACTGAACACTCCGTTCCCTTCTTGTATAGCTCAAAAGCAAGGTGAGTTTGGCAATAATTAAAAAATAAAAAAAAAAAACCTAAGACAACATTAAAATTTTGCAAATTTTTAAGTACTCTTTAGTGTTGTGTAATTTGTTGTTTTTTAACCCATGTACTTGGCGTACTGTGCTGCTGTGTGATTATTAACACTGTAATTTGGTACTCCTACTCGTTAATCTCGTAAACTCTATAATTTAACTTAGTTTTTAATGCACTCTCACACTGTTCATCGTTATGGCTTGTTTACTTTCCAACACTGGTTTTGGTACAGCACACACGCACATTCCACTTGATTTTCCACTATTATTTTGAGCATGTTTTTTGGACTGCTGCGCTTGCTTTTAAACATTTTGTTGTTAATAAAAAAGTTTCAGCTGAGACTCAGTTAAAAAAAAAAAACAAATTTTAATAAAATAGAATGAGAATTACATATAAAGATACAAGTAAATAAATCAAAATGTGATTGTTTTGTTGCCTATGTTTCGTACACAAAACTCTTTTGTTTTGATTTCATCTTTTCTACTGCTCTACTAACTAAACATTCCTATTTTCAAATTTCTTTGCACCATTTATCAACACTGTTTCGGAGGTAAATGGTTTCACATCATTGGTTAGTTGTAGCCAGTTGCTTACCTGTCATCTTTTCACGTTTCAACTAATTCTTTTAATTAACTGCTCTTCACAGAATGCCAGGAGCCCAGCTACTTCTATCAGGATCTCTGTTATGATGAGTGCCCCCAACACACCTATCCACAGGCCAATGCAGATGAGCTAGATATGGATATACCGCTAAGTGAAGTGGATAATGCATTGCAAAGCACTGGTCAAAGTTTCAGCGATCTGGACGATCCACTGCAGGCAACAGAACGTCGACGTCGTAGCAGTGATACCAGCAGCACTGTGCTGTTGACAGCACGTCATAGTCGGATCTGCTCCATCTGCGACAAGAGCTGTCTGCGCTGCTACGGCCCCAGCGCCTCCCAGTGCAGCACCTGCTATCCGGGCAGCCAGTTGCGCAATCTGTCTCAGACAAATGAAACCTTTTGCTACGCCTACGTTGTGCGCAGCACCGTGGTAGATATCTCCAATGCGGCTAACGCCCAGCTGGCTACAGATGCCAAGGTGCAGTACATGAGCTGGACTACTGCGTTGCTTGTGATCGCTGTTATTGTATCACTGGTGGGCGTGGGCGTAGCTGCCGGAGTGCTCTACCAACGGGGAGAAGCCAAGTCGGAGCTCTATACACGCGTCGCTCTGATTGCCGACGATGATGCCGACGGCAGCGGCGACGATCAGGAGGATGAGCTCTTCAGTGCACGATATTATCATCCGAGCGATGTGCTCGAATATCGTGATGAACTGCAGCAGAATCAGCCGCCCAGTGAGACGCTTGAAGATGGGGAGATTGAGGAGGACTTGGAGGAGCACGCTCAGCTTGTCCCCAAGTAGCCTAACCTGAGCTTCCAATTTAATTAGTCCTAAGTGCATTTACATCTAGTTAAAGCTCAACTCAAGTTCAATAGAGAACTTAATAATTCCAGCTATGAAACGTTGACCTCGAACGTTGCCGACTGCTCAATACGCATTCATAGACCAATATTAACTGTAGCCTGTTATAATTTGCGATTTGACATCAGAGGAATGCGTTCTATGGTTCCGAATTGGCAACCAACTCATATACTCTTTTCACCTAGTGAACGAGTATAACAAATAAAAAGCAACATTTTAACATTCAAACTAGCTTCTGCATTATTTATTTCTCAAAATTGATTTTCCAAAATGTATTATCCTAGTTTTAAGCTAAACACAAAGAAATTCAAATATATTCCAATTATATAAATTATAAAATATTGATGTTTATTACTTAATTTCAAGGCATTTTTATTTTTCGGCACATCTGCTCTTTGGGAGGGGAAAAAAGAAAAACGTTCGATCGACTAAATAAAATGTCAATGTTTTTTATAGTAAATAAGTAGCACTTGATAGCTGATGAGAACTTAGTATTTCGCCATCATTACACGTAGCTGGAGCGTGGTTTCGCCTTTTGAATGCATAGTGTATTGTCCTTTAGTTATTAGATATAAATTATATACAATACCTATTAGTCACGAACTGATAAGATACGTGGACTCTTCCGTGTAATTGATAATTATGAAGCACTTAACTATAGCTATAGATCTATATATTATACAGAACATCAATCCAATAGAAAATTGAAATAATTCCACAGTTAGAAATACAAATGGGATTAAATATCATTTGGCCGCCTCTCAGTGGCATTATAACACTCGGAATCTATTCACAAAGTGTATTCGTGTATATGTAGTATATATAGAGTATTATACATTAGGTTCGATGAGAGCTCGAGCTGATAGTCGCTTATCAGCTGCTGCCTGAAGTGCATCTTCAGCAGTGGAAATAATGAGCACGCCTCAAGAGATTTATTTGTGCACATAACACGCTAGTTAACTCAATCGCCGATCGCCTATATAAGCTTGGAGCTCTTTTGGCTCTGGCAACAGTTTTTTGATAATGCAGTTCGGCAACGCCAGTGCAGCTCTACTTTTGGCAGCCTGCTGCTTGTGGACGGCGGGGCTCGCCTGCAAGACCATCGAGCAGCGCTTCAAATTCGCTAACAGCGATATTTATTTAAGGCTCCGACGAGGCGATAAGCTGCAGTATGAGCTGATGAAGGGCAGCAGCTTGCTGCAGACCGTGACCTTGGATAACTTTGTCACCGGTAGTGATCTGGTGGCCACGTCAACGGGTGGCTTCAAGCTGAGCGATGGTAGCACCTCCATTGAATTTAGCCTGGTCCCATCCAGTAGCAGTGTGACCCATGTTCGTGTGGCTCGCGATCAGGTGGTGAAGGGCACACAGCCCAGGGATTGTGTGAGGCTGAATAAGGGACGTATTCATTGGTTTGGTGGCTCGGAACAGAAGCAACATTATTGGCCCGTGGAGCGTCAGCAATATAGCAACTTCTCATATGTGCCTAAGGAGTTGGGCAATATGGGCGTGGCGGAGCGCTACTGGCTGAACAGCGAGGGCTTTTTCCTATTCGTGGATGATACAACTCCTCTGTTTATTGATCAGAATGCACACGGTCTGGAGGATCAGCTCTGCATCAGCGCATTCAGCGCCCAGCCCTACGACACACGACTATCCACACACAAATTTAGCTATAACCTCGGCTTTGCCAAGGATGCGAAGGCGGCCCACATGTATGCGGTGAATACGCTGTTGGGCAAGCCCACAGGCTATCCCGATGAGCGCATGGTTCAGCATCCAGTTTGGTCCACATGGGCGCTGTACAAGGCAGAAGTCACGGACGATGTGGTGCGCGACTTTGCCAAGCAAATACTTGACAATGGCTTTGAGAACAGTCAGCTGGAGATTGACGACGATTGGGAGGACTGCTACGGTGCTCTGACGTTCCGGAAAAACAAGTTTCCCAATGCCAAAAAACTAACAGATGACCTGAAGGCGTTGGGCTTCAGGGTAACCCTATGGATTCATCCGTTCATTAATAATAATTGCACAGCCATTTACGAGACGGCCAAGCAGCTGGGCTATCTCGTTGTTGATCATGCCGGCAGTGCCGATACACAATGGTGGAACAGCAAGCCAAAGGATGCAGCCTATCTGGACTTCACCAAGACCGCAGTGCAGGAGTGGTTCACCACACGCCTGAAACGCTTGCAGACGGAGGATGGCATTGACAGCTTCAAATTCGATGCCGGCGAGACCAGCTGGGTACCCACAGATCCGGTGCTCCAAGGCGACGCAAATCAAACCCCGTTACAGATCACCACGGACTATGTGCGCACTGTGGCCGCCTTTGGCGATATGGTAGAGGTGCGCTCTGGCCAAAGCACTCAGGACTTGCCCATATTTGTGCGTATTGTTGACAAAGATTCCGAATGGGGCTGGAACAATGGTCTGGTGACTCTGATCACATCGCTGCTGCAGATGAATATGAATGGATATCCATTTGTGCTACCCGACATGATTGGCGGCAATGGCTACAACGAGAAGCCGCCCACGAAGCAGCTCTTCCTACGTTGGCTGCAGGCAAACGTTTTCATGCCCAGCCTGCAGTTCTCGTTTGTGCCCTGGAACTTCGATAGTGAGACAATTGAAATAAGCAAGAACTTCACCAAGATGCATTCGGATTATACACCCTACATAATGAAGATGTTCAAGCGCGCTACGGAAACTGGCGAGCCTGTTAACGCACCCCTCTGGTGGATTGCGCCCGATGATATAGTAGCTCAGAGCATCTACGATGGTATATTGATTTTTCTATCTCTATTATTCAACCAAATATTTATCCTTTTCAACTATCCGTAGAATTTTTGCTGGGAGATGACATTATTGCAGCTCCGGTCATTGTGGAAAATGCCACCAATCGAGACATTTACCTACCCGAGGGCGAATGGACCGATGGCAACACCAAGAAGGTCTACAAGGGCCCCGTTTGGCTCATGGAGTACTCCGCACCACTGAACATATTGCCCCACTTTGTGCGCGTGGGCTTCAAGTTGGAATGAATGACGGTCTTCAAGAGTTCGTTTATAGTATTTTTATAGTAAAAATTACATTAAAGTAAATCTTTTGAAAACATTTTTAAATGCTAATTGTCACATGCTCTAATTAAAAGATCAGTAAATGGTAATCGTAATCCTTAATGATATCTTAAGACTAGTTGAATAAAGATTCACTTCGATCACAAATTTTACTTAAAATATTTACTTGTCTCCAATAAAACAGAAATTTTACAATAAACCGAATAACTAACGCAAATAAATATGGAAATCCTGTGAGCATACAATAAATTAACCATAAATCACGTAAAATTTCGTTAAATGCAAAAGGGGCTAATGCATCCGACTGCTATCTAGATGATTGGGAGGATTGTGCTGGTCTACGGTTTGGCTGGAAAGACCACGCAGATAATCCTTAAGCAACGGCTCCGGTGAATCACCAGAACCGGAAAAGCTCAGCGACGTATTTGACTTGCGAAATCGACCGAACTCACGCTCAAACTCATCAGCATCCTTGGATAGAATATTCTTCAGATTGAGCACTCTGACAGGAAGAAAGACGGTAATTAGACGATATGATATTATATTATGTTAAACTTACGACGTGTTCTTTTCCTGTTCCATTTTCTTCTCGTACATGGCCAGTCTAAGTGCGTGAACATGTTTAGCACTGCGGCGCCATTGCTTCTTGTATCGGTCCTTGGCCTTGCTCATGTCCATGTAACGCATGTTTTGTAGGCGCATTTCACTAAGCACCTGCTGCAGATTGTTGCCACTGTTTCCCTGCTGACGCAACTGTTCTATTTGGAGTTCCATGTTAGTGATGCGCTGCTTTAACTGAATCTTTTCATTCTCCAGCTTTGAGTTCATATCCTGCATAACCTGAGTGCGACTTTCAAACTTACGCAAATGCTGCTCCAGCACACCTATGTGCTGCTCCAGCTCGAGAAATTTGGACTCGTAATCCGTACCAATATGCGGTATGTTATGGGTGCTCTTCGGCATTTCAGTGTCTGGAGTCTGCTGTAAATCGGCCTGAGATCGGCACAGACTTAAACTGCCCATGTATTCTTTTGCCTGCCGTTGCATTTCCTCTTGTAGCTTCCTGCCAGCTTCTAAAATTAGCTTGATGCTTTCATCCATATTGGTGATATCCGTGTTCACGTTCTGGTTCACATATGTAATGCTATCTTTGGCTGGCTCTTGTGCACCTTTTGTTCCGTCATACATATGCACTGTTAGCTCTATGTGAGAGACGGGCGTTTCGGCACCCAACTGGCCTTGAGCGGAAGTCTTCTCCTTTATAGCACACAGTTTGCCAATGACTGTTTTTTGTAATCGATTGATACCAGAAGATACATTAGCTATTTTCTTTTTCGCATGACTTTTTCTCTCTTTCAACTCCTGTTCAAAAGACTCCGCTTCCGATAGCTCGATTCCTGTTGCCTTGACGGTGCGTTTTTTAAAAGGTTTCTCAGATTGATCACCTAGATCCTGAGATTGCATCATACCATTTGATTCTTCCGCATCTAAATAATTTTGCAATGCTGATCGGCGTACAATTTGTCGGTGCTTTTTCTCATACTTTTGAGATGAATTTGAGTCTAATTCTGAAGCCAGACTCTCAGTTTTTTTACGAATCCGTTGCCTGAGTTTGCTTGTATTGGGCGTCGATTGATTATTAATAGGATTAGTAACAGCATCAGGAATAGAATTCTGTGAGTTATTACAGTCATTATTCTTGTTGATTAATTTACGCTCAAGTCCTGACTGCTCTTCAATAGAACTTTCAGCACTTGTTTCCATTTTAAAACTAGTTTCAGTTACTACAGTGTCGTGAGATGGATGAATACTGTTGAGCTATCGAGATTTTTCGTATAGCTTTGAATTAAAAACACAATTTGATCAGCGAGTCTTAATTGTTTATTAGATGCGAGTATGCATGTGTAGGTAAATATGTATGTTAAAGAAAACGTTTCTTTTTGACAAGCGAAAGTAAATATGCACACGTTCGATCTACGCGAGCCGGCCGATCAGACTGCGCCGTTGCGTGGGAGAACGAATGAACGTTAGAAAAGGAGAGCGCAATCTCTTTACAAAATTCTCTTAGATGCTAATAGGTTTGGCGAACTGCCGCTCTTAGTTCTTATAAAGCGCTGATTGCTGGGCCCAACATCCTCCCCCCGTTGAAGACTTAGTCTTAAACAGAATCCTTAAGGGGCAGCAAGCACAGCTTGTTTGTAGCTCTTCTTGTCTCGCCAGCTTCAGTTTTGAGCACGGCCACCCGTGCAACGCCGTCACCTCCAGGGATAAGTTCAATTATTCTGGCCAGTGGCCACTTAAGCGGCGGAAGATTCTCATCCTTTACGAGAACTACGTCGCCAACCGCTAAACCAGACTTAGAAGTTCTCCATTTAGCCCGCTGTTGTAATAAGTTGAGGTATTCGTCTCGCCAACGTGTCCAGAATACCTGCTGGAGATAGCTTACGCGCTGCCAGGCATCCAAGCGATTAAAATTGAGCCTCGTGAGGTTAGGCTCGCTGAAGGATGAAGGAGGACCACCGTTCAGGAAATGCGCAGGTGTCAGTACGTCCAAGTCTGCTGGGTGCTCTGAAATTGAAACTAAAGGGCGTGAATTAATGACAGCAGTAATGTTGCAGACCAGTGTGCGAAGCTCATCATAAGTTAGGACAGAAGGGCCAACTGATCGATAGAAATGATGCTTCGCCGTCTTCACTGCAGCCTCCCATAAGCCTCCAAAGTGAGGAGATCGTGGAGGGATGAAATGCCATTCGATTGATTCAGCCAGGCAGAAGTCCTTCACAGCATTCTGGTGGGCGTCAGATAGGATAGACGCTTCAGCTCCTGAAGCTGGTTGCGGGCGCCAAGAAAGTTTGTGGCATTGTCAGACCAAATTTGACTTGGTTTTCCTCTAGTGCATTAAACCTTTGGAGGGCATGCAAAAAGGCCGTGGTAGTTAAATCCTTAACTAGTTCCAACCAAATAGCCTTCGTGCAAAACAAATGAATACAGAGACGTAGCATTTCATAGGAGCCTTATTTCGTTCCTCAGGCTTTAAAGAACGGTCCGCAAAAATCGACACCAGTCACTCCAAATACACGGCAGCCTTCGACGCGATCCCTGGGTAGATCTGCCATTTGTGCTCAAAGAGTCGAGGTTTTGCGCGAAAGCAAATGACGCATCTCTGTTCACACTGGACACAGTTTTTCTACCACCGATTGGCCAATATTGGGAACGAACCAGAGTAGTCCGTCGGGGCCCAGCGTGCAAGTTTCGCTGATGGTAATGCATGACAATGGCTCGAGTTACTGGATGACTTCTGGGCAATTAATTGGATGGCGACTATAAAGTTAAGAGTAGAGTTTTTGAGGCGACCATTACACGTGCAGTCCGACTTCATCAAGAAATGGCGAAAGAGAGGCGAGAACGCTGGATGGCGCAACCATTCCCTTAGTTCGAAGTGCATCAATGTCGTCCGAGAGATGAGCTCGTTGAATCATTCGCAATAGTATTTCAGTACTAGTCCGAATTTCTGCGAGAGTTATTCCTGAACCATGACTTTTTTTGATAAACTTTGATACGTATGCAAAAATACGCTGCAATCGACTAAACGAATTAGCATCTTGCAGTCCATGGAGGCGTCATGGATGGAACGTTCACAAGTAGAACGGTCCTTCGACGCTCAAGTGAAGTTCTTTCTGGAAGCGAATGGACTGGCCATTGAGAGGTGGGCTTACAATGAAATCAGGACCGCTGAACCAAAGTTGTGTGTTCAACTCAGCGGGCAATGAACCTCGAGTAACTTCTGGGGATTCAGCACAGTAGGTCGTATGCCATTCCATTGTTGATGTGAGATCCTGTATGTGGCGATGCGATTTGAAACAAAAACGTTAAATCGCCCGGGCTCGTCATTAATCCAAGATAGCGCTACAGTGAGTCGGACCAACAGTGAAATTCCCCTTCGAAAATTCCTAAACGAGCCACTTCATCCATTAAACGTGCAAGCAACTCTGCCCCACTAGCTCCAACTTGGGATCGTGAGCGTTTTCAAGGGAGAAACTCGAGACTTTGAACAAAGTAACCTGCTGGTGCTATGTTGCCCTTTGGATACAATAGATGCAGGCTCCGTCGCCTCGATGCTGGCATGCAGAATCCATGGACCTCAACCTTTTCTCCTGGTCCAATGCCAACCTGGGAAGAACTCCTAGACGTTGCCAAAGCTCTGCAGAGCCCAGCATAGTGTGAAATGCTGTGGAAGGCTCTCGTCCATAAGTTTTGCCTCAGAGTTGTTGCAAGAATTTTGCCTTTGTATTTGGGCGACAGTCCGAGGGGTCGTAAAACCGAGCAATAGACGAGAGGACAGAACGCCTGGTGGCTTAGTGGTAATCCATAGCTGTGGAAAGTGATAGTGATGGATCCATGAGGCCAAGTTCTAGTTGTCGCTGCCATAAGCTATGAGTGATTCCTTGTCGCACTCTGTTACGCCGTCAGCACCATGGTATGGCTGACACCACTTTCGCAATTGACCGGCCACATTTTCCAGCTGTTTTTGCATGACACGTTTCCTCGTATTCTCAGAGATCATCGTGACTAGATCGCGAAGTTGTCGGACCGATGGGAGGTTCCCTTCATTTGGCGAGTGTGTGGCAAACAAGCGAGGTTTGTGCCATTTGGTTCAATGACACTAATTCTGTGTTTTAGATTTAGTGTGTTGGAGGACCCACTGCAGGGAGGATGGTAGGCGGACGCAGATTTCGTTCGGGACAGGTGGTTCGTAGGATCCGGTGGTAAAGGCTCGAAGTGGTGTGAGCTTCTTCACGCAGTGTGAGGAGACTTGATAGCGGGACAGGACGGCCCAGTCAGATCTCCAAGCTATTTGACTTTGGGAAGGATATTTTTAGTAAAAGCCGCGCGTGGTGTCAAGAAGTGTTTGTACAGGAAGCGTCTTGGCTGGGAATCGTTTGTGCTTGGTCGATTGTTCTCCTTTGTTTCGAAGGGTGTGCAGTCGTTCCCAGAAGCGACGAACGAGTGTAAGGTTCAGTGTGGAGTTGGACTGGATGAAGGCGTCTTTGAAGCTTTGTGTGGAATTGTGGCCGTAGCTTGCCCCCCGATCAACCCAACCAAGACGGTCTTCTGCAGCAGTGGAAGCCCAGGCGCCAACTGCTGCCAACAGAGAATCTAGAAAGGGCTGTAGAATTTTGTGTGGCTATCGAAGTGGATCTCCAAGACTTATTCTGCGGTTTCATGCTTGTTATTAGAATGGGCGCTGCAGTTATTTTGGACCATGGCGTTATGCTAGTCGCATACTCGATGCGTGAGTGCAAGGTGAGGAAAGGTGCTTCATGGTGCCAAAATGGAGTGTAAGCCACGTACAGAGCATTGACCTTGATTCTTAAGTTGTAGCAGATTGGCAAACCTGGCTGTAACAAGTGAACTGGGAGGAATTAAGAGTGCACGACAAGGAACAAGTTCGCCAAACCGATTTGGCCAGAACACTGCGGTGCAGGAGGAACCGTGTCAGATTTGAGCCAAGAGAGTAGTGGACGGAGTGAGGGTGAGAGGAGTGTGCATCCCTGATGATGAGGATTGCGTGGAACGGAGTTTGCCTGCGATGTGTGGAGTTGCCAAGGTGGAGAAGCGTATGATGCTTGACTCCACAGACCCGACAACTAGGAGCCACATTGTCTCGACTGTGACGCTTTCAAGCAATTTAAGCATAGCCCAGCCTTCTTGACTTCATTCAGACGAAGAGTAGGCGATAGGTTTGCGAATCTTGAGCATTTGTAGATTGTATGCTCAGGATATTACAAAAAACGCAATGTGTGCACTGTGGTCTGTTACAAGATGTGGACCGGCTGTTGGTCAATTTTGCTAGAATTCACCTGCTTATGGATGATGTTTTTAGAGAAAATTCCATTGATTCAAAGTGGGCAGCGAAGTAAGGAAAGAGGCCACTTCTTCATATGCAGGTATATGGGAGCCATCTCTGTATCTTCCAATTTCTCTTCCCATTTAGCTTGTGAGGCCACATCAAGCTTCTGACAACCTGAGAATGTGGATGGTGTTCTGGTGCCAGGAGGTACGATTGAGCTGTGGACAATTCTCGCAGCTTGGTTTGGATCCATTTTCTACCCTTTTTAGCCTAAGATTTCGATGTGGGCTTGTTACGTCGGTTATCTTTTGTTTCATAGCTTTTGGCCATCGTTGTTGTCGTTAGAATTTCCAAAGATCGAACGTATCAACGGACACCAGACAAGACCGTAGTTGAAGCTTTTATGTGATTGGCTTTTTTGTGAAACGAGTAGCAGCCAAGGATCACCGGGGGCAGTTTAAAGGCGGCAGGCAGGTGCGGAGTCCTTGGGAGGGGAAGGAGGGACACGGTTATATGGAATATGGGGATTTCAGCGGTCGACCTTGAATTTCAGACATTTGGTTGACTGCATGACCATTTTAAGTCATGAAGTCACCGCGTAATCGGCCATTCAGTAAAGTCAAGTTCCTTAGAGTTTCATGGGTTCTAAAAGTTGTTAGCTTACAATATCTCAAAAGAACGTTAAGGGCAGTGATCGGAAGAGATAGATCACCTGGCTTGCAGTCTTTACGCGTTAAACACAGAGATTGAGTTTTTTCGCTCGCTTTCGGGGCAACTGTAGTAGATTATGCAGTGAGTAAAGCACAAGAGTTCGTAGAGTTCCAGTGTGATTGCGGAGTACAGGGCAACTCAGATTTGAGCTTTTTTAAACACAGCAGAGTTTAGTTATTGCAATTTCCACTTTATTCAGCCAATTTTGCATCCGTTGATAGTGCGCACTGGCAACGTTTTTGGAGGATAGTTGAGCGAACCGATGAGTATGACAACAACAGATTCGCAAGATTAACACTAGATTTCCGCTAATCGAGTATAAGTGCGAAGTTTGAACTCCAGTTTGAATTAGTTGCTTTTTTTTTAACTTGTCACTTGTTACTTGTTTACACGAATAAGCAACTGATGAGCAATTTTTTTCTGTGATAAGCTTCATGTTTCGGCCATGTCACAACAGAGTGTTGGCGACTTTGCAAGAAGTAGCGGTAAAAAGGCAATTGCTTTAAACGGATATGTGCACGACTTTTTATTTACGAACTTAGATTTTTTTCACTTTTTTTTTTTATGTTTATTGATTCACGTCGGGGTACCAATTTGAGCTATCGAGATTTTTCGTATAGCTTGAATTAAAAACACAATTTGATCAGCGAGTTTAATGTTTATAGATGCGAGTTGCTTGTAGGTAAATATGTTTTAAAGAAAACGTTTCTTTTGACAAGCGAAAGTCCCGTCGCGAGCCGGCCGATCAGCGCGTTGCGTGGGAGAACGAAACGTTAGAAAAGGAGAGCGCAATCTCTTTACAAAATTCTCTTAGATGCTAATAGGTTTGGCGAACTGCCGCTCTTAGTTCTTATAAAGCGCTGATTGCTGGGCCCAACAAATACTATAACGCTTTTTGCTTAACACCTTACGCTCCTTGAAGGATTCGTCCATTAATGAATTATCCGCGTTTGGTTCAATTTCCGAACTAACATTCGTCTCATTATATTCAATATTCTTTGCAATAATCGAGCGTGATGGACGACCCAGTTTATTCTTTGAGGATTTCTTTGAGCTCTGAGAACACTGTTCAATTGAAATATCATCCATTTCTGTTTTGCATGTGTTTGAGATGAATTGTTCGGTTTCTTCCAAAGCTTGAGTCTGTTCCTTACTTATCTCCACCCAGCGAGCGCTTAGAGAGAGATCTCCTTTTGAAGTAGATGACTTCTTTGTTTTTGTGATTTTTTTAGTAAATAGTGTTTCACTACATTTTCTTTCCTCTTGGAAATTTGGCATTGCTTTGCTCCTGCGTGGTTTTGGCCTCTGCAGCAACTCTTCCAGTTCATCAAGTTCGGTTTGCGTATCCATATCAATAATTATATTCTTTGTTGTTTTGACAACTTTATCTCGGTCAACACGTTTCAATTTCTGGCTAGCTGAGTCGATCCCCATTGCATCTAGATTTTCCTGTGAAGACATATATTTATTTCCCCCCATGTGAGGTATGGAAGATGAGGTTTCCAACACCTCCAATTTCTCTGTTTTTGAGACAATCTTCTTCTTGCGTCTAACTCTTGGTTTAATGTCCAAAGAATCATCTGTTACATTTTTGCTCATATTTCTGTTGCTATCTTCTTCTATATTTTCAGGTAATGTAGAATCTACAATGCTCGTGCTTAGGTCAACAGCCTCGACAGAAGTTACCCGCGCTCGAGACTTTCGTATTTTAGAAGCAAGTCTTGGACTTGATTTATTGATTAGCTCTCCTTCAAAGTTATGCTTTACAGCTTGCCTTGTACTATGTTTTGATGAATTAGTTGTACATTCTTGCTCCAATCCAGCCCAAGAATCATTGACAATTTGGTCATCAACCGTGTAATCCTTAATATTAATATCAGAAAGATGTATGTCAGTCCGTTGAGATAATTGCTCTCTTAGTTGCATTTCTTCCTGCATTAATCTGGTTGCCGCTTCATCTATATGGTGTAATTCGAGAATACTCATTATCTTTGCACTATCATTATGAGTTCCACTCTTTTTCTCTCCTTTTGCGGCTTTGGATAGATGTTTCTCTAGACTAGAACCTGTTGAACTGTTATGTTTATGTTTCTGTTTTTTTGCGTCATAAACACGCTCCGCCAACCATTCAGCCGTTTTCGTGTAGTTATTATTACTTATATAAGAATCAAGGTCCACGTCGTCGATTAAGTCTATTATATCATCAGGATTATGATGCTCTTTATGTTTGAGCTTTGTAGGCAGTTTTCTAGTAACAACGTTCGGATTATACTGATGGTCGTCATCTTCTTTTTCATTATCGCAATGGACAGGCTTATCTATGAGCCTTATAAATTTCCGGCGACGTCCTTGAGATGAATGCACACTTGATGCCACGTCAGAATCATGCACTGACTCCAAGGGTGTTTCTCGCTCATCCGATTCTGAAAGCTCAGCCCCTACGTTCAAGCTTCCTACGGATCCATTACCAGAAACGGACTCCATTTCGGAGTTACGTCTCCATTCAACCGCGTTCTCACACACACGATCTTTAGGTACTTCTAATATGACAGCTTTGGTACCCACTGATTGTAGATCCAGCGAGTCTTCATGCAGTTGCTGTTGCTGCAGCGGCTGCTCCAGCAGCTTTTCGTGCTGGCGCCAATACACTTCCTGTATGTCCACTGTAAATGTGTATTCCATGATTGGTTTTACCTCACGCGCACTGCCCATGCGACTAAAGCGGTCAAAAGCAAAGCAACCGCTGTGTACAAATTTACGATTGTCCGCAAAATAATTATCAGGTGGCAGTAGCTTCCCAAAGTCCATGCGATAATTGGCTAACAAATTGTATTAGAAACTGGTGCAAAACAAAAAGGTTTTTGGAGCTTACCTATTGAGGAGCCGTTAAGATACATGTTGATGGGCAAATAAAATATACGCTGGAAATATAGACGTATACTACGTAGAGACGATTTGAAACGCAAGCCCAACACATCGTTCAGCGTATAGGAATCCGTTTGGTTCAACTTAAGTTCAATATTCGTGACATTGCCAACAAAATCAAACATAAGCAGCACGGTTTCCACTTCATCCATCTTGCCATTGAACACAGATTTAACAAATTTGCTGACATTCTTGAGCTGTTTAAATTGCAGCACTACCTCGATGATGTCACAGTCAACCAGAGGATCATTGCCCACTTGAAGCAAACCCAATTGCACCAACGACTGAACATAGACATTGGCCTGAGAGCATTCGAATCAGCAATTAGTATAGTTTTGCAGGTAAATTGTCAGTATACTTACCTGCGACTGCAACATGTTGGCCGTGATGGAATGGCCGGGCGACTGCAGTGGCGGTGTACGACTTTGTTTCTCCTAATAAATAAAGTTTATGAATAATAAATACATTTGATAGTTTTTCAATATTAGATATCGACTCACGGAGCTATTGAATGCCGTTAAATGCTTAAAGTCCTTAGTATGCAGCAGGGACTTTTTGATGATGGCCAACATGAGCAACACCTCCGGCTTGTGGGATCGAAACTCATTGCTAATGCAGATTAGCTTGTGCCAGAACATTTTCAGCTGCAGCGGACTGTTGTTGCCACCTGTACCGAGAACTGGCAAGCCACGCACTGGAAGAAGCAGCGATCCTATAGTCTTACGTTCCATATTTCCGCAAGCAAAGAACGTGACCTTGACTGGTCGATGGTCAGTCTTAATGCGCTTAATGCCAGCCATATCGCATTCCCAAATACAATTGCTATTGAATATAATTGTTTCTGAAGTGACCGAAGGCGTTCCCTCAACCTCAAAATCCACCGTGTTGAGGGAAGCATTCATAATAATCTGTTCCCGCTCTCCCTCTCTCATTTCACGCCCATAAAAATTAATGGCTACGTAAAATTAGAATTTACAATCATTAGATTACAATAAGAAATTAAAAGGATAAGACTCACCCTCGACGACATGCAGAACCACACAGTACGTGTTGTCCATATAGTTACCGCTGCCACTGGCATTAGTGCTGCTTCGATCCGTTGTAGGGATTGGACGTGACTGCTTGTTCGACTTGACCATTTTGCGATGCTTTGAAGCATCAAACTAAGCAATTTGAAACCTAAAAGAAATACGTTAACTTTGCACCCGGCTTAATTAGAATTTAACTTATAACTGTGTGTTTGCTGCTCATCAATAATTTTATTTAAAAGATATATGTGTTGTTTTTTTTATCAACTAATTATTGTTTATCGTGATACAGCTTACTATTATAAGTCAACCGAATCAAAACACACAGCTTGTTTTGTTTTGTAATCGTAACCATAACAACGGTACGTTAAGTATGAGTATGAGTACTTTTTAAACAATCGATACTTTTCTTGCAATCGCCCTATTTATCGATCGAATCAATGTGCGATAATTTTTAAATAAACCTTAACAGCTGTCCATTTGAAATTAAATTTTAATTTAATTTGTATTTTTAGTTACATACCAAACTTATTTTCAATCATTAATACGATCTTAAATGCAAAGTCAACGTAAAACACGTATTTATATTTATTTCAGCAAAAATTAGTTATCTTTGACCTGGTCCACTTCCGTGTCGTGGTGTCCCTGTTGTAGGCGATGATTCTTCAGGGCTGTGCCTTGTATGAATCGTTCGCCGCAAGTATTGCACTGATAGGGCCGCTCCCCGGTGTGCCGTCGAATGTGAAGCGTCAGATCATTTGACTGAGTAAAACTCTTATCGCAATATGTGCACTTGTATGGTCGTTCGCCATTGTGGATGCGCATGTGTTGCTGTAGCTTGTAGGATCGGGCAAAGCCTTTCTTGCAAACGGTGCAAACGTGCGGCCGCTCGCCTGTGTGGGTGCGTCGATGGCACTGCAGATCAGAGGATCGTGGAAATGCCATGTCGCAGTAGTCACATTTAAATGGCTTCTCGCCAGTATGGCGACGTATATGTATAATCAGATTTGATGAGGAGCTAACCGCCTTGCCGCAGAATGCACAAAGAAAGCTTTTCTGCTGCTTGGTACTGTTTGAATTCTTCATTAGCTTAGCTGCCGCATCCGTGGGGCCACTTGTTCCCTTTGCGTGACATTTCTTTATATGTGCAGTAAGGCGATCCTTGCGATTATATTTACTAGGGCACTGACCGCACTGAAAAATCTGGCACTCTGCATTGGGTACCTCCGGAACACGCAAAGTGTTTGCATTCTGGTGCGATTCGCTACTTTCGCTGTTGAGGTGCTGCAACTCCATATGCTGCAACAAATTCGTTTCCCACATAAACTTGTAGCCACACTTGGAGCATTTGAAATTTTTCTCCGTATTATTGCACAAGACGCGTCGATGATAGGCGATGAGATCTGCGGAAACACTCTTAAAGATGCAGTCATCGCAACCTTCGGTTATGCGTTCCAAACGATGCATTGCTTGCTGATGCTGATGCAGCTCGAACTTGCGCACACAGCGCAGTTGACATATGCTGCAGGTGTAATGCATGGGCGTGCCTGGGGGCTTAGCTTCCTCATCCGTTTCCGAGTCTTCTAGATGCAGCTCATATCCCAGCTGATTGGTTATGGAATAATTGAGCAACGATCCATACTCATGATGTGTGCCTGCTGGAGCTGATTGTATATGGGCGCGCAACGCAGCAATGGTGGGGTAGGTCACGTTACACACCTTGCACTGGATACACTTCTGACCGTGCGGATGACGACTGGCATTGAGCAGAGCCTCAGCATAGGGCAGCTGTTCGGCGCTAATGCCGTGCCGCTCAATATGCTGCAGCAGATTGGCCTGGCGATAGAACCGTCGTGCACACCAGCGACAACGATAAATACTCGTTTCCTGGGCATGCATGAGAGTGTGTCTGGTGAGATCCTTTTGCATTTTAAAGCTACGATTGCATTCAGTGCAGTCGTAACTAACACTGGGTAAGAGGCGCGTCCCGTTTAACTTGATGTCCGAGTTCGATTGATCACCTCTGCCTTCGTTGTGCGCCACATCCAAATGCAGCTTCATATTCTCGCGCCAGCGGAAGCGTAGCGGACATTTACGGCAAAAGAAACGCCGTTGCACGTTGCGACATAGCGTCCGATAGTGATGCTCTAGTAACTGCTCATTTACGAATCTCGCCTGACAATAGCCACAAACACGGGTTGCCTGCTGCCACGAATGCTGCTCCAGCTCATGGGCGTAGAGCTGATGCTTGCGAGATACCTTCAGCTGGCACAGCTCACAGCTATAGACTTGTCCACTGTTGCTTCTAACTGTCTCAGCAGAGTCCGAATCGGTTTCCGTTTCGCTGGTATCCAGACTGAGCTCAATACCCGCCTCGTTGGTAATGGATATGAATCTTTCGAGCTCCTCGCCTTTTGCCACATCACTTTGAATGCGTTCGATTAATTGCTGCTGTTCCAAAGGTGTGGCCAGCTCTGGATATAGAGAACGTGATATGCTCGCTATACTTTCCGATTGGCTTCGCTCCTCTTCAAACTTGACCAAATACTGATGATTAAGCAAATGCGTACGTAGATCAGATATCTTGGTATGATGCGAGAGACATATCATGCATTGAATTTGCTTGCAGCCATGAGGTCGACACAGTTGAGTCAGCAACATTGGCATGCGCTGCAGCGTGGAAGGAACTTGTTCACTAGCAACCGATGCAAAAACCTTCTGTTCGCCATGCACTCGCATATGGGACTTAAGCCCATCCTTGCGATGGAACTTGCGATCACAGTGCAGGCATTGGTATTGTGCCAAAGCCTGTGGCTGGTGTAGGCGCTTGTGACGTGTCAAATCCTTGGGCCAGATGAACACCTGTAAGCGAAAGGAAATCAATAGATTTTAATCAGTTTTCGTTTGATAATTCTTCACCTTTTCGCATTCGCCGCACTGCAACTTGGCACCTTTCGACTGACGCTTGCTCCGCATGCTTGACTGCCGGTCTTGTCCATTAACATCAGCCTGCAGTTCGGCCTGAGTCTCGTGTTGCAGACGTATATGCAACTCGTAATTGGAATGCCAGTAAAAGCGCTGACTGCATTGCTGGCAGTTGTACTTGGCATGCTGCTTGGCACAGACACGTCGGCGATGCTGTTGGAGCAGCGCGTTAGCTACAAAACTCAAATTGCAGTCCTCACAGACGTATGGTAACCTCTCTATTCCCTCACTATGCTGGATATGCTGATGCTCCAGCAATTGACTCAGGCGCGTTTTTGTCTCGCCACACAGGCAACATATGTGTAGCGTACCATCAGAACTCAGATGTTCCGCTTCACTCAAATCAGTGTCCGATGCAAAGAAATCGAGCTCCTCGCCCTTATTCGTTCCGGCATTAAAGTATCGCCCATAGTCTTCTGCCTGGAAATCGGCAGCTATTCGTGCACTCAGCTCAGATAAACTGCAGTCAAGGCCATTGGGATAGTAGGTGCGAAAGAAGGTAGCCTGATGCTCTGGATGTATGCCAGTACGTCCATCTTGATGGCTAAGCAAATGGGCACGTAATTCGAACATGCTGTCGACTTGGGTATCACAGAGACAACACTGTTTTTGTTGTCGTTGCCCGTCGTGCTGCTTTATATATTGCGAGCACGCATGCTGCTCCAGGTTCTGCAACCAAATAAATTTACCTGGGCAGTTGGGGCAGCTGTAACGCTTCAGTTTATTGAGGCATTGTGTCCGTTGATGTTGCTCCAACATTTTGGTGCAGACAAAACCAATTTGACAAACATCACAGCGTTGCCAAGATACTGCCGTGTCCGCCTGTGTGTGTTCCTCCAGTGTGTGCCGCATTAGGCGATATTTGCGCGTGAAGTTTATTTTACACATGTGACACTGGTATTTAGGCTCAGCTGAATCTTCGTCTGAGTCGCTAAGACCGAGCTCATAGCCGTACGAGTTGACCACAGAGCAGTATTTGTCCAGGTGACCACGTCCTTTGGCAATATCTGTACACACTTGTTGCTTGATCAGCGCCAAGTCGGATTGCTGCTGCTCTTTGGCAAACTGTTCTATGACAACATCACTTTCCAGTCCTAGTTTAGACAAAGTCTCAATGCTTTTATGGCATGCCATATGCTCTCGCAGCTGTCCTATACGCTGGTATTTTAAGCCACACAGCTTGCACTCTGCACGTTTGAGCCGCCCGGAGCTGTAGAGGCGTTCAGCGAAGCGCCATTCGCTGCTGAATTGCATGGCCTGAGATTTGGCTGCAAGCTTTTCGTGCGAACGCAGATGAAACATGAATTTATCTTTGCGTAAGAAGCTCTTTCCACAAGTGTCACACGAGAACGTTGCTTGTTCGAAGTGCATGCGCGAGTGGCGTTGCATATCACGATACCACGAGAAGCTCTTTCCACAAACCTCACACACATGCCGTCCTTCTTCGTTGATAGTTTTCTTTTTGAGTAGACGTGCTGGGCGACCACGTCGCCGTTTAATAGGCAAGGAAGCAGGGCCAGATCTATTGAACAAGTTATATTTATATCATATATTGCAATATTTGCAATGGCTTACGTTGATTCATTTTCGCTATCTGTACAGGCTTTGGCTTTTCGTGCGCTGCGTCGTAACTGTTTGGGCTTAAAATCCTCGTCCTCGCTGAAAGCCAATTAAATTTAATATGCAAGTTACTAACAAAGGCCCTACATACTCATCAACATCAGTCTGATTGCTCTCACTGTCGCTGTCCGGCTGCCACTTCAGAACTGGAATAGATACTGCTGCCACCTCTTGCTCCCTCTCTTTACCCTCCACCTCATCCTCCTCACTTTTGGTTTTGCTAGTTAATTGCATGTCAACGACCGTTTCGGTTTTTATATGCTGTAAGTTAATGTCTATGGGCATCTCATCCAAGCATTGTGTCTGCAAGCCTTTGTGCAGCTGTTGCAAAAATTGCTCTTGAGCTTGGCGCGCCTGCAATACAAACGCATAGGCAGCCTCCAATTTGTGTAAGCAGCACATACACAAGTTCTGTGGCAAACTATCATCCGTATGCTCCTGCAGGGGCTGCAAAGGGGAAGTTACAAGTAAATATCACGCAGCACTATTAACTTTTTACTTACATCAATTTGGGTCAATTCGAGTAACATGTCATTTAAACTTTTATTCGCATACTTATCAGCACGGGTCGCAAGCGGAAACAAACTGTCATCATGCAGTGTGCATGTACGGCAAATATCTGTTGGCAACATGTTTTACAATGTTGTTAAATTCCTTTTATTTTAATGCAAAACATTACACCACGCACAATGATAATCAAGTGTCAATGTAAGAAAAACATTGCAGCATCGATAACTAACTTATCGATACAAATTTACTCAGCTGACCGCAAGCAGCTGCTTCTCACCAGTGTGTCCCCACGAAAATCCAGCACTGTTTTATGTACATGGTAAATTGATTGACGTCTGAGCTAATTGGAATTGTGAATGCGATTATTAATTATAATCGTATTAAACAATGACAAGAACATGCAGAGTCTGTGGTGCTACAAATGGACATTATTGGATCGAGAAACCTATTAATAAATACGCAGATAAGACATATAATCAACTGCTGGTGGAGTTAACAAGGCTCGAGGTAACCATTTAGCCAACCCCCAAAACTCATAAAATTGATTGGAGAAGCATATTTCTTATGTCCTTTTGCAGGTTGGCTTAGACCAAGCCGACAAGTTGCCGCCCTGGATTTGCTACAACTGTTCACAGAGATTAGAGAATGCATACGACTTTGTGCAGCAGGCGCGTAAAACACATGAGCTCTGGCTTCAAAAACTGTCCAGAGAATGTCTCACAGATGACACCGATATAGCTACTCTGGAGTGTTTGCGCGAAACTCCAATACAATTGCTGGATATAGAAGGTATAACAATTAAAATGGAAGAGCCCGCAGAGCCTGTCACGCCATCAGCAGATCCAACCAACACAATTGATCCTTTGATTAAGAAAAGCAATGTAGATGATGACAGCAATGATGATGACGATGATGATGTGCCCCTTAAACAACGTCGAGCAGCGCAGACTAAATTTTCGATGTTGCATAAGTGCAATAAATGCGATAAGGCTTTTAAATATGTTACCAATCTCTTTAGGCACAAGCAGCGGGATCACAGTTCATCTAAGTCAGAAGAAGTAGGAGAGACCCCAAATCAGGCGGTTCCAACCTCCAGCTCTATTAAGGCAAACAGTTGTTTGACAAAGTAAGTTTCTATTAGTGAAATATATAAAGCTTCACTTAATTCCACATTTTATTTTAGCTTGGATAATGAATCAGCCGATAACTACTACAAATGCGATCAATGCGACAAGTCTTACAAGTACATAATGCTTCTTATTAAGCATAAGCATAAGGAGCATGTTTCCAGCCAGATATCAGCACAACCCAATCCAATTAAAAAGACAGCAAATGAAACCCATCGGCAACACTCGAAGCCTTCAAGCACAGACTCCCTTGTACACAGCATAATTAAGGAGATAATGTAACTACGTGAATCCGAATATATATAACTGAATATATATAACTATTCAAATTATACCACTTTACATAGCATTCCGGATGAGGATGATGCAGACAACTCTAGTGCAGACAATTACTATAAATGCGATCAATGCGACAAGTCCTACAAGTACATTGTGAGTCTCATCAAGCACAAGCACAACGAGCACAAGGCATATAAAGATTCTGATGAAGATGAAGACACCTCAACTATATACGCAACGGACACATCAGCCATGTCAAAGCCCTCACGCATCGATCGTCGCGTCAAAGGCTTCGATTTGAATCGTTGCAAGCCGAATGGCTCTAAGGAAATTCAATGCATGATCTGTCTGCGCCGATTTATCAAACTGCGTGAGTTGCGTGACCATTTAAAATCTCATCCTCAGGACTTTGGTTTCGAGGTTCATGGCGAGCCCATTGAACGAATTGCAGAGGGCTTTTATAAGACCGCTGTAGAATCCACAGCTGACGGTTTAAAGCGGCGCATTTTCAATGATCTCAGTATGGGCATGTACGGACGCTACTATTCCATAACGAATGAGGCTAAATATGAGATGAATCTGGACAGCTCCGACACAGACAGTGATGGTGAAGCGGATATTGTGGAGCGACACAGTTATTCATGTGAGCTATGTAAATCACCCGATGCCGTTTTCCCACGAAAATACCAATTGCACGAGCACCATCGGCAGAGGCATACCTGGCTAGAAGCCCCTCATGTCTGTCAGCGTTGCGATTCGCGATTTCTGAGCGCTCAGCTGCTGGATCATCACACGCTCAAACTGTGTCAAAACACGCTCAAACGATTCATGTGTGACAAGTGTCCTCAACGTTTTTTCTGGCGACGCAATTTGCGCGCGCATCTTGTAGATCACAAAAACAAGGTAAGCTTAAGCTACGTGTGTTAATTTAAAGATTAATCTGAACTACTTTAATCTTGCAGCAAGAGACATACCCATGTGATCAGTGCTCTCGAAGTTTTCAGGATAAGAGCGCCGTAACGAAGCACAAGCTAATGCACCATGACGGCAGTAATGAATTGCTGCCCTGTCGTTGGTGCACACGCACATTCTATCGACCCGCACTTTTGCACAAGCATGTACAGCGACATGGGTTCAGAGGTGAGGATCTTCCCTTGGCTGAGACACTACTAGCGGATGCTGCCAAGACTTCCGGACCAAAGTCCATCTTATGCAAACTATGCGACATTCAGTTCATTACCATTGGCGATCTGCGACGACACATCACGATGCAGGCGCACACAGAAGAAACACCCAACTATATGATAAGCACCGAAGAGGGCTTTGAGCTGCTTCTGGATGAAACGGATGAGAGCGACGATGAGGCTGTAGGTTCTGGCAAAACCTATCGATGTGCTCTGTGCGACATGAACTTTCATCGACGACGCGACATGAGCGAGCATCAGTATTCTCTGCACACATTTGACAAGTTGCCCTATTCCTGCGAGCATTGCATTTTCAAGACCGTAGACAAGGTAAACTTCTGATCTGATCTGTAAAGTAAGAACGTAATTGTAATATTAGTATTCATTATTCATTTTGCAGACTATGCTGGAACACCATTTGCGAACGCAATGCCTTAACCAGGAAAAGAAATTCAAGTGTTCACGCTGTGGCTACAAATTCATGTGGCACGAAAATCTGGAGTTGCACATGTCAAGCCAACATTCCAAGTCATCCAGTCAGGCACCTGTTACGATCAAACGAAGCAGACGTTTTAGATATCAATGTCCACATTGCTGGCGGTCATTTGTTGTACAACCTAGCCTGGACAAACATATACGCGACATGCATGTCTCCAAAAAGAATCCAGGCAAGAAATATCTTTGCTCACTTTGTGGCCTAGAGTCATTAACACCAAACAAACTAAACATACATATGCGCCGGCACAACGGCGAGAAACCTTTCAAATGCGATCTCTGCGACATGTCCTTTACCGTGCATTACGAACTGAAAGTCCATCGACGCAAGCACACGGGCGAACGACCCTATCAATGCACATTCTGTGCCAAGGATTTCGCCAGGCCAGATAAGCTAAGGCGACATGTCTACATGCATAGCGTGAAGCGTTAAGCATAAAACAAGCCAAATGAAACTAATTACCAAAGAAAACATTGAATGTTAAAGTTATCAAAAGAAGGCAAGACCTTTAATGAATATGAAAGAGTGATGCATAAAAGAGATATGAATAAATTAAAAATTATAAACATTGGTGGTACATATTTGGGTTCATGTCATATAAAGACTTTACTTTTCTTCAGATAAAATATAAGACAGATGAAGGTAAAAGATATTATGAGAAAAAAAAGTTGAAGAATATTTTTATGTAGGTATTTTTTTCCCTGAGCCAAAAAATATTTATGAACAAAAGTTCAACATCTTTTGAGCTTTTATCAGATGCTGCCTCTATTAAATGCTGAACGAAAGAGCTTTTTCTCAGTTGCGTTTCGCGCTTTGGAAGTACTTCACACAATTACAATCAAACGATCCACATATCTATATAACAAATGTCGACTGTAACTGCACCAGAATGGGTGAATCAACAAATTTTTAGTGGTCTCCTGAAACAGAACTATCAGGATTTCAATACTATACAAAAGTTTGAGTGCAGCGCCGCGATCAGTGGAGGGGAAAACTACTTGACGATTGTGCTGAGAATCGGCATCGAGATGCGACTGAAAGATGGGTCAGTGATACATACATATGTACATATAGAGGGCTAGCAATACGAGTGTACACATATACATACATACATATTTACCAACAGACGACAGCTGCAAAGAAGAGAGTTACATACTAAAAATTCCATTGGTCAATGATAGAGGCGATGAGCACGACTTTCATGAATTGTTTATCGCTGAGGCTGATATGTACGATCGTTTAGTGCCCGAGCTAGAGCAGCTTTATGCCAAGCATACAAATCTCTCAGTTAAATTCAAGCCCGCTCACTTCAAGTTCATCGAAAACCCGCCCAACTGTGACTACATATTGATGGAAGATCTTCGTAAGCTGGGCTATGTAAATCTGGAGCGTATGCTAGGCTTGGGACAAACGGAAATGAAAGCCGTGCTTAAGAAATTAGCTCAATGGCATGCAGCCTCCGCTCAGAGAGTCGTTGAGCTGGGTGAATATGATGAAAACTATCAGAAAAGTTATATGTCAAGCGAAAGTCAAAAATGGATAGAGCACTCGAATATAACATTCAATGTCCCCTTCTTAGAGTGCATGCAGCAACACTATGAACTGGAGCCAGGACAACAACAGTTGATAGTAAGTAAACAAAAAGACGTTTATAAATTTATAAAATATGCTTGTAAGACATATAATATTTATTATTGTCAACTTAACGGAATTCAAAGATTAGCTCGGTTTCTGAATAATTTTTAAATACTGTTCCAGACCAACTATACAGATCGTCTGACAGATCTATATTTGGATTTTGGCCGTGTAAATAGATCCGAGTTTAATGTGCTTAATCATGGCGATTTCTGGTGCAATAATTTTCTCTTCCAACTGAATGCTGGCGAGATCCGGGACATTTGTTTTGTGGATTTTCAATTGCCAAAATATGGAACACCAGCTCATGACTTGTTTTGTCTCTTAATGACAACACCTAATATACACATTAAGCTGGAAAAATTCGATAATTTCATAGAGTATTATCATGAGGAGCTTATAGCGCATCTGAAGCTGTTCAAGTTTGCCAACAAAATGCCCACGTTAAAAGAATTGCACGAGAATCTACGCAGGAATAGTCTCTGGGGTATGTACATAGTACCAAATACGATCGTTATAAAAATAATTAGCTGATTTAATCACTCTAATATTTTCGTTTTTTTTTTCATTTTCGTTTCATTCCATTTTAGTATTTGTATGCGCTCAACGAATGCTGCCCGTAACACTGTTTCCCCCCAGTCATGATTCTAATTTTACGAATTTTATGGGAGACTCTGAAACAGCTTTAAACTTTAAGCGTCAAATGTTCACAAATCCCAGCTATGTGAAACAAATCAAGCTCATATTACCTTGGCTTATTCAAAGAGGCTATGTTAATTAAACGCAAAGAATTGTAAAAGAAAATCAAATAAATGCATAAATAATAGTTAATAAACAATAGCTGCATGCCTCATTTTGAAGCACGAAGTATACTAGTTTATTCATAACTATGACGATAAGATAATATTGTCAATTCAAAGCGCGACACAGAACTTGACTAGTAATTGCAACGTAGATAGCTGTAGTTGCATATGTACATACATATCATATAAGCTTTTTTGTTTTGTTTTGATTCAATGATTCGCTGAGCTTTAGCGTAGCTGAATGACAGAGATATATAGAGAGCGAAAGAGAGAGAGCTTTATTAAAGCTATTTTCATAGAGCCAATAGTTTAATTCCATATGAAGAGCAATATTTATGCTTAAAACGGTGCAAGAGAGACAGGCAGAATCTATTCAAAATGAGAATCATAATGAAAACAGAGTTTGAATTAATAGAGCTTCGAAACCAAACTGTCATTAAAAACATTTAGGCTTTTGGAAGGAGTGCAATAAAATTATTTTAAAAGTATTTTAAAGTTAATTAAACTTGAAAATGTTAATCAAATAAAAATAAAATTTTGAGCTATTCTTTATGGTTTAGCATAGGCTGACAAAACTCGATTGAAATATCAGCATCTGTCATGAGAACTGAGAAATTGCAAACACAGCTCAATTATCAGAAAGTTTTCCTTTCTCTACGTCGCTTATTAAATATAAATAAATATCATATTAAATATAATCTAATTTAAAAAATTGGTTTGATCTCGAACAAGTATCAGGAAGGCGGTTGCACCCGGCGCGATGTCATCGGTTTGAAAGCCATTTTCTATTTGTTTAATTTAATAAAGTAAATATAATTTACATGGAGTACATTGATACTGTGAGAGCTTTAAGCTCTCTCCCATACGTCTTAATCATTATATAGCCGATAATAAGCTCGACTAAATTCAGTTCATCAACAGAAATTACGTTGACCACAATCTATTTGAAAAATGTCGTCGAATAGTAAAACAGCAACAGCAAATGAAACAAGAGTCGAGGTACCCGAATGGGTCAAGTCTGAACTTTTTGAGCACTTGTTGAAGGATACCTTGAAAGACTTTCAAAATATACGATCATTTAAGGCGATGCCGGGCACAAAACCTGGGGATAATTATGCAACGATTATGCTACGCATAGAACTTGAAGTGCAGCTAAGAGGTCAGTGAGATTTTAAGAATAAGATAAAAGGCTCTCGCAATTAATATCCATAATCTTTAAAGATAACACAGTTAAACCCGTATCGTACATGCTCAAAATACCACTAGATTCAAAGGAATATAACTCTAACTTTCGGAAAGAACAAAATTAACATCTTTGATATCGAACGAGATATGTTTATGATATATGTTGAAGAGTTCAAGCAACTCTATCGCAATGTTGGCTTAGAGGTTGAGTTTGGAGCCAAGTGCTATAAACTCGATACGCCGAATGATCATGTATTGCTAGAGGATCTAAGGCCTAGAGGATTTCAATCAGTTATTCGTAGGGAAGGTATCGATGAGCATCATACTATATCAGTGCTCACTAAGCTGGCTCAATGGCATGCCGCTTCTGCTGTTCGGGTGGACAGGAAGGGTGCCTATCCTAGTCATATAAGCAATGGTATTTTCAATGATGATGATGGTAAACAGCTGATAAGTAAATTGACAGATAATATGATCCCATACATACTCAATACCCTAACGACAATTGAGGGGCATGAGGCGTACTACGAGGATATAAAAAGATTGGCCGGTCACATTACGGAAAAAGTGCTACAAGTGGGCATCATTGATCCAGAAGAGTTCAATGTATTAAACCACGCCGATTGCTGGCTGAGTAACATTATGTTTCTCTATGATAGAGAAACGGGAAAACTATTGGATTCATATCTTGTTGACTATCAAATGTGCAAATATGGAAGCGTCGCAATCGACCTGATTTCGTTTTTGTTATCATCCACTAAACTGGAAATCAAAGTAAACAAATTCGATTACTTTATCAAGCAGTATTACGATCAGCTGATAAAGCATCTCAAACTGTTGAATTACAACAGAAAACTGCCGAGTTTGGTGGACATACAT
The DNA here is from genome assembly GCA_035045845.1 of Drosophila buzzatii. Taxonomy (NCBI): domain Eukaryota; kingdom Metazoa; phylum Arthropoda; class Insecta; order Diptera; family Drosophilidae; genus Drosophila; species Drosophila buzzatii. Next base: position 270,478 of record JAWNOS010000488.1, read on the forward strand.
AAGTCGCTCTTGAAGAACGGAATATGGGGTTAGCTTAACTAAAAATGTAGTATTTTTTTAGAGGTATTTCATTTATTCTGATACTTACAGGGTATCTGGCGGTGTGCGATGTGATGGCTGCAAGCTTGCTGGAAGAGACGGAATCAGCCAGCTTTGATAACTTAGTCTCCGATTCGCCAGAGGCCGATGCGTTTAGAACACTCTTGTACACCGGCAAGATCTACAAAGAGCACTTAAAAGTTGTACTGCCTTGGCTACATAATCGCGGTGCTCTTCAAAATGAACCAATATAAAGAAATTGCATTCAGCTTAAGTGATCTCATTTCTAGAATTTAGCCAAAGGCAAACAAATACATTGTTTCAAGTATTCGTAAGAGCGCTCGCTTCCAGAGTATTGCCATTGTCAGTAGTGTTCAGACTGATGTTATATAATTTTTTTTTATCAAAATATAATGCACATTTTTCAAGTTCAATGCAATGGAAATGATACCAAATTTTGACCTTCAACTGTCCAACTATCTACTATCTACTGGCTATAGATTTAAGTACCTTCAATGAAAAGATCTGCATCCTTGCCCTTGCTATTCAACCTGAGCGCTGATTGCACTACAATTGTAACAAATGTTTTTTAATCATAAAATACTTTAATGATAAACCAGATGTCATATCATTTAAACCCAAACAGCTTGATGAGCTTTAAGCTTTCTGAAAACGATTTGTATATAAAGAGTAAGCATTGCTAATTGCAGCAGTTCTTCTACGGAATTCAAACCGATTACAACAGATTGCAACTGCTTATAAAGTACTATTATCATGTCTGGCGATCAAACAACAAATGAAACGAAAATCGACGTACCCGAATGGGTGCAAGCTGACCTTTTTGTGCCGTTACTTAAGAAGACACTCAAAGACTTTCAAAATATACTATCCTTTACGGCGAAGCCGGGTACCAAACCCGGTGATAACTATGCCACACTTATGCTACGCATTACACTCGAAGTGCAACTTAAAGGTTAGTGAGAGAGGTTAGTGAGAACACACGATTCTTGGTTTAAGTTGATATATTATTCATATATTTAGGAAACACATGCCAAACTGTGTCCTATATGATGAAACTTCCACACGCATCAGCGGCATATCAGGAAACTTGGGGGAAGAACAAGTTCAGCGTATTCGATATCGAACGAGATATGTTTATGATATATGTGGAAGAGTTCAAGCAACTCTATCGCAACGTTGGCTTAGAAATTGAGTTTGGGGCCAAGTGCTATAAACTCGATACGCCGAATGAACATGTACTTTTAGAGGATCTGCAACCGAGGGGATTCCGATCAGTTGATCGTAAAGCAGGAGTTGACGAAGAACACATTATATCGGTGCTTACAAAGCTGGCTCAATGGCATGCCGCTTCTGCTGTTCGGGTGGAAACGAAGGGACCCTATCCCAGCCATATAAGCGACGGTCTTTGTAATGCGGATGGCACTCATTTGTTGAGTAAAATGACGGATGGTATGGTGCCCTATATTCTAAACACTCTCTCCACAATTGACGGACTAGAGGCTTGCAGTGAGGACATTAAGAGTTTGGCCGGAGGCTTTACTGAAAAAATTCTCCAAGCAGCAGTCGTCGATCAGGAAGATTTCAATGTTTTAAACCACTCTGATTGCTGGCTGAGCAACATTATGTTTCTTTATGAGAAACGGACGGGGAAGCTTTTGGATTCCTATCTGGTTGACTATCAAATGTGCAAATATGGAAGCGTTGCATTCGACTTAATTTATTTTCTGTTATCATCGCCCAAACTGGAGATAAGAATAAACAAATTTGATTACTTCGTCAAACAGTATTACGACCAGCTGATAAAGCACTTGAAGCTGTTGAATTATAGCAAAAGGCTGCCTAGTTTGATAGACATACACAAATCTCTCTTGAAGAACGGTATTTGGGGTGAGTATAAGGAATATATAATATTCCTAATTGAAGTATTTTCATGTTTTCTCTCACTTACAGGGTATTTCGCGGTGTGTGGCGTGTTGGCGGGATCAGCATTGGAAGCCACGGAAACAGCCAGCTTTGATAACTTATTTTCCGATACGCCAGAGGGCGAGACTTTCAGAACATTGCTGTACTCAAACAACAGCTTTAAAGAGCACTTAAAACTAGTTCTGCCTTGGCTATATTATCGCGGCGCTCTGCAAAATCTAAATAATCTCTTAAAGTAATTGCATTTGTTTATATAACAGTCATTAAACAGTTTACAATGAATTAGTACTAACATCAAAATGGATTAAATCCACTGAAAATCATTCCATTAAATGATTTTACAAAATTAGCTACAATTAATTTGAAAAATTCAATTTTTTGATTTCAAATAAAATCTGCCATTTTCAAAAAAGTATATTATAAAATAAAATTATTTTTCGATTATTTTTACGATATGTTTTCAAAAATGGAGCACAGAGAGCTGCTCTTATCAAATATAAGTCTTACTCTGTGTTTCGATAATATAATAATATATTTGATAACATAATTTATACTCGCAATAATTTAATTTTAATTCGCAACCATAGCTTACCGAGCTTACTTCAAGAAACAATCAAATTCATTGTATTCACTCTATATTTATAAATAAAATGGGGTATAGCCAGATTTTTGGCTATTTACAGTACTTGTTTTACTGATTATTAGTTATTACACCACGGGTGTACTAGAAAAATCTACTCTATGAAAGCTATTGCATTTCATTTTAATTTGTCATGAAAATACTTACATATATCAGTCATAAGACAAATAATCATACACTAAATCAACCGTCATCTAATATCTAAGACCCAAAAAAAAGTATCTGAGCGTTGAAAAAGAGGAAAGCTCCCTGCAAGTTCTAATCAGTTTATTTCGCAAGTTCATGTTTTCAGTGAGAGTCAAAAAGCTTTGTTTTTTAGTATTTCGTTATTGTGCTAGTGTTACTTGTTGCGCTCTTGTTAGTTTTTGAGCAGTTGAGGTTCGCATTTGGAGACGAGCAGAAGTATAACGAAACGCTCCCCAAGAGCTAATATTAGAAACGCGCGGTTAACTATAGGAAACATACCTACGCAACGACTGTTGAATTTGTTCAATTACCTCAATTAGATATATCGTTGAAATGTCAACAGAATCAAAGTCCGATCCTACAGCCAGTAACGTACCCGACTGGGTGCAGGCCGAACTGTTTGAGGATGTGCTGAAGGAAACGGTCAAAGGCTTCTCCAAAATCAAGAGCTTCAAGGCCAACAGCGGCTCAGCAGCAGGTGAAAACTATGCGACGATCATGTTGCGAGTGAATATAGATGTCGAGCTGGAGGGTAGGTATTCACTTCCATCTATTTATCCGAAAACTTAATTTAGGAAACTATTATAGATGGCAAGGAGAAGTCAACATCGTTTATGCTGAAGCTGCCCCATCAATCAGAGGTGTATAAGAAAGTGATGGAGGCAAACAACATTTTTCATTCTGAATTCAACATGTACAAGACGTTTGTACCTGAACTGGAACAAATTTATCGAGATGTTGGTGTAGAAGTCAAGTTTGGAGCCAAGGCTTATGAGCTGAAGGGCGCCAAGTCCGATTATATATTGCTCGAGGATCTGGCACCTAAAGGCTTCAAGAACACTAATCGCACCGAGGGGCTGGATCAGGCGCACACAGAATGCGCTCTGAAAAGGCTGTCGATGTGGCATGCCGCATCCATGGTTCGTGTGGCCACTAAGGGTGACTATCCAGACTTCATACTACGTGGCTTCTACAAGGAGGAATCGCGTGCAGCTATGGACGCGATAAATAAAAGCCTATCGCAAAGTTTTCTTAAGGCCTGTAAGCAATACGACGGCAGCGAGGAGTACATTGACCAAATAGTAAGTGAATCAAATTGTTAATCTTTACAAGTAAATCCAATGATCATGGCTCCTTAGATTGACTTGGAGCCCAAGATAACTGATGACATATTAAAAATGTCCAAAGTAGATACACAACAATTGAATGTGCTGAACCATGGAGATTTCTGGAGTAACAATATGATGTTCTCGCATGACTCCTTTGGCAAGATTAAAGATATATGTCTGGTGGATTTCCAACTACCTAAATGGGGCTGTGTCGCGCAAGATCTGTACTATTTCCTGCTCTCCTCGACCAAATTGGAGGATAAGCTTACAAAATTCGATCACTACATCAAGTTCTATCATGATAGTCTGCTTGAAAATCTGAACATCTTAAAGTATTCCAAGAACGTGCCCACATTGCGCGACTTGCACATGACACTCTTCAAGTACGGCTTCTGGGGTGAGTTTTCAATGCTAGCTGCTAGTTTAATTTTCGCTGCTTCAATAAATTGTTTTCTTATTTATTTTGTAGGCTACGTGACCGCCACAGGTGTGATGACCGCTGTTTTGGTCGACCCCACCGATAGTGCTAGTTTTGATAACTTTCTCAGTGACTCCACTGAGGGCACCGACTTTAAGACCCTTCTTTATACCAATGCTCGATACCGCAAGCATATCCAGGCAATTATACCTTGGCTGCAGAATCGTGGCGCACTGCAGGGATTCTAAAAAGCCTCTTATCAACAAGTAGTTGATAAAAATATCAAATCAAACAAAACAAGAAAAAAAAAACATTTTTGATTAGTATTTTTCGTTATTATCAGTTCCGATGCGTCACAACTTTTAATTATAATAATAACTCTATCATATGTTAACAATGAAATCAATGTATTCTGAAAAGGAATTTGTACAAATTGTAATAAAAATTATTCTGTCTTCGCTTAGAAAAACTGGTTATCAATGGAATTTCTAAATCAATCATCTATGCACGTTGAAAGCGAATCGTCTAAAGTTAGATCTCGAACTTTTTGCTGAAAAGCTCGTTGGAAAGCTTTTGAAATGGAAGCATCGGAGCAAAACAAAACCAAGCGCTAACGTCTAAGCTCTCAATATGTGTTATTATTATACCCTCAGTCAGTTAAATATGTAAATAGGGTTTTTTAAATGTTGTGAGTCAGACTTACAACTTTTACAATTTTGTGATATCATAATACAATCATCGTAAAAAGAGCTCAACTTCTTTAAAACCATAACAATATTGAACAATAGTTCAATAGTTTGTTGCTGCTTTGTCGCATTTATTAAAAGTTATATTATATATGCCAAAAACGTATTTCGGCATAGAAAAATCTTACAGATATGAATTACAATGGCATGATAAATGCGGCTATAATTATGTGTTGCCAAAAAATTTCATGCCAATAATAAGCGACAGCTCAAAATACGCTAATGATGACGAAGAAATTTATTAGAACAATACGCCAACATTTTAAGTATCATTTAAAAAATAATAGCAATACTTCAACAATTTTAATATATACTAATTTTTAAAAAATAATTTCGCAATTTTTATTTAGCAATTTTCATCAAGTTCTTAGCTATTTTAGCAATTTTTGCTCTAGCAATTCTAGCAATTCTTGCTCTCAAAATTCTGACAGCACTGATCACGATGACAACAAATTTGTGTTTGCTTAAGATTTTGTCGCCAAACAGGCAAACAACGACAACAAATAACTCAAATACCAGGTACAGAATGAGTTTAAATGCAATCTACTGAAATTATTTAAAGTATATGGTCATAAAGTAACTTTAGCTATTTGTGAATTTCAATATGTTGTATATTCTCATTGCCGACCATGTATTAATATATAATTTTGCTATCTGTATTATATGACGCCTTTGAAGCGTACTAATTTCAGTCGAGCCTCGATAATTCGTATCCCACTAAATCGAAAACCTCAATGATGCGTAAGAAACTGCTGGTCCCTTGAAAAAACTTCGTTAATTCGTAAAAATCCTATACATGTATTTCGGTCACCTCGTTAATTCGTAATTTTTCTGCCTACTCCACCATGATTTTGTCTCTTATAATTCGTTTCGAAACCTCTTATAATTCGTAATTTCGTTTCGTAACCTCTTGTAATTCGTAATTCTTGATTTTGCTGGAAGTTAAACTACTGTTGGGTCTGGCAGACTTATTTACATTAGTTTTCTCATTTTAGAAAATTGCAAACTTTAGTTAAAATTTATAGCTGATACTGAGACACGATCACTTAGGATTGCCACCACAACCTCAAAAATCTATTATTATGAGTAAAAAAAAAACATAAATTTGAAGCTATAAAAACTCATAAGATGGAGGGAAAAACATTTGTAATATCAAGCATCTTTAGCTTATTCCAGCCTAATGATTAGAATATCTCAATTCAAACATGATTTCCAAACTTCGACTAACCCATAATACCCATATTTAGGCAAGCAATATACATATATGCTAATATATGCTGTATTGAAACTTTACTCTATTGAACTGATCAAATATGTACAAGCCTATATAATTAATAATGAAAAGCAATTAAAGTTCACGAAAGTTGGGCATGATAAAAACGTAATCTGTCTGGAGCACCCTTTACAATAAGCCCATTAATAACCATAGCTAAATGAAAACACATACATATGTACCTCGCCGGGTTCAATGAACCCTTCAAATAATATTCCAGCGCCAAATGCAACGGCAGAGAGTTCCAAGAAAGCACTCAATCAAGCCGAACGCTCTCTTAAATTTCCTAATAACGTTCTCAGAGATTGTAGAAAAGCTTTAGTATTTGCATTTTGTTGCTTGTATACCCGGGCAGATCATAAATCTAAAACTAAGGGTATAACAGTTTTGTGCAATTGTATGCCACAGACTCAAGTATATATTCCGTTGATCGGGAACTGTGTCGCTATAGTTCTCTTCATCGATCCGTTTATACATTGATTCAATTGGTACATACAACTAAGTGAACATCACAAACACATGTACTGGGTGTTCTCCAAGCTGGTAGGCATATTCTAGTCGGATACTCCCAATTATAGCACCTTTATTTGTCTTATTAGTAGTAGTTGCACTCTATTCGCTTTCCAATTCAGATAGCGCATTTTGAGCATTTGAGCTTACATTCGGGGGAGAATTAGTATAAATAAACGTTCCGCAAAAACTATTGGAATATTAGAAAAGAGCTTTAACTGCAGTCGACACAACTGTGCAACGCCAGTGTGATTCGTTTCATAAACTCAATCAAATAGTTTCAATGTCGGCAGATCCCACAGCCAGTGGCGTACCCGACTGGGTGCAAGCCAAACTATTTGAGGATGTGCTGAAGGAAACGGTCAATGGCTTCTCCAAAATCAAGAGCTTCAAGGCCAACAGCGGCTCAGCAGCAGGCGAAAACTATACGACTATAATGATTCGTGTGAATATAGTTGTCGAACTGGAAAGTATGCTAACTTACCTATTTATTTTGTTGAAAAGCCCATTATATGAATCCTATGCAGATGGTCAAGAGAAGTTGGTTTCATATATGCTGAAGGTACCACATCAGATGGAGATCTTTCAGAAGTTTATGGAGAGTAACAACATCTTTGTGAATGAATTCGATATGTATAAGACGATTGTGCCTGAATTGGAGAAGATCTATCGGGATGCTGGCGTTGAAGTGACATTTTGCGCCAAAGCTTATGAGCTGAAAGGGGTCGAATCCGACTATTTACTGCTGGAGGACTTGGCGCCTAAAGGCTTCAAGAATACCAATCGCATTCAGGGTCTGGATCAGCTGCACGTTGAGTGCGCTCTGAAAAAACTGTCGATGTGGCATGCCGCATCCATGGTACGTGTGGCCACGAAGGGTGACTATCCCGACTACATAACGCGTTCCTACTACAAGAAAGAACTGCTTCCCATGCTAACTGAGATCAATAAAAACCTAGCAGAAAATTTTCTTAAGGCATGTAAGAAGTACGAAAACAACGAAGAGTACATAGACCAAATAGTAAGGAAATTAATTTAGTATGAGTAATCTGTACTTCAAAACTAAATTTTTTGTTCATCTATCAGATTGAGGTGGCACCCAGAATGACTGAAGAAATATTCAAAATGGCCAAAATAGACCCAAACTTCGTGAATGTCCTAAATCATGGCGACTTTTGGAGCAACAATATGATGTTCTCCTACGACTCCTATGGCAACATCAAGGAACTTATGTTGGTGGACTTCCAGGTTCCAAAGTGGGGTAGTGTCGCACAAGATCTGATTTACTTCCTGATTTCATCAACCAAATTCGAAGATAAGCTTGCCAAATTCGACAGCAACATCAAGTTCTATTACGATAACCTAGTTAAAAATCTAATCATATTAAAGTATTCTAAAAGCTTGCCTTTACTGCGCGAGTTGCACATAACGATCTACAAGTACGGCTTCTGGGGTAAGTTGATAGTAATTATACCTCAACTATTTCTGATTTCATTTGTATTTTCAAGGCTATCTGACTGCCACTGGCGCAATGAGCACCGTTCTGGTTGAGTCTACGGAGACGGCCACCTTAGAGAACATTATCAGCGACTCCACAGAGGCCGCCGACTTTAAGAACCTGCTCTATACTAATCCACGATATCTAAAACATATCCAAGCCGTGCTGCCCTGGTTGCAAAATCGTGGCGCTCTTCAGGAGTTCTAAATAGATGATACGAAACACCTAACCACACTGAGAGGCTTTAAGCTAAGTTTATGTACTTAAATGATCAATTTTGCTTTAAAGAGATAGTATATATATTTCTCTGTTATTAAATCAAATATTTAGTTGTTTTTAAATAAGCAAAAGATATAGTCTAAATATTACTCTCACATATTTAAGAGCTCAAGTGACTTTCATGAGAAGAGAATAATTATATAGTAAGGAGCGCAATACGTACAAAAAGCTTTGATAGTGAGATCTGAATGCTTTCCATCTATAAAGGGAGCAAGAAAAGCTTCAGAATTATTAGAAGTCTGTTGGCGAGCATCGGAATCATAGCATTAAAAGCAGACACACGCAAAAATACAATTTTAGTAAATAAATAAAAAGAAAATAATAATAATAAAATGTCAGCTAAAGCTAAGCTCGACACAACCAGCAGCAAAGTTCCCGCCTGGGTGCAGCCTGATGTATTTGTTGATGTTCTGAAGCGGTCTGTCGAGGGCTTCTCCAAAATAAAGAACTTCAAGGTCAGCAGTGGAGTAGGAGCTGGGGAGAACTATGCGACGATCATGTTACGCGTAAACATAGATGTCGAGCTGGAGGGTAATTGAACTTCTGCTCAATTATATTAGAGTAAATTTAATAATATGTATGTATGTCTATACACATTTCAGATGGCAGCGATAGAACTGCATCCTATATGCTTAAAGTGCCGCATCAGTCCGAAATGTTTAAAATGATGATGCGGCAGCATAATATGTTCGAAGTAGAGCGCAATATGTACAATACATGTGTACCCGAAATGGAGAAACTGTACCGGGATGCTGGAGTGGAAATCGAGTTTGGTGCTCAGGCCTATACGGTAAAGGGTGCCACAACTGAGTACATTCTGCTCGAGGATATGTCGCCTAGAGGATTCAAGAACTCCAATCGTTTGGAAGGTCTGGATCAGGTGCACACCGAAGCAGCATTGCAAAGGCTGGCTATGTGGCATGCCGCATCCGCAGTGCGTGTGGCCACCAAAGGCCCCTATCCGGATCTGATAATGATGGGCTTCTATAAGGAGGAGAACAAAATGATGATGACCGAGATGAACAGGCAAATGGCTGCGAACTTTCTCAATTGCTGTGTCACTTATGACGACCACGAGGACTACTTGGAGCAAGTGGTAAGGATCTACTACGGGTATGCTTTGGCATTTTTCAAAACCTAAGCTGTTTTCTTTCCTAGCGAAATCTGCAGCCCAAGGTTACCGATATTGTCTTTAAAATGTCCAAGCCCGATCCCAACGAATTCAATGCACTAAACCATGGTGACTTCTGGAGCAATAATATAATGTACTCCCATGATTCTTTTGGAAAAATCAAGCAGACCTGCCTAATAGACTTTCAGCTCCCCAAATTCGGGTCTGTGGCTCAGGATTTGTATTATTTCCTGCTCTCCTCGACCAAATTTGAGGACAAGCTGACTAAATTCGATTACTATATCAAGTTCTATCATGAACAACTTTTGGACAATCTAAAACTACTCAAGTATCCGAAAGCCCTGCCCACGCTGAGTGACTTACACATATCGCTGTTCAAGCATGGACTTTGGGGTTTGTATATTATTCCGGAAAACTTCCCAAATTCAATTAGCTCTCATCTCTCTCTAGGGTACATTACAGCAACATCTGTTATGAGTGGCATTTTGCTTGATCCCACAGAATTAGCCAGTGTTGACAACTTTATCGGTGATTCAGCTGATGCCCAGGACTTCAAGAATTTACTTTATTCCAATGCACGTTATTGCAAGCATATCCAAGTAGTAATGCCCTGGCTACGTAATCGTGGCGCCCTAGAGCTATAAATGGTCACGTAAAACAATTGTCAGTTCAATAAAGTCATAACCGAAGTCATAACCTGTTCTATGCCTTATCGATATTTGAGTACTTTACCAAGTATTATTAACTTGATAGTAGTCTCCCACGACAAAAAAAAAGTTTCATGCTATGAAATATATATATATACATGTCTAAAAATCAATTTTTGTATTTCTTATGTTAAACATGTAGAGTAAATGTACATTAATAAATAAATAAACAGTAATAATAGCTAATTTAGCAAATTCAAACAGAATCAGAGTATAACAAGTATAATCTGCGTATCCATAATTTCTATTTAAATATAAAATTATAAAAAAAAATAAACGAATTTTCTATATTAACTTATTTTTTTGTGCTGATCAAGAATACATATGCTCCGCGACGTCTCCTTCTGCCTGTTACATACATTTTCATTAAACCAGTTATATCCTGAATTCCCATTTTCAATGGGTTCAGGGTATAATAATATATACATATAATATGCAGCTATTGTGCATAATATGAGCATTTATACGCTATCTAATCCAAAAGCTCTTCAGCAATTGCCTCCAAATTCTGTTTACTTGATTGCATTTCCATCGATATGCATTTCTGGCGGCTTGTGACAGCAAAAGCAAATACGACCAAAAAGCTTTCTGCTTGTGTGTTTACTTAGTAAACTACTGTGACTGTATTTGTGTTTCAAAGAGAAGAGATCCGATAAGTTCTAGGTTACGAGAGAAAATTGTAGTGATGGCACGATTAATAGTGTACCCAAAACCTTTTCCAACGCACATATTTCCAAGATAAGTAAATATGTAGACATGTATTTTACGCATTAATTAAGTAGTCTTCTTTAAAAATGCATAGGACAACAAAAAAATCCTATTTTACCATCACTAGCAATTTTTAAAAGTAAAGCTTTTGAGCAGAATGCCAAGAGATATTTTCTGACTCTCTTTGATACACATTGTGAAAGCTCTCGAAAACATTTGCGAGCTTTGGCTAACAATGCCATTTGTCGAATGCAGTAAGATCGATCGTAGATATTCGATATGTATGTATATATAATTGTAGATAATATATAGCATTATAGAAACCTGTAAATTCAACAATTGCAGAAAGTTGCAGAATTGAATCAATAAATTATCTATTTAGCAGTTATATTTATATTTGTAAAAGCAGTTGTATTCAATAGACCATTCGATCACAATGCAATTGCTATTTATTTTAAGAACATGACAGCGGGAGCGAGTTTTCAAGTGCCCACCTAAAAGAAGCAGGAGCTATTTGCAGATTTTCTCAAGAAGAGTTTCATTAAGTCTCATTGCATCAAGAGTTATAATCAAGTATTCCAAAATTGTGCAGCATTTGCGAGACGATATTCGCAAGTAAATCATTAACAATTGTTAAATGCATTTGACTAAATATTACTAAGCAATTTGAATCAAAAGATAATTAAATAAGTTTTATGCTGAAAACTCCGCATAACTTTGAAATGTAAAACGATATGGATATAGATGTGATAATCAGTGCAGCCAGGCGGCTTTAGGAATGCCGATCGCTTATGGCGTACCAAATGCCGCGCCACACAACAGGGGTGTATAATCTCATATATTTTCTGTTCTCTTCTACACAGCTCGGGCTCAAATTGAGTCGAGCTGGTCGAGCACCTAACTTTACTCAAGTATCCACAAGCAAAGATTCCAACTCTGCGCTCTCCACACACTCAACTGCACAAATATCAGCTCGTTGCCAAGAGTCGGAGATCTCTTACGCGTTGAAGACACTCTATTTCGAATTGTGCTCTGCCCAGCCGCACTGTTCCATTGTACCGACAATGCAAACCTGAGGATTTTGTGACGCACATATCGGATGGGAGATGTTCTATGAACGCAAATGTGTACGAATGCCCAACACAAGAAACATGTCAGCATCCTATTTTCAAGACTACTGTATTGCGGTGCTCTACAGCTCTCACATCTTGATGTAATTGATGTGTGTGTGTATGATATAAATATATCAAGTTACCGTTAAGGATATTATGGATACTCGTACTGGAGACAAATTCAAAAATTATATATTATATTATCTATCCTATATTATATAATCCTACTTCATGAAATATACTTTAAAATGGAACAATAAAAGCATATGTAAATGCAAAAGAGAATGGGAGGATCGAATTCATATTAGTTCAGATATAGAGCTTTCTGAATTCCGATGTAGATATAGCTTCCATAGTTTAGATATACATATATACATACTAATTTACAATTTATTGTATCATTTATGAATTTACTAATTATATACCAAAAGATAAATTAGAAACGGCATTTGCCTGCCTATTAGGAAGTAGGTATGCCTATTTGAATGTACTGAAAATCTTGTTTTGCCATTATTAGCTTGAACTTGACTCACCCATTTAAGGTATTACCTAAACCATACCTACATATATTTATACCCTGAACCTATTGAAAATGGGAATTCAGGGTATAATTGTTTTGTGAAAATGTATGTAACAGGCAGAAGGAGACGTCGCAGACCCCACAATGCATACATGTATATTCTTGATCAGCACAAAAAATAAGTTTATATAGCCCTGTCCGTCTCTCCGTCCGACCGTCCGTATGAACGTCTTTAGATAGATATTGTAGATACGCAGATTTTGTAATTTCAAGATTTTGGATGCCATGCCCCAATCGCATTTAAAATACTAGAGACTTGCAATTTGGCAAATCTGCCTATTTGGATGCTATTAATATATTCTGAAAGTTACATGAAGATGGTCCATCTAGAAATGGAGTTATAAGCATCCAAAATTGAGCCCGACCCACCCCCAAGCCACGGCAGCAACTGCGCGGTTCTCAGAGCGCAGTTCATAAAGAAGAAGAGTATTAGTTTTTTCTTTATTTAATTTGCTTCAGGGTATCTCTTAGTCGAGCCGTCTTGACAAGAGCCTTCTTACTTGATTATATTGCAAACGTCAGAAAAAAGCTGTACAGCCCACTTAGCATTCAAGATAGAGACACACTACATATGTTTATATTTATATATGTATGTCTGATACACATAAGTACGTAGATTGTTGTCTATCACATGTCCAACTGAATCATAGTGCACGACACGAGCAGAAGCAATTAATAAAGAATCACCCAATAATTAGAGCACGAAGCGAAAAAGCAATGGAAGTGGAAATGCCGAGACCCTATTTACCTGCCTTATCATTAGAACAATTGGCGACGCCCCATATCAAATGTTTATTAAAAAATCATATTTAACGAAACTGTGTGCTTTTGACGCTCTTTATGCCGGGTTTTGGCGAATAACAATTTACAAAATCAACACTAATTGAACACCGATGCGATAACGAATTTCTCGGCCGATTCCAATTCGGACCAAGCAGAGTCTTACGCCTAACGCCCGGGCCTAATTTGAAATCAACCGCTGAACGAACTGCATTCGATTGTGCGAACAATTCATCATTTGTCGTTAATTAAGGAAAAAGGTTTGTTCTGCGTATCTCCCCAGCAACTGTACGGGTCTGCTATTGAATTGATATTGTGTGGAAATAGTACTTCTATGTGCCAGCTAGAGTTGAGAAGTCATACAGAAATTTATGTGACATTAAACGAAAGTGAATATTTCGAAAAGCTAGTACGCCGGCGTGTCCTTAAAGACTTTTCATCATAAAGCCAGATAGAGTGAATTAGAGAAGATTATTCAATAGAAAATAAAGCTGACATGTGATCTGATTTACGAGTTGCGTGCGATAAAATTGTATGTACCATTTGGATTGATAATAATCTAATCAGTTTCTGCATTGATACATTCAAATATCAATAGCACACTGTGAAAGCCAAGGCTCCAAATCGGAACTCTTTTTATTCATAAAAGGTTCTTTTCGTTTTTTCCCATCCATTGCTTCATAGAAAATTTCAATATACTTGATGGTTTTTCTATTACTACTTTTGTTTACTTATAGTTTATAATTTTCGTTATTCCAACATTCAATCAATAATTGCATATATACATATATCTTCAAAGTTTTCTTTTTAGCTTCTTCTAATCGGGTAATTCTGTTATTATTATCGCTCGAAATTAAAGATAAGACATGATATTTATGTTTGAGAAATTGTTAAGGTCCAATAATGCAACCGTAGAACTCAATTTATTACCCTTACTGTTACTGGAGGAAATCCCGACGATTAGATCGATTGAGAGCCCTTAAGTTTAACCGGTTTCTATAGAAAAATGTTATCAACAATAAAGCGCAGAGCTACACTGTACAAAATTTATAGATAATTGCATCATTAAACAATGGTGTGGGCAAAAATAAAGTCATGAGACCAAATATTTGCATACGTAATTACGTAATGTACTGGGTGGGACAGCGCATAAGATAAATTGTGAATTGCGTTTGGGCGCGTCTGCATATCTTCAATTATGATCATCGACACAATAAAAGAATAGGTTCTTTGGATCTGCTAATGACAAAGAACTGATCTACTACTGAACACATCACATTCATTACCTCATCGCAATCAGCTTGTATTGTTTTAGTGTACTTTCGAGTCCTGATTTGGCTAGATTATTGGGAGCGTATCACATTTGTAATGCTTATCTGTGAAATCCAGTCAGTCACTAATATATGGCACGCGATTCAATTGATTTCGTTTAACTGGACATTGATTAAACATTTATAGCACCCCAAATGTCGGAGGCAACGCAAACAAATGGACACGCCGAGTCATCGGATCCCAATTTGCCATCTTGGCTGCCCAGAATCTCCCTGCAGAATGCAGTGCGTGCTCAGATCGGGGACTTTGAGAAGATACGATCTGTGACGCCGCAGCCAGCGAATGCTGGGGACAACTACTCAACACTGATGGTGCGTCTGCTGGTGGAAGTCGAGCTGCAAGGTAAACTGAAATACACATCTGATTGTGTGAGAAACGCTTGTAATACTCGATTAACCAGAGCAGATCACTCCAGCAAGAATGTGTCCTTTGTGCTGAAGGCTCAGCAGAACAACGAGATAATGGCCGCCATTCTCAGCAAGCTGCATCTCTTCCAGAAGGAGGAGCAAATGTACCACAATCTGTTGCCCAAATTCGAAAAGCTCTATGCCGAGGCTGGCAAGACCATCAAATTCGCTCCCAAGGCCTATAAACTTGATCAGGACTTGGGCGTGGATTATGTGCTGCTGGAGGACTTGAAGCCGAACTCCTTTAAGAATGCCAATCGCTTGGCTGGCCTCGACCAGGAGCATATGCAGCAGGTGCTGGCCAAATTGGCAGCATTCCATGCCGCTTCTGCGTGCTATGTGGAGCACAATGGCGTGTTCGGGGAGGACTTTACCGTGGGCGTCTTCAGTGAAACCAATCGCCAGTTGTTGCAGGAATTCAATGCATCAGGCGCATTCCTAGCGCAGCTCAAAAAATGGAAAAATTGCAAGAACATCTACGACAAGTTGGTAATGGATTTATATACATATAGTCTATTGATCAACTTATATTCAATGTTTGCTCTTATTCTTTCCCTCACACTCGAAGGCCAATAGCGATGAGTATTTGGTAGATCGTCTGCTGCAGGATCAACAGGTGTCAACGCGGGAGTTCAATGTGCTGAATCACGGCGATTGCTGGAACTACAACATTATGTTTCTGTACGATGCCTTTGGCAAGATCAAGGAAACGCTATTTGTTGACTTTCAAGTGTGCAAATACGGCTCCCCAGCGAATGATCTGTATTATTTGATACTATCCTCGGCAGCGCCCAATATTAAGACCTCTCAATTTGACTACTTTGTGCGCTACTATTTCGATCAATTGGTGGAGAATTTGAAGCTCTTGCAATATCATCGGCCGTTGCCCAAGTTGAAGAATTTGCATGCAGCTCTCTTTCGCAATGGATTGGCAGGTGGGTATACCTAATAGACATGTCTGAACTGAACTCTATGTAATGATATCTCCTTCAACTGTTAGCTTACTTGGTCGTCTCTAAGGTGTTGCCAGTTGTTATGCTGGACAAGAACGAGCATTCCGATTTGGAGAATGACGACGCCAAGTTGAAGGTCGCCATGTACACCAATCCGAAATATGTTCAGGTAATGAGCGAAATTCTGCCATGGTTGGATAATCGCGGACTGCTCGACTGGAAGTAATTACCATGCAATTTAAAATATAAACAATGGATCAAATTATGATCACGCCATGCTACAAAATGGCTTCTTATTATATGAAATAAAAACATGTTGTGAATACTAATGGAACAGAACCTCAATTAACTAACAAATTACTTTGGATTTTTGTATAGTAATAACACAAAAAACGCGTTTTCATTTAATTATCTTGTTTGTATTTAAATTATTTGTATTCATAATCGCATAATAATGGCTGGCAGTGCGATTAAGTCTTAGAATTGTAATCGAAAATCTTGGCGAAATCAACTAGTTTTCAAGTCAAGACATACGTCATGATATCTACATATGTATATTTACATATATCATATATATCTAAAAGTAAATACACAAAATATCAGACATTTCTAAATTAATCATTAATGTATTAATAATTATAATTGCAGCCACGTAAGTATAGATTAAGTTACACTAAAGCAATCGAAATTGAAAGCAGCTTTGGAAGTCATCGAAGTACATTGGAATACGACTATTATCTACTCTTTAATTGACATGACGATGGCACAATAAATTTAATTAGAAATTAATGACCACGCTAATCATGATTGCCATAATTACAATCAAATCTACACAGTATTTTTCTTAATATTCATTCATCGAAATGGCATATATACTATTATATTATTATGATAATTTTGCATCTATAAATCATAAATATAAATATGTAATAAAATACTATCTGGAATCCAAAATATATATCTACTAATAGTAGTTCTAAATCAATATACCAACTGAACTGCAAAATATATGTACTAGATAATTCACTATGGACTTCCTATATAAATTGTCCAGTTGTATAAATAGTAGATTTACCAAGTATTTACATACAATACTATAGATCAATTATAATTATGATGACCTGCCTTCAATGAAACATCAAATTAAATCTGTACTTGAAATTGCCATATTTATTGAGCTTTCACATGAAATTTGCATACTATAAATAGCGAAATGATATTGAGAATGCACAAATAAACAGATCTATAACCATAGAACAAACTTAACTAGCTGCAACAATTAAACAATAATAATTATGACCTTTGCTATATTGGATAATTGCACCAAGCTCTTTTTTATTAAACAAAAAAACAAAACAAAAACTCAAATAATTATCGTATTCCGAAATAGCATACCGAGAGTGTACAATGCTAAAACACTTTGGAAATGTGCGATAAAAGGAGTGAATGGGCATGATCGGCTATGGGATAGCAATTCGAAATATAAAGCTAAATATGGGTAATTCTCCAGAAAAGTCAACTTTTTCTCACATTCGACACTTTGGTTTTTTTGTAATTATCTTGAAAACGGATAAATTCTAATACTAATCAAGAGCAATATATTTAACTATTTGTCAAAATAAAGAAGTTTTTTTTGCCATTTTCAGAACTAAAACGTGACAAAGTCTGGAGAGTTACCCATATAAAGTATTTCAGCTAATTTCTTTAGGCAGTTCAAAATTTTACATGCCATATTTGAATATGTACATAAAGTTGCCCTCATAAATAGTTCTAGCATAAACTTCAATATATATATATTTGCAAAATATTTTACTATTATCTAATTTGGTTCTCATTGGGGCATACCCATTTGTCCCTTTATGTATTGATACAAGTTGATTTTGATTACCCTAATGCGCAGCAAGCACAAAAGCTACACACGCGACAAATTGATAAAGCTGATTGAATGAAACTGATTATGAAGTCCACTGTGAGCTGAAGACCACCCACACGTCAGCTACTTAGCAGAAATTTAAAACAATTATTACGTTTCTACACATTTAGTACTATCAGTAAAACAGATATTCTGCTAGGAATACAGCAACACACACACATTCCATACATATATTCGTTGAAACTTTTTCACACAGAACCGGTTTGCTCTATGCATGGACTATGAACGGGCTAAGCCAGAACCCGATACCTGGGCAGTACGAGTAGTCTATCCGGTTGAATGCGATGTTCGGCAGCGAGCAATCAGTATATGTTTTGCACTCGAATACGCCGGATCGTCGTGTTTGTTTGCTCTCCGTCTGGGTTTATAATTACGTCTACAAAGCTCAAGTGCCGTATGTTACAGGCAATTACAGATAGATCTATATATGAGAAATATAATTAATTTGTGCATTCTCGCGGATCGTTCAATGTTCAACTGCAATGTTAATTGAACAAATTTCATATACATATAATATAAAATATAAAAATATGTTGGAATGAATTGTAATGCGATGCGACGAGAGATGCGCTGAGAGGATTAGAAATAATTAATACAATGATCGCTGATCAGAGTTAGATCTAAACTTATATTTTTACTTTCTTTTAGAAAATGTCGCCGAACACCGATTCAAATGAGCCTTTCAATCCCAATGAATTCCTCGCAATCCCGAAATGGATAAATGAGGATTATTTTCGACCCATCATCGAGAAAGATGTGCCCGACTTTGTCAGCATCAAAAACTTTACACCGATTGCGGCAACGCAGCCAGGTGAAAACTATACATCGATTATGGTGCGTGTCATCATAGACATCGAGCTCAAAGGTTAGTCGGCAAACTTTCTCCATTATCACGTTTCAAACATATAGAAACTGATCTCTTTCACAGATGGCACTGAGCAAAGATTATCGTACATATTAAAGACAATGCTGGACGCGAGTGTGGCAGGTGCTCTTGTGAATGATATGAACTTGTTTCCCAAGGAGACAGAGATGTACCAGGTGCATATACCCAGCTATATTAAGCTGTACAAGGAAGCGGGTCTCGACATTGAATTGGCGCCCAAGTGCTTGCTCGTCGAAGAAACTCCGGAGCGTACAACGCTTATCCTGGAGGATCTGAAGCGTCAGAACTTCTATAATGTAGACCGTCTCAAGGGATTAGATATGCCCCATATGCAGCGGGTGCTACGTAAATTGGCGGAGCTGCATGCTGCCTCGGCAGTTAAGCGTGAGCAAAACGGGCCCTTCTCAGAGATGTACTACAAATCATTCTATTCCGAGAAGAATCGGGCTATTTTTGAGCAATTGGGCGAAATGCGTATGAAGCAATACTTCAAGGCTATGAGGGAATGGCAGCTGCCGGATGTAGAGAAATATATTGCGAAAACACCTTCTCCACGGGAAATGTTTGAGGAGGGACTTAGTCTGAATGAGGTAGATGAAAGCGAGTTCAATTGCCTCAATCATGGAGATCTGTGGTGCAATAACATCATGTTCGCCGATGAGGGAGCCGAGGAGCGCACCCTCTTTGTCGACTTGCAGGTGGGCAAGTGGGGCTCCCCGGCACAGGACCTTTGGTATTTTATAACAACCTCGGCAGCACTTGACATCAAGGTGAAGGAATTTGATCATTTCATTAGCATCTATCATGAACGACTGGTGGAATGCCTGCAATTGCTGAAGTATGCAAAGCCAATTCCCACGCTGAAAGAATTACACATCATGATGTTGAAATACGGCAAATGGGGTAAGTTAGCCGATAGATGGAGTTCAATTAGAAAAATGATTTAAAATTTCCAATTTATCCCCAGGCCCAATCACCGCGAATAGTGTTTTGGTTGCCATAATCCTGCCCTCTGACAAGGATTCCAGCATAGATATGTTGATGACGCCGGGACCAGAAGGCGACGCTTTTCGCTTCAAGACCTTTGTCAATCCCTATTACATCAAGGCCATGCACCAGTTGTTTCCCTTCTTCGCCCATAAAGGATTGCTCTAAAAAAATCATTATTATATAATTGGTTTCTTTAAAATCATTTTCTACATGCCGGTGATACTATAGTATATTATCTAACACTGAAATAAAACCTTTTCCTGTAGATAGTTTGTATAGTCATTATAAAAAATATACTTATAGTAAAATTTGTTATACGTGCGTGTTTTTATCAAATCAATTCTAACCATGACTGGCAAAACCAACAATGACTAACTTAATTTTAATTTATTTACTGCCCAATCGAAGATTGAATACCCTTTCGCACGTTGATTCGAAAGTTCAATAACAGTTTCATTATTGAAAGAAATTGAAACATCAAGAGTAAGATTGCAACATTAAATATATATTGGATATATTTCTAGTAGTATTTCTATTTGGGCTAGCAACAAAAAACATAAAAAAAACAACACATTCATGCTTAATCGATTATTGTTTTCAATTGAATTTAATTACCTCGAGAGCCTTTACAGAGTATTTTCGCAAGATATGTTTGATTACTTAACACACATATGACGTCAATTGTTGAATTTATAACTCGACACGCGTCGCTCTGTACAAGTGAGCTGAATAATTTATTCTAAAAACATCTTTAAAGCCGTTCCCTGCTTCAAACATCTAGCAAATAAAGGCGTTCTTTATGCCTAACAAATTACGCCGCATTTTTTGTGGTCAAGCGTTAACAGAAATGATCAATAAGTTAGTAGTCTGAAACTCAAGCATGTTTGAGTTTTCATATTATAAACTAATCAAATTTAATTATGGGCCACACTTTTGCTAATTACTTTATAATTACCCGAAAGCAATGTATGTGGACTAATAAAAGATTAAAGATCGTCGAAACAAATTCTCGTTTTTCACTTGGCTTCCTGATTTTTGCTTCATTCATTAATTCATTCGTTATCGCTCAGAAGAATTGAAAACATAAACTTGTTTTTAAAATTGAGTCAAAAATGAATTGGTTCCCTGTAATACTTACTATTCGTAAACAAATTTACAAATATAGAAATATGTATTCTAATTATTATATACTTGGCTTGAATGCTTGTCTCTTTATTCACTAGTGATAAGTCAGGGCTTTTAGTAGGCTCACTCTACAACGCGATATTATACCTATTATAATAGGAAATATTATCAAAGGTTGCAAATAAATCAGATTCATTGTGTTCAAGCATAATCAACCAAAATCAAATGTCAATTGATTTGTCTATAAATGTTATGACCATTTTAATTAAGTATTCATCAAATGGATGAATCCTCATGTTGGTAAATAATATTAAACTGCTTGGCAAGGAATTAATTTTGAGAGATTTGGAATAGATCAAACGAAATTTCTTGAATGAAAGCATGACTTTGATTAAAAAGTGCTTTAAAGAGTGCTCGAAAACTAATATTCATACTGATACAGCAAATTGTTGCAATAAAAAAGTTTAGTATCTTATAAAACACAGGAGTTGTGTAGCAAAATGATATCAATGGCTTTCAGATCAGCAGCATATAATTAAACAAATAAAAATAAAAAACATTTGTATATTATCTCTACACATATACAATATTTTTAAATATATGTACTATTAAAAGAGCGTACAACTGATACGCACGAACTTTAATGCTGATAACAATATTTCTCACGCCGACACTCAAATTCCCTTAGCGAATATAAATGGCAGTAGAGTAATTACATAAGTATCTATAGAAAAAAGGGGAAAATACTTTCGCAAAAGTTGATGTTTTATTTAACTTATAATTTGCATAGTAATTAATTGAAATACATTTTATAATATTATTATTCACTCTATTCCATGTGTTACATATTTAATAGTAGATTTTCAATACCATCGCATAGAGCATCAAAAACTAATTTATCAACATTGAATATTTCGTCGTAAGCTTCGCGAATACACGCGCGCAGTACTCAACTAGACTTTTTGTGAATCAGTCGTGTTGAATTCGAGTCAAGATGTCGGAGTCGAATGGAATAGTTAATCCAAATGAACATTTGATCATTCCCGAATGGATCACTGAAAACTATTTCAAAACAGTGCTCGATAAGGATGAACCAGACCATGTTAAGGTGCTGAAATTTACACCCGTGGCAGCTATACCACCTGGCGAGAACTTCACCTCCATAATGCTGCGCATATATATCGATCTCGAAATGAAGGGTAAGTTACATAAAGGCATAATTTTAAATAGAAGATAATTAAGTATTTACATTGAACAGATGGCAGCAAAAAGACAAAAACCTATGTCTTCAAGACAATGTTACCGAACGAAAGAGGTGGAGCTGATATTGAGATATTTGGTTTGTTCCCTAAAGAATTGAAGATGTACGAAACATATCTGCCCGCTTTCGAGGCACTCTATAAGGCAGCTGGAGAGGACATCCAAATTGCACCAAAGTGTCTACACACGGAGCAGCGCGAAGGATGCATCCACTTCATTTTTGAAGATCTGAGTACTAGGAATTTCAAGAATGTGGATCGGCTAAATGGCATAGACATGGCTCACATGACTAGAGCCCTACGCAAGCTGGCCGAGTTCCATGCAGCTAGCTCTGTTTATGAAGAACAAAATGGCCCTTATCCAAGTGATTTTCTGGAGGGGTTTGTATCACCTAAAACTGATAAGTTCGCAAAGGACAGCTTTAAGGTGAGAGAGAAATCCTTTAAAAAATCGATGGCCACATGGGGCATGAAGGATGCCGAAAAATACATTAAAAACTTCGTAAGTAGCAAAATATATTATATCGAAATTAGAAATAATCTATTTTAAATGACAGCCTTCTTTAGATGAATATTGGGGCATGTGCGTTAACACGTTTGACGTTGATCCTCTGGATTTCAATACATTAACCCATGGTGATTTCTGGTCAAGTAATTTTATGTGCAACTATTTGCCAAATGGGGCATTAGATCAACTAGTTCTGGTTGATTTCCAAATCTGCAAATGGGGCAGCCCGGCCATAGATCTTTTGTTTTTTATCACATTATCCGCGGCAAAGGATATACGTATCAAGGAATTCGATCACTTTATCTGCATCTATTGGGAGCGATTAGTAGAGTGTCTAAAGCTCTTGAAGTATAAAAAGCCATTGCCCAAGTTGCGGGATCTGCATACATCGCTCTATAAGAAGCAAAACTCTTTCTATGGTAAAACTAAAACAAGTTTTTCTCAAATGGTCTCGATTAAATTCGTCGATAAAATTCTTTGCTTATAGCCTTCTTTGCTGTCTTCAGTCACCTGCCCATAATTCTGTTTCCCACCGATAAGGATAGCAATCTGCACAACCTGATGGCCGAAACCGAAGACGGCGAAAACTTGCGATTGCGTCTTACCTCCAATCCTACATTTGGTGACGTAATGAAGGACTTGTATTCATTTTTCTACAATCGCGGATTGTTTAATTTTGATGATTACAAAACAGAGTAAAAATACAAATTGTCGACAATAATATCACTTATCTCTGAGTACTTGTTGTCTAATCACAATCTTCATTTAAAGCATCGCATGTAGGAAATGAAAAGCAATTCATACGATTTTTTAATTAGGTAAGATGTCTAACCCATATTTACCTAGTTATTATAAATACACTTGGAAAAAATCTTAATAAATATTTATAACATAAATATATTGAATTCAAAAAATAAAGTTTGATGAAAGTCAATGTAAGACTAAGAGTAAATGTCGTTGACGCCTCCTTCTATTCGCTACACGCCCAATATTGTGATTCTTTGCAAAATGTGAAGCTTTTGAGTTGCGAGCTTTTCAAAACAAAGTAAACAGAATGCAGTAAACAAATCTTGCGTATTAAGCTTTTTAACACCACGCGCTTAGTAGCTCACTAAGCTCACGTAAAGATAAGAAATCAAATATTTGTAATAAACATCTATCTTTAGCTCTATCAGCTTTGGCTCTTATGTACCAACGTAGGTCCAGTTACCTTGTAACTATGTATTTGCCAGATGGAAACATAGATCAAATGCTATTGATTGATTTTCAAAACTGCATGGAAGTTCCTTTCCTCTGCTGCAAAGAATCCATGTGTAGGAAAATTCAAAAAGAAATAAGACTTTCAGGTATATAAAGCTGGTAATTAAAACAAGTAAGAAAGCTGTAGTCGAGACTGCTCGACTACGAAATCCCCTGAGCCCTTTTGAAAAAAAAAAAATTCAAAAAATTTGGTTTTTGCCGGCAAAAACAACACAAAAAAACGTCACATGTAGGGGGTGGGGGGTGGGGGGGGGGGGGGGGGAGGGCGGCCGGGGGCGGGGGGGGGGGGGGAGAGAAATAATAATAATAATTTTTTGAGAGGAGAATTATAATATTCTATATATAATATTAGATTATAATATTTTAAACACAAAACCGCGGGTGTGGAATATGGTTTTTGGTGGGGGGGGGGGGGGGGGGGGCGACAAAAACACAAAACCGAAATTGTATAAATTTATAATATTTATATATGGAGAGGTGGGGGGAAAAAGAAATGAGGATAATTAATGGGGCGGGTAAATGGTGAAATAAAAATAAAACAATTAGGGTGAACCAGCCGCGGGGAGGAGAACAAAAACCAAAAAAAAAAAAAAACACGGCGGGGGGAGGGGGGGGGAGGGGGGGGGGAGGGAAGAGGAAATTCGAGAAAAAATATATTGGGGGGCCCCCCCCCCCAACATAACAAAACAAAACGGTTCCATGGAGGGGGGGGGGGGAACAAGAGGAAGGGGAGGGGGGGGCGACGAAACCCCGGCCCGAACGAATAAGAATAAAAAATAATGGTGGCGGGCACGCACCCACACACACAGAAGAGTGGAGGGTGGGGGGTGGGGGGGGGGGGGGGAGGGGGGGGCGGGGGTGGGGGCGGCGGGGGGGGGGGTAAGAAATGAGATGATTAATAGTATATTTATTGGAGGAGATAGTATATTAATATATTTATATTTATATTATTATAATTAGAACAAAACAACGAGGGGGAGTGAGTGGGGTGGGGGGGGGGGGGGGGGGGGGGGGGAGGGAAAGGAAAAAAAACAAAAAGAAATAAAATTAAAATATATAAATATATATATGAAAAGGGAGACACTAAATAAAAATGTATAGATAATTATATAATAGTAAATATATTTATTATGATAGTAAAATATATAATAGTAGGTATAACAAAAACGACCGGGGCGGGAGGCAGGAAATAACAAAAAAAAACACCAACGAGGGGGGAGGGGGGCGGGGGGGCGCACGGAGGGAGAAGGAGAAGGAGGGGAAGGGGAGGGGGATAAGCGATAAATAATGGGCCCAAGAACAAAGTATATGGAGTAAAGTCTTATAAATATAATAGAGTGAGAGTTAAATCTATATTATCTGTTTCGATTATTATTAAAAATATTCATAATTTTGCACACAACATTAGATACAGCCCTCGTATATGTTTGATCAAATGAACAATGTGAGTTAATTGATTGCAGTTTGAACTAGTTACGCATTGCATTTTAGCAATGAAAACTATAGAAAAAGGAATGCATATAGATTTATACACATATACACATATTGTTAATTGTTATTATTAAAACGTTTATGGCGACAGACAAATACCTACAATAATAGAAAACTATTTAGTTATGTGCAGTTTAGCAGAGAGTAGTTCTGTATGGAGATAAGTTAATGAACGGGGTGCTAAATATACACATACGTACTTGCTACGTATGTATGTACATACATAATGTAATCATCAATGCCGAGCAAACAAGTGCATCGTTTGACAATGTGTGAGATGGTGTCTCTCTGGTTGACTCTCGTGCGCTCTTTCATTTCATTTCGCTTTTTATGACGTCTGACGAACCGGTTGAGGTGAGCAAGGAGAACCCGTTCGGTGAGCAATGCCTGATAAGATTTCAAGAGCGTCCAATCTCACCTGCCTTGGATCGGACTGGAACACCTACACCAGGCACTCTAACATAATCTGTACACTACGTAGACCTGCTAAAGAACCCGAAACAGGGGCCTGAAAAATCATGCTTGATAAGAACACAAACAGTTGCGACTCGCTGTTCGACGCGAACAGAACAATATAGAAGGCGAGGCTAGGTGAGATATTGGATCTGCCCAGTTGCTCAGACAGAATGCCCGATAACAGCAACAAGTTCTGCGAATCGAATCATACATGCATTCAAATACCCAGCTGGATCAATGGGTCATACTTTAAGAAGTTGCTAAAGCGTGAGCTGAGCGATTTTCGCAAAATATTGAATCTCGCGATAATACCAGCCTCGCCACCTGGCGAATGCGAAAGCTACACCTCGCTGCTAATGCGCATTATCATCGATATTGAAATGAAAGGTGAGCCTAAGGTAAACGCGGTAGACAGACACTGCCGCTGACCTAATAACTGTTTAAATATATAATATATTTGCATACATCCGATACATATGTATAAATATTTAAATATATAGATGGCTTCACGCAGCAGAAATCGTATATTATGAAAACTATGCTGTCGGACGCGGAAGGCATCGGATTTGTCAATACCCTGAACATCTTTCCCAAGGAGAAGCAGATGTATGAGCTCATCCTGCCGCAGCTGGAGCAGCTCTACCAGGAACAGGGTCGAGATGTTAAATTCGCTCCCAAGTGCCACTGGGTGGAGAATGTGAATGGTCGCATCTCGTTGATACTAGAGGATCTGAAAACGAAGAAGTTCAGCAACATCAATCGACTCAAGGGTTTCAATATGAAGCAGATGCAACGCGTGCTGGAGAAACTGGCCGAGTTCCATGCGGCCAGCGCAGTCTGGCATCAGCGCAATGGTCCTTATCCGGAAGATTTCCAGCGTATCTATCTGCCAGCCAACTATCACAGATCCAAGTCGTATCAGGCACGAATTCAGAGCTATAAGACGGCCATGGCCAGCTGGGGCTTCACCCATGCCGAGCTCTACACGAGTCGCCTAGTGAGTCAATTTTAAATCCAACTATGCTCCATTTATACCCTGCATTAATTTTTAGCCCACAGCGGATCAATTTGTGCAATCGGCGGCGCGATGCTTACACAACGATCCGCAAGAATTTCAAGTGCTTAATCATGGCGATTTCTGGTCTGGCAATATTTTGCTGAGCTCTACATTGGCCTGTGATATCAACGAGATACGTTTTGTGGACTTTCAGCGCTGCAAGTGGGGCAGTCCCGCCCAAGATCTTTGGGAATTGATCATCTGCTCGGCGCATCACAGTCTGCGGATCAAGCAGTTCGATTGCTTTGTTCGCATTTATCACACACATCTAGTCCAATGCCTCAAGCTACTCAAGTATGCCAAGCCACTGCCCCTCCTCAGAGAGCTGCATATGAGTATGCTTCGGCATGGCTTCTGGGGTGAGTTTACTATGCGAATTAGTTCCGATCGGAAATGTTTAGAACAATTATCTCTACCCTAGGATACTTTATCACCTTTATGCATCTGGCGCTTATTCTCCTGCCCGTGGACAAGGATGCAAGTCTGCCCAAACTAATGCTGCCTGGCGAGGAGGGCGATCGCTGTCGTACCAAAGTCTACACGAATCCCTTGTATGTGCGGGCTGCCTTGAGCATATTTCCGTTTCTGCAGAGGCGTGGCCTATTAGAGTTTTAGTCTCTTCCAATTTCTATTTGCTTACCCACGTCTTGACGAATTTCTACTATCTGTAAATATATGTATATATGTATATGTATAGAGAAGTCACTTTTGCACTATCTTGCGAGATTTATCTTTTGTTTAGCTGCGACAAAGCTGAAAATTTTATCTCTTCACAATACAAGCACAGAAAACAACAGGGAATTATGTTAAGAAGAATAATCGACTATCGAATTCTCTGCAATCAGACCCGTATTTGTAGAGTATTCGACTTTCGGCATTTCTCATTTCCTTATCACGTTTCAGCATTTTAATTATGTAGTTTAAAAGCGACTGGCTTCGACCTATCGCAAACAAAATCTTAAAGGGCTTTACCAATGAACGATAGATTTGATTTATCAATATTTGAACTATCTTATATAATTTGTTATATAAAAATAATTGTTAGCTGATAAAAGCTATAAATAATGTTTGTTATCTATTTTCTTTTAGAAGTAGTCTGATAACTAGAATATATAGAGATATAACTAACATGTTGCGTACTTATTATTATCTTCAAACAATTCATGACAATTCCTACAGTCAGACCCATGTAGGTTCCGGTATTGCATAGCCAATGCCAATAAGTTGCTTTCAGTTTCATATTATTTCATTGAAGCATTAATAGGTTAGGGTATTTTCAAGTGAACTATCAATCTTCTCTCTCTTCTTCTCTCACTAATCCCACAATGCGCCATGCTCTCATTCCCCTTCCACTGCCGTCAGCTGATAAGCAAGACAAATGCCAACGAAAGCTAACAACAGAGAGAGCTTTCGGCTAGCGTCGCGGGCACGTGAGCTGCCGCCAGAGGGAGCTTTTCTCTTGCTGTTGCCGTCGCTCTCGCTCTCACTCCGCATTTGTCAGCTTAACGCAACAGCCGCTAACGCTCAGCTGCTTGGTGTGTTTATTAAGTATTTTATTTTTTTTGTGGCCGCAGTCAGGTGACTTGAAAAAATAAGAAAATTTACATTGAATTAAAATGGGAACCGGCAAGAAGAACTACCAGGCACCGGAGTGGCTGACGGCGGATTTTCTGCAGGATGTGTTGAAGGAGCACTTTAAAGAGGAATCGCTCACCGTCACCGATTTGCTGGTGAAGAGCGCCCAGGTGGGCGACGTGGTCGCGGGCTTTGCCAGCGAAATGCATCGCGCCTGCTTCAATCTGCAGCGCGGCAACGTGAAGAGCAAGTTCTCTGTCTTTGTCAAGGACCATCCGAAGGGCCAGACAGGCGCCATTGCTCTGCGCAGCAAGCTCTTCAAGCGCGAAATACTAACCTATAAGGAAGTGCTGCCCCGCGTCCATGCGCTGCTCGAGTCGATTGGCGACAAGACGCAAATAGCTCCCGCCTGTTACTACACAACCGAGACTCCGGAGCCCTTCCTCATTTTGGAGGATATGCAGCTCAGTGGATTTGAGAACTTTGAACGTGGGCGGCTGCTCAACCTGGACTATGTGCTGCCCAGCGTGGAGAAACTGGCCAAGTTGCATGCCTGCAGCGCTGTCATAGCCCAGCAGAATCCCGAGGTATTGCAGTTCTTCGACGAGGCGCCCATTTCACGCAATCCAGATCGTCGTGATTTCCTTAGCTTCTTTCCAGTGAACATTCGCTGCGTGGCTGAAGAAATTGCCCACTGGAAGGGCTACGAAGAGATCACCGAGAAGATGTTCAAGCTGGCGGAAAATGTGCTCCAGAGCGCTGTCCGTATGTACGACGAGCAAGAGAAGGGCTTCAAAGTGTTCAACATGGCAGATATATGGATCAACAATCTTATGTTTCATATCAACAATGAAACTAAGGAGCCCGATAATGTTGTTGCCGTAAGTTCTTGTTCATGTTTAGCATACCCTGTACATGTTGCGAAGGGCTAAAGGTATATATGTGACAGATAAGCACTGATTGAACTGACAGAAAAGTTAATTTCACCAATCTAATTCCCATTTATTTTCAGTGAATCAATATCATTTTTAGATTTATATTGCTCAATATTATATTGTTCACTTTTCGCAACAAGTTAATTGCGCAGAGTATCTTCCAGTCACACATACCCAATTGGTCACGTTTAATCACTATTTTAATGTGTGAAATCTTTTGCAGGTTGATTTCCAGCTGGCCTATGTGGGCTCTCCAGCTGTCGATCTGAACTATTTTCTCTTTGGCTCTCTCAACGAGAATGTGCGCAAGGTGCACTTCAAGTATATAATACACGAATATCAACGCGTGCTACGGGAGACATTGGAAAAGCTAAAGTACGAGAGGCACATTCCAACGCTTAAGGAGATACACATTGAGCTGATCAATAATAGCCTGATTGGTGAGTTTCAAATTAATATTTATAAAAGAAAATCCGATATATGTACGTATATATTGCTCTATTTATAGGAGTCATTGCTGCCACTTGTCTTACTCCTCTGATATTCAGAGAAGATGGTGGATTTGAAAATCTAGAGGATTTGAACTCTCGCACGGAGATTGGGGATAATTTCCGACGCGAGAATGTTGAGAACCCCAAATATCGCGCATTTTTACAACGCACCGTCAAGGAATTTGAGCTAAACGGATTTTTGGATACGTAATTGCCCACAATACATTCACAACTGTGAACAGAGCTTCCAGTAGTCTATACTACATACAAATTAGTATTTAATGACAACAAGTTGTATTTGCAGATCACACATAAAGTAAACCAAATACCAGAAATTTATTATTAGCATATTAATTCCTCTATAGCTACAAATGCATAAATGAAACCTCGTTTATAAACATTTCAGCCTAGTACAGTCATAATATTTACTCAAAGTAACCCTGCTCTTCATATCTGGCCAATAAGAACTTGATATCTTTAATGTAGCTTTCTAAGCGATATAGGGGCTTTCGTGCCTCTTCACTTTGCATCAGTTCAGCAGGATCAAAGTCCTTTAGCTGAAGACAACCCATCATGGGCAAAAAAGTTGAAATCAGGAAGAAATCTGAAAAGTTGTACAATAAAAATAGTTTACATCTCTTAAATAGACATTTCCAAGAAATATTTACCATAGATCTTGTGCTGGGATAATAGTTTCCAAAACTCCACCGAAGTGGGCATTTCGCCATTATAGCCGATTTTCTGCAATGTTGCGAGAAACTCAGAGAAGTAATAGTCAATCAGTTCTTTATAGTTATTGTGACGATTATCGGGGCCCATCAGCATATATACAGAGTATATTATATCGGTGGTTATGGGGCAAATGTTGCTTATTTGGAAGTCTAGTAGCATAACATCCTCCACGCTGCCATCTTCCTTGTGCTTGAACATCATATTACGAGCATGAAAGTCGCAGTGGCCGAGTACGTAATACCCATTAGGTTTCCGGCTTTCATAATACTCCTGCATTATCGTTCGCATTTGCTGCACATAATCAGCCTTAACCTTATTAAAGTGGGGCACATATTTTCGCAATTCAGGAACTTCCTCGAGCAAACCAATGAATGTGCCCATGCCGGAATTAAAATAAGTATCTTCCAAAACACTATGCATGGTAAACAAGCCATATTTGAACTCTTGCAGAAAATCCGGGTGCTGAAAGTGTGTGTATTACACAATGATATCATTCTATAATTAATCATGTTCCTATTCAATTACCTCGTTCAGCACTTTGAAGCTGCACGCGTGCCATTTGGCTAGCTTCTGGAACGCGGTCTTCAGCTCAGCGAGGTTAGGATCACGGCTTCGAACGATCGTGTAACCCTGCGGCACCAGATCTTCAAAGATCATTACCTGCCGTGGCTCTAAGCTGTGATAGATGCATGGAACAAATAGCTTCGTATCATCGCCGACTTCGCGAAGCATTTCCTCGAACTTAGGGAGCGCCTTGGTATACATGCCGATCTCGGTGACAAATATGTTTGAGCTACCTATCATATCTTTCTTATGGCCCTCCTGGTCGGGCATTGTCTTGATGACAAGCGACTTCGAATGATCTCCCGCCTTTGTGGTATACGAGACATTTGCCCGAAACATAATGCTCGCATAGTGATCGCCCTTTGCACTCGCCGGGGAAATCTTAACATCCAAGACTTTTAGCTCTGGTGTCTTGCCATACTGAATCAGCACTTCTTCCAGAAATTCAGTATTTAACCACTCAGGTGCCACCAATTCATCAGTATTAAAGTTCTCTTTATCTGTCATTATTTCTCAGTCTATTTGGAATACTTTGCTATTGCAACTTGCTGTGCTGGCAATCCAACAGAACATAAAATACTAAAACTTGTTCATACATAATTCCACTATTTATACGTATTTTCGATTAAAAGCTTTGAAAAGCTTTGGAAATGTAATTATTTTTATCGCATATAAAAAATAACAACAAATTGAACAATTATTTTAATAGTATTTTTAATAACTTTTCACGAGAATATTTGATATTTAAATGAAATTAATATAATTTGCTTAAAATCTATCATACTATAGCTTGATATAGTTTCTTCGCATCATTTTCTCATTCTGTCAAAGAGTAGCACATAAATGGATCGAAACAAAAACGTTTTATATTAAAATTAGCTTACAGCAATGCCAATTTAAACAGATATATAGCCTTAAAATGAATAAATAATCTTATTTGCTTATAATGTAAGTAACCATTTGATTATGTGTAAGCTGCACAATTACAATTATATACATAATTGATCAGTCAATTTACTATTTTGTATTATTATGCCCACATTCATATTCCAGAATGCATAAAGTCTCTCTCTTTCTCTCTCTCTCGCTCTCTTTGTCCCTCTATCTCTCTCTCTCTCTCTTTTTCTTTCTCTCTCTTTATCTTTGTCTCTCTCTCTCTCTCCATCTCGCCCTCTCTATCTATCTATGTCTTTCTCTCTGTCACGCTCTCTCAAGTTCTCTATATCTCTCTCTGCCTCTCTCTCTCTCCTCTCTCCCTATCTTTCTCACTCCCTATGTCTGTCCTTCTCTCTCTCTCTCTCTCTGTCTCTCTCTCTCTCTCCCTCTCTCTCTCTCTCTATCTATCTATCTCTCTTTTCTATTTAAAGGCAAGCCTAGTGATCAGTTACATGCCTGACCTGATGGTCAGTCGTAGTGCATTTAAAAGTTTCAGTTGAGTGTGAGAGTGAATAAAATAATACAATAAAAAATATTTCTTTGTAATATTTATTCCATACTGCTAATGGTTATGAACAATGATATTGACTCTTCTGACAATGTTATTATGATTATGATATTCACAATGCTCCTGTGACCAATATGAGACTCAATCCAGTAATGTTGCTGTGACTAATACTCTTATTGATGCTGATACTGATAGTTATACTATTAATACTCATGCTGATAGTAATACTGATACTAGTGCTGTTAGTCATAATAATACTTATACTGATACTCATAGTGATACCAATACTGATACCAGCACTCATATTGTTTCTAATAATTATTAATATTGATACTGATAATGATATAAATTGTTAATCAAACAACGTGAATTTTTTATTTATTTATAAAATATAATGTTATATAAATTGCTTACAACCGACAAATTAATTCGATTCCAAATACGCTATTCGAATAGGCCCTCTGCCTCGAATCGGGCCAACAAATGCTTAACATCTTGAACGTACAAATCTAAGCGGTACATACTTTTTTGGACGTCTTCCTTTTGAAAGATATCGGCAGGGTCAAAGTCATAGAGCTTCAGAGCATACATCATTGGCAAAAATGAAGTTAGCAAAAATATATCTGAAATTTTCCAAAATAATTACTATACATAAATTGGGAGCTTCTTTTTTGGGCTTACCATAGCACCTATGCTGTACGATTTGCTTCCAGAACTCCACTGAATTGGGCAATTCACCTTTATAGCCAATTTTCTGCAATGTTGACAGAAACTCGGAGAAATAATAGTCAAGCAGCTCTTTATAGTTATTGTGGCGATCTTCCATGCCCATCAACATATATACGGCATATATCAGGTCCATGGTTATGGGACAAATGTTGCTTATTTGGTAGTCCAACAGCATAACATCCTCCAAAGTTCCATCTTGCCTCTGCTTGAACATCATGTTCTTCAGATGAAAGTCGCCATGACATAGCACATAATAACCATTTGGCTGGCGATTCTTTCGATACTCCTGCATTACAGTTTCCACACGTTCTATGTAATTATTTTCCATTTTCTTGAAGTGCGGTTTATACTTTCTCAACTCTGGAACTTGCTCCAAGAAATCAAGGAACTTTTCCATGCCTTTAGTAAAAAAGGGATCTTGCAGTACATTTGGTATTTCGAAAACGCCGTTTTTGAATTCTTGCAGGTAATCTGGTTCCTTAAATAAAAGCATTTTGGCATTAAATGTATTATACTAATATATTTGGTAATTCATACCTCGTGCAGCACTTTGAAACTAACCGCATGCAACTTGGCTAGCTTGAAAAAGGCAAACTTCAGTTCCTCAATAGTTGCTTCGCGTTTTCTGACAACCGTATAACCCTGCGGCACTAGATCTTCAAAGATCATGACTTGACGTGGCTCTAACGAACAATACAAACAGGGCGCACATAGTCTAGTATTATCACCCGCCTCGCGTAAAATCTGCTCGAACCTGGGCAACACTTTGGTATACATGCCGATCTCTGTTTCAAAGAGATGTGAATCACTCAGTAGTTCCTTTTTGTGCCCCTCCTGATCGGGCATTGTCTTGATGATCAGCGACTTTGATTGCTTATCATCTTTGTTGGTATACGCGACTTTGGCCCGAAACATAATGCTCGCATAGTGGTCGCCCTTGGCACTGGCCGGCGATATTTGAACATCGAAAACTTTTAATTCTGGTATATTTTCGTGTTTTCGCAGTACTTCCTCAATAAACTGCGCATTGAGCCACGCAGGTGCCACCAACTCGTCAGCATTTACGCTTTCCATAGTCTTGCTATTGCAGTTTACTTATCAAACTTTGTTTAAGACTGTTCTGAATATTATTCTCTCAACCACTTATATATGACGTTTCTAAAGCTCTCAAAGCTTTCAAAAAGCACCCAACGGCAAATGAATTTAATTGTGAAATAAAGAACAATTTTTGTGCCGAATGCCTCTTCAGCTAGCAGACAGATTTAATCATTTTATAGATTTTGATAGTAACAAAAATTATCTATAGTACTAGTTGTTAAATGAAGATAGCATAGTAGTAATCTCAACGATGTACCCCCTTATATACTTATCTTCCACAATATTTGAGTATTACTATTATTAGACAGATGAACTCTAAAATGGTTTTAAGAGTACCTCGATTCAGAGAGTCATGTCGAAATCTACTGGGCCCCTTTGCCCTGATAAAGAGAATATATATTTTATGGGGTCAGCCGCAACTCCTTTTTTCTGTTACATACATTTTCAGAGAGTCATGATACCCTATCCCATTTTCAGGGTATAAAAACGAAAAGTTACTATCTCATGCCCACACAGCGATTATTATTGTATCTATTCGGTTGGAAAGCTTTCAAGACTAGTTATATAAAATAAAAAAAGTAAAATAATCATTCTTAGTTTGTTTTCAGAAAAGCATATGAAATGTCGACAAATAATGAAACCTACAATTCGGATGAGTTGGATGCTCCTGAGTGGTTAAGTCCGCAGTTTATTAAGGAAATCTTGGATCAACATCTCAAGCTCCCAGGCCTGAAAGTAATCGATGTGAAGGTCACTCCAGCCAGCATGAAGGGAGATCATTATGCCAGTGTAATGTTCCGAGCTTCTATTAAATATGAAACATCCAGGAGTGCAGGTTCTTCCACAATTTCGCTCATCATCAAGACAATGCCCGAAGCAGAGGGCCTTAAAAAGGAAATGCTAGGCGAATCGCACATCTTTGAGACGGAGATATCGATGTACACTGAGGTGTTGCCCAAGTTTGAACAGATCCTACGCGATGCAGGAGATGAGACCACATTTTGTACCCCTTGCATCTACCACAGCTTCAAGCCCCGTCAGGTAATGGTTTTTGAGGATCTGTTGCCTAAGGGATACTCTGTCTTACGGAGAAATGCCAATGTTCACGAGCTGCAGGCAGCATTGTCAAAGCTGGCCAAGTGGCACGCCGTCAGCTTCAAGTTGCTCAGGGAACAGCCCGAACAATTTGATCATTTGAAATATGATTTGACAACCATACCAAACATGATGGAGCAGGACTTCATGACCAAATCCTTGGGACACTTTATAGATTTGCTGGGCGAAGAGGAGAGCTTGAAACCCTATCAGCAATACTTTGAGCCAATGCGAGGAAAGCTGAACCAACGTTACGTGGATGCGGTGCGAGAATATCGTGAAAATCGCCAAACAGATACCTACTATGTTGTTTGTCATGGAGACTTTCATCTTCGCAACCTGATGTTCAAGGGACTCGAGTGCATGTTATTGGATTTCCAGATGTCCCATGTGGGATCTATGATCTATGATATTGCATACGCCACTTACATGCTTTTTGACTGTGAGCTGCAAAGAAATGTAACGGATGAGCTTATCTATGGTTACTTCCAAACCTTTTTGAATACTTTAAAGATTATTGGATATCAGCATAAACTACCTAGTTTGATAGAGTTCCGTCGGCAAATGGTTAAAAATCGTTACTTAGGTAAAGTCTTAAGAAATTTTTCTGAATTTTATTATTACCTTGATCAATTTCTTAGATTTTCTCATGCTAACGACCTTTCAACCCATAATTATGCAAATGCGTCAAGGCGCCGATGCGGGAGAAATCGTCGAGGACGAACAAATGACTATTGACATATACCATCAAAAGGAGTATATAGATAATCTGAAGGTAGTACTTCCTCGAATGCTACATCTGGGCTACTTTGAATCACTTGAAATATGAAGTGTGGATATGCATTATGTATACTTATATATAAAAATGCATGACTTGAATTCTACTTTGTTACTTTGTTCAACTATTCAGTAAGCGAAAAATATGTTAAGCTAATTTGTAAATAAACTTTTATTAAAATGCTGAATAACCTTTTGATAGGCAATTATTTATTAACAATTGTATCATATCAATATATTTTTGATACGAGTTATCTCTAAGTACGTATTCGACTATTATCAGTTTCAATATAGCACTTACTTTAACGATGTAATTCTGATATGAACTCATTAGCTTTGGCTTACAGTATAGGCAAACATTTGTTATTTGAATGATTGTTTTATGAGAGTACAATGTAGTCTGCGGGATTTTGTAATGAACTGCAGTATTCACAAAGACAAACAAACACTTTGTAAAATAATTATGGTCTATTCATTTGAAAGCTCTGAAAGCTGTTTTAGTAGAAATATTTACATTCGGGCTTGTGATAGATTCGCTGTTACTTCACTCTCAAAAGCGCTGATAAAAGCATGCGAAATGGCCTCCGAGAGCAACGACTCGTTATTTCATCAGAGCTATCTTAGGTCAGCATTTCAAGTTACCCGAGCTGAAAGTTATCGATGTGAAGTTCTTCCCAGCCAGTGCCAAGGGAGAGTTTTATGTTTCGAGCTATCATTGAAACAATGATAGTTCAACAAAAACATCAGTAATCATCAAGACAATGCCTGAACACGCAGGTCAAGCGAAAGAGCTGCTAGACGAGTCGCACATCTTTAAGACGGAGATTGAAATGTACACCAAGGTCCTGCCCAAGATCGAGGACATAACACAAGCTGTCCTAACACTTTTTGAATATGTTTAACAATGTGGAGAGCCTGAAACACTATCGGAAATACTTTGAGGCAATCGATGAAAAGGGAAACCTAATCCAGAACTGGGTGAATATTATACGCGAATATCGCAATATCCGCCAAGAAAATAATTACTATGTGCTCTGCCTTGGAGACTTTCATCGAGTTTCAGTTCCTTGATTTCCAGATGGGCCATGACCATGACATAATATACGATAAGAACGTGCTGTTTGATATGATGATACGAAGAGATAAATCAGATGTACTGTTTTACAATTATTTTCAAACCTTATTGAATACCCTCAAGCAGATTGGTTACCAAGACTCGATGCCCAGCTTGCTTGAGTATCGGCGCCAAATGTTTGAAAAACAATATAATGGTAAGAGCATATGAACATGATTATTTCTTTATCATAAAGCCTATAAATTTAATCATTCATTTTTTCATTCATTTTTTTTTAGATTTCGTGCTGATTATTTCATTTCTACCGTTGATTAATATTACTGTATTTGCTAGCTGACATATTTGTCGTCATCGAACAATATTAATTAACAGAATGTTTTCAATTTAATTTACTCATTGATTGTATAATACAAATATAGTTCAATTAACATGGAATTTATTAAAAGTCCGAAAGACTGTAAATTATTAGACATTAACAACAAATTTTAATTATTTTTATGCGAATTAATAAATGAATATGAATATTAATAAATTTAATGGAAATCAGTCAAAGTAACCTAATTTCTCAAATTTGGCCAACAAAAAGGTGACATCTTCAACATAGGCATCCAGGAAAAAAAGTTTTTTGCGGACCTCATTATTTTGCAGGGCCTCAGTCAAATCCACAACGTTTGTCCTTAAGCCATGCATTAGGGGTAGAAATGAAGATATAATAAATAAATCTGTAATGATCAGAATTAAACTATTCACTGAAACTGTTTGTTTCCATTGAGTATCGGAATATACCATAGAAATTGTGGCGCGTCATCTGCCTCTGAAATTCCACGAAATTTGGTAGTTCGCCTTTGTAGCCAATTTTTTGCAGTGTTTGGACAAAACTTGAGAAATAAAAGTCGATTAACTGCTCGAAGTTATTCTGACGATCTGCTGGGGACAACAGCAGGTAAGTCGCATAGATCAAATCTATAGTTATGGGGCATATGTTGCATATTTGATAATCAAGCAGCATGCAATTCTCGAAGCTTTGATCCAAATCATTATACTTGAACATCATGTTACGCAGATGGAAATCGCCATGGGATAGCACATAGTAGCCATTGGGCTGTTTATTTTTACGGTACTCCTCTGCAATATCAACGAAATGGTCCATGTGGTTTTTCGCTAATTTCCTAATATACGGTCTGTACTTGGCTAACTCTGGCTTTGAATCGAGCAGTTCCAGAAAATTGGTCATACCCGTTGTAACAAATGGATCGTTCAATATGTTTGGCATCTTGCAAAGACCATATTGGAATTCTTTCAGAAAATCGGGTGACTGGGATATAGGAAATGATTTAATTCTACTTATATATCAGCACCACTTTATTGACTCACCTCTTTTAAAGTCTTGAAGCTAACTGCATGTAATTTAGCGAGCTTCGAAAATGCGCCCTTTAACTCCTCGACTGTTGCATCTCGATCTCGTATAACAGTATAGCCCTGTGGTACCAAATCCTCAAATATCATTACTTCGCGCGGCTCTAAGCTGTGATAGATACAAGGCGCACAAAGCTGAGTCTCGTCGCCAGATGCCTTGAGAATCTGCTCGAATTTGGGCAGCACCTTGGTGTACATGCCAATCTCGGTCTTAAAGAGATAAGAATCCTTAAGAAATTCCTTCTTATGTCCCTCCGCCTCGGGCATTGTTTTGATGATCAGCGACCTGGAATGGTTTGCGTTTTGTGTGGTATACGCAACATTGCCCCGAAACATAACGCTCGCATAGTGATCACCCTTAGCACTAGCAGGAGAAAGATTTGCACTAACAACCTTCAGCTCAGGCGCATTCTCATATTTACTCAGCACTTTCTCGAGGAACTGCGCATTCAGCCAGTCTGGTGCAACCAACTCATCGTCATTGAAGCCAACATTCTCGTTTGTCGATGTCATTTTGTTTGCACTGTAACAATACTATAACTATCTACTCAAAGCGAGCGAAGCAACGAAGCAAACAAAAATAAGCTTCCGCATAGCAGTCACGTCTATTTAAATGGTTCTGGCAAAAGCTTTCCTTGCCTCACTTATCTTGCTAATACTGAATGAATCGCAACTTTTTATTTGTTGAGTGACTTAAAAATTTTATTAGTCGCAATTAATATGATTGTATTGCACTGACTGCAACTAAAAAACTAACTAAAAACAACTAAACTGGGCGAATATAATATCAAGAATAATTGAATGGGTAGCATTATGTAAAAGCCATATTTTAAATTTCAATTTAAGATATTTCGTTCTAGGTAGTTAATACTTGTTAGTTCTACATAATTCATACCTTAAAACATTTCTACGAAAATCAGAAGAGTAAGAATATATACAAATTAATTGTCACAGCAACTGTGAGTTGGTTTTAAACAACTTGAAAGTACTTTGGGCCCGTATATTGATAAGATAAGATAAAATGATTTCAAGTACCTGACCTATCGTCACAAAACAAACCAGTTTTCGTTACTATTTCATATTATTGAAAGATTTCTGTTCATGATTATATTTTTAAATTATTAGGTCAGGAATCTATTTACAAAATATGCATTGAATAATCTATTCATGATTGATATTAAGTGATATAAAACCGAAGCATTTTAAAATGATTATCTATCAAGCTCGTTTCGTTTTTTATACTTTTTTCCGAAAAAAATATTTTATTTCTAGTTCAAAGAACTATAAATTTGGCAATCAATTGATATTAAACTGTGTACCATAAAGCTCTTAATTTCAATTAGAATTTTTAAGTTTAAAAATTATGCAAAAAAAAAACAGCTTTTAATAACATACGGGCATACGGGCAAGGAACAGCCCGAACAATTTGATCATTTGAAATATGATTTGACAACAATACCAAACATGATGGAGCAGGACTTCATGACCAAATCCTTGGGACACTTTATAGATTTGCTGGGCGAAGAGGAGAGCTTGAAACCCTATCAGCAATACTTTGAGCCAATGCGAGGAAAGCTGAACCAACGTTATGTGGATGCGGTGCGAGAATATCGTGAAAATCGACAAACAGATACCTACTATGTTGTTTGTCATGGAGACTTTCATCTTCGCAACCTGATGTTCAAGGGACTCGAGTGCATGTTATTGGATTTCCAGATGTCCCATGTGGGATCTATGATCTATGATATTGCATACGCCACTTACATGCTTTTTGACTGTGAGCTGCAAAGAAATGTAACGGATGAGCTTATCTATGATTACTTCCAAACCTTTTTGAATACTTTAAAGATTATTGGATATAAGCATAAACTACCTAGTTTGATAGAGTTCCGTCGGCAAATGGTTAAAAATCGTTGCCTAGGTAAAGTCTTAAAAAATTTATCTGAATTTTATTATTACCTTGATCAATTTCTTAGATTTTCTCATGCTAACGACCTTTCAACCCATAATTATGCAAATGCGTCAAGGCGCCGATGCGGGAGAAATCGTTGAGGACGAACAAATGACTATTAACATATACCATCAAAAGGAGTATATAGATAATCTGAAGGTAGTACTTCCTCGAATGCTACATCTGGGCTACTTTGAATCACTTGAAATATGAAGTGTGGATATGCATTATGTATACTTATATATAAAAATGCATGACTTGAATTCTACTTTGTTACGTTGTTCAACTATTCAGTAAGCGAAAAATATGTTAAGCTAATTTGTAAATAAACTTTTATTAAAATGCTGAATAACCTTTTGATAGGCAATTATTTATTAACAATTGTATCATATCAATATATTTTTGATACGAGTTATCTCTAAGTACGTATTCGACTATTATCAGTTTCAATATAGCACTTACTTTAACGATGTAATTCTGATATGAACTCAATAGCTTTGGCTTACAGTATAGGCAAACATTTGTTATTTGAATGATTGTTTTATGAGAGTACAATGTAGTCTGCGGGATTTTGTAATGAACTGCAGTATTCACAAAGACAAACAAACACTTTGTAAAATAATTATGGTCTATTCATTTGAAAGCTCTGAAAGCTGTTTTAGTAGAAATATTTACATTCGGGCTTGTGATAGATTCGCTGTTAGTTCACTCTCAAAAGCGCTGATAAAAGCATGCGAAATGGCCTCCGAGAGCAACGACTCGTTATTTCATCAGAGCTATCTTAGGTCAGCATTTCAAGTTACCCGAGCTGAAAGTTATCGATGTGAAGTTCTTCCCAGCCAGTGCCAAGGGAGAGTTTTATGTTTCGAGCTATCATTGAAAGAATGAGAGTTCAACAAAAACATCACTAATCATCAAGACGATGCCTGAACACGCAGGTCAAGCGAAAGACGAATCGCACATCTTTAAGACGGAGATTGAAATGTACACCAAGGTCCTGCCCAAGATCGAGGACATAACACAAGCTGTCCTAACACTTTTTGAATATGTTTAACAATGTGGAGAGCCTGAAACACTATCGGAAATACTTTGAGGCAATCGACGAAAAGGGAAACCTAATCCATAATTACTATGTGCTCTGCCTTGGAGACTTTCATCGAGTTTCTGTTCCTTGATTTCCAGATGGGCCATGACATGACATAATATACGATAAATACGTGCTGTTTGATAGGATGATACGTAGAGATAAATCAGATGAACTGTTTTACAATTATTTTCAAACCTTATTGAATACCCTCAAGCAGATTGGTTACCAAGACTCGATGCCCAGCTTGCTTGAGTATCGGCGCCAAATGTTTGAAAAACGATATAATGGTAAGAGCATATGAACATGATTATTTCTTTATCATAAAGCCTATAAATTTAATCATTCATTTTGTAGATTTAGTGCTGATTATTTCATTTCTGCCGTTGATTAATATTACTGTATTTGCTAGCTGACATATTTGTCGTCATCGAACAATATTAATTAACAGAATGTTTTCAATTTAATTTACTCATTGATTGTATAATACAAATATAGTTCAATTAACATGGAATTTATTAAAAGTCCGAAAGACTGTAAATTATTAGACATTAACAACAAATTTTAATTATTTGTATGCGAATTAATAAATGAATATGAATATTAATAAATTTAATGGAAATCAGTCAAAGTAACCTAATTTCTCAAATTTGGCCAACAAAAAGGTGACATCTTCAACATAGGAATCCAGGAAAAAAAGTTTTTTGCGGACCTCATTATTTTGCAGCGCCTCAGTTAAATCCACAACGTTTGTCCTTAAGCCATGCATTAGGGGTAGAAATGAAGATATAATAAATAAATCTGTAATGATCAGAATTAAACTATTCACTGAAACTGTTTGTTTCCATTAAGTATCGAAATATACCATAGAAATTGTGGCGCGTCATCTGCCTCTGAAATTCCACGAAATTTGGTAGTTCGCCTTTGTAGCCAATTTTTTGCAGTGTTTGGACAAAACTTGAGAAATAAAATTCGATTAACTGCTCGAAGTTGTTCTGACGATCTGCTGGGGACAACAGCAGGTAAGTCGCATAGATCAAATCTATAGTTATGGGGCATATGTTGCATATTTGATAATCAAGCAGCATGCAATTCTCGAAGCTTTGATCCAAAGCATTATACTTGAACATCATGTTACGCAGATGGAAATCGCCATGGGATAGCACATAGTAGCCATTGGGCTGTTTATTTTTACGGTACTCCTCTGCAATATCAACGAAATGGTCCATGTGGTTTTTCGCTATTTTCCTAATATACGGTCTGTACTTGGCTAACTCTGGCTTTGAATCGAGCAGTTCCAGAAAATAGGTCATACCCGTTGTAACAAATGGATCGTTCAATATGTTTGGCATCTTGCAAAGACCATATTGGAATTCTTTCAGAAAATCGGGTGACTGGGATATAGGAAATGATTTAATTCTACTTATATTTTAGCACCACTTTATTGACTTACCTCTTTTAAAGTCTTGAAGCTAACTGCATGTAATTTAGCGAGCTTCGAAAATGCGCCCTTTAACTCCTCGACTGTTGCATCTCGATCTCGTATAACAGTATAGCCCTGTGGTACCAAATCCTCAAATATCATTACTTCGCGCGGCTCTAAGCTGTGATAGATACAAGGCGCACAAAGCTGAGTCTCGTCGCCAGATGCCTTGAGAATCTGCTCGAATTCGGGCAGCACCTTGGTGTACATGCCAATCTCGGTCTTAAAGAGATAAGAATCCTTAAGAAATTCCTTCTTATGTCCCTCCGCCTCGGGCATTGTTTTGATGATCAGCGACCTGGAATGGTTTGCGCTTTGTGTGGTATACGCAACATTGCCCCGAAACATAACGCTCGCATAGTGATCACCCTTAGCACTAGCAGGAGAGAGATTTGCACTAA
Organism: Drosophila buzzatii; assembly: GCA_035045845.1. NCBI lineage: Eukaryota > Metazoa > Arthropoda > Insecta > Diptera > Drosophilidae > Drosophila > Drosophila buzzatii. The sequence goes on from JAWNOS010000488.1 coordinate 314,646, forward strand.
CAACCTTCAGCTCAGGCGCATTCTCATATTTACTCAGCACTTTCTCGAGGAACTGCGCATTCAGCCAGTCTGGTGCAACCAACTCATCGGCATTGAAGCCAACATTCTCGTTTGTCGATGTCATTTTGTTTGCACTGTAACAATACTATAACTATCTACTCAAAGCGAGCGAAGCAAACGAAAATAAGCTTCCGCATAGCAGTCACGTCTATTTAAATGGTTCTGGCAAAAGCTTTTCTTGCCTCACTTATCTTGCTAATACTGAATGAATCGCAACTTTTTATTTGTTGAGTGACTTAAAAATTTTCTTAGTCGCAATTAATATGATTGTATTGCACTGACTGCAACTAAAAAACTAACTAAAAACAACTAAACTGGGCGAATATAATATCAAGAATAATTGAATGGGTAGCATTATGTAAAAGCCATATTTTAAATTTCAATTTAAGATATTTCGTTCTAGGTAGTTAATACTTGTTAGTTCTACATAATTCATACCTTAAAACATTTCTACGAAAATCAGAAGAGTAAGAATATATACAAATTAATTGTCAAAGCAACTGTGAGTTGGTTTTAAACAACTTGAAAGTACTTTGGGCCCGTATATTGATAAGATAAGATAAAATGATTTCAAGTACCTGACCTATCGTCACAAAACAAACCATTTCTCGTTACTATTTCATATAATTGAAAAATTTCTATTCATGATTATATTTTTACATTATTAGGTCAGGAATCTATTTACAGAATATACATTGAATAATCTATTCATTATTTTTAATTATTGATATTAAGTGATATAAAACCGTAGCATTTTAAAATGATTATCTATCAAGCTCGTTTTCTTTTTTATACTTTTTTTTTTTTTTTGAAAAAATAATTTATTTCTAGTTCGAAAGAACTATAAATTTGGCAATCAATTGATATTAAACTGTGTACCCTAAATTTCTTAATTTCAATTAGAATTTTTAAGTTTAAAAAAAAAATATATATATATATATATATATATATCTTTTAATAACAATACGGGCATTATTTGAGAATATGCAAAAAATCATTCCGTTGTAATGTTACCTAATTCAATAAAGCCAATATATTTATATATATATATATATAATGTGTTTAAATGATTTTAGTTTAAAAATTCCTTAGATATGTGCCTAAACAAAATAACGCTTTATCGCAAATTGTTATCGGCCAGATACAACTATCGATGACCAGAACGTGCAATTAATATCGCAGACACATTCTACCAAATGGATATTACATTGGAGAAGAAACTGCAAGGATTTCAATTGGTAGCACAGGAAAAGGTTTGTGTGCAACAGATAATTTATTAGTATAAAACCGAAAAAATAAATTATTGTATGGTCGCTGCAGTTGCAAGCTATACTATGTTCTATACCGGGCAAGAAAGAGCTCATCTTGGAGCCAGAACTGATCAAGTCGCTGGAACATGTATGCACCGCTTCCTGGCTGAAGTGAGTATGTGTGCAAGTAATTAGCAGTTGTCGTGAACGCCACACTTTCTACAGACTGAAGGGAATCCAGCGCATTTACAAGCTCGATGCGAAACAACGTCTGCCCCGCGCCGCCGATCAGGTGCACATTTATATGATTCGCAGTCTACTGGGAACCTATCAAACGCTGCTGCGTCAACTCCAGCCACTAGCTATGCAGACGTCCAGTGAGTCACCCGAGCTGGAATTACATGCGTTTCACATCATTTGCGTGCCCAGCTGCTATGCCTACTTCCATGCGCTACTCGAACAGGCGGGATTGTGCGGTCTGGTGCAGCTGCATCATTACAACTGGGATTTCATATATCTCGACCAAGGTGTGCTTAGCCTGGAGTTACCGAATGTGAGTTGACCCACTAATTATATACAAATAATAATAATAATACAAATTATAATTCCCATGTCCATCGTCACAGCTCTATGAGTGCCTCTTTCTGCAAGGTAACAGCTCAGCGTTGCCTGCTATAGCGCAAAGTTTGCGCCTTCTGCAAATGATTTGCGGCCAAGCTGCTGTGACCGTAACCTTTGGTAATCACTCGGCGCAACTGGTGCACTTACTGCATGCGCTAGGCTCAGTTCCTCAGTCTCCGAACCCACCCGACTTTGGCGCCTGGTTAATAATCGACAGAGATAAGGACTACGTATCGACACTGCTAACTCCCGCTATTTATGCTGGCCTTCTTTTGGAAGTGTTCCAGCTGCGCGCCGGTGAGATTGTCGTAGATAATAGCAACAACAAGATACGCACTCAAAAATTGCTCCTGCTCCAGGGCAAAGCTGAGTATGCCCCCAACCAAGGCAAACCCTGTTGCATACGCCTCAACTCGGCCTGTGATGAGATCTACGGCGACAATCGATACAAGCACTTTGCGCAGGCCAGCAGCTTGGTGCGCGCCCAAGTGAAGGCATTGGGACTGGAGCTGCAGAAGCTCAATGATATGCAGCTCGAGGAAATGCACGACTATGTGGCACGCAAACTGCCCAAGCTAACAGAACTGAAGGCCAAAGTGTTACGTCATCTCAATGCCTCCGAGATAGTCATACAAATGTTGGGCAATTTTCGCCGGCTTCAAACGCTTGAAGAGGACATTCTAAATAATGTATCACGCAAGCGCTTACTCACCGAGATCGATGAGTTGCTGACAACGGATGGACAGCGTTTCAATACATTGCGCTTGCTTTGTCTGTTACACTTATGCGCAGGCGTTGCGCCCGAGGAACTCCAAAGCTTTGCCCGGAATTATTGCAACATGTTTGGCCATCGAGAGTTAAGCGTGTTTCAGCAGTTGGCACAGGCAGGCCTGTTGCCGGTACTTCTGCCAGAACGCAAAACATCTGCCAAGTTGTTATCCAATTTGCCACTGCCCAAGTTTCAACAAACCGAATTTCAAGCGAATGCGAACCGTCTGAAACTGCTGACATCATGCGCGGACGCGGAACAGTCTGCTGCGGCTGGCAGCGCTGCTGGACAACCAGCTATCAAATCCTGCCCTAGCTTTGTGTTCAATGGGATGTATATACCGCTCGCAGCACAGCTCTGCTCCATGCTCCTCAATGCGAACAGCGGTGAGCAATTGGCCACAAAACTGGCCATGATCGAAGGCCTGCAGGTGCACGTAGGCGCCCAAGCTAGCACGCCCAAAGCCTATGCAACACATTTAAAAACGACATCAACAGAAAATGCAGATGTCTTTCCGCTACGCTTGCGCAATTTGTTTGTTTATGTGGTGGGTGGCGCTAATTATGCGGAGATTGCAGCCTGTGATTTTGTGAGCAAACTCACTGGCGCCCAAATAACTGTTGCTTCGGACACCCTACTTGCCGGAAGCGATCTTATAGCAGCTGCCTTCAATCGCTGATCAATAATAATCAAAGTTCGTATGTTTATATTTTTGTAGTAAAACGTTGCACTTTTTGTATCGGAGTGATAAGTTTATCGGAAAGTACATCAATATCCTTAGGTCGCAAATGGCATATATTACAAAACGCAATGGTATCCCTTTAATAAAAGTGATATTTTACATTTACATTTTGTTTTATCGATTGCCGCCTGTCATTCCGGGCACTCTATAAAGAAATTCCCCATCATCGTCGTAATAGGCATCCTCTACGCGATATGTGGCTCCTTGTCGATATAATTTGCGTGGTATAACAATGCGATCCTTCACTTTGCTCATCTCATATTTACGCTGATCCTCAGCACTGACGACAATTTCAGTGCGTTCAAATTTCTGAACAAAACTAGGTAGCACACCCGTTCCACTGGGATTTGGCAGGGGATGCTCTAGCATATCTTGCTTCTGTTCCTGCTGGGGCACTAACTGTAACTCTCTTAGCTCCTGCAAACGCATTTTGCGCTTGTTTATTACTTTGTCCAGCAAATAAGTTTCTTCTTCGGCTTCATTCGGAGGCATTATCCTAGCGTCTTGTTGCTTTCCTGTTGTGAGCTGCTTATTGCTTGTTGGTTCTCTACCGAGCAACGCACGAAATTCAGTTTTTTGAGGAATTTGTAGCTCCGGCCGAGTTGGCCACTGCTCTGGAGATAACTGTTGGAGATCTTGTCGCTGGCGCTCGGCGAATTTTTTCAGATGCTCCAGCAGCTCAGCCGGCACGTTGGTGCATTTACCAGAACGTAATCGTGACCAATTGTTCATGACGGCGGCATCATGGCAGCGAATACGTTCCACACTCTGTGGCCGCCATTTGGAACGCAGCACCTTCTGTACAATGTCAGGAGTGGCGGGAAAACTCTCAGCCAGTCGTTCCACGCTCCATTCATCTGAATCGCGCTCGTGCAGTAGACGCATTTGCTCCTTTTCTGCGTACAGCAAGAAATTTGGCAGCTTTGCATCACGAAAATATTTGTGCTTAATCATAAATTGGCGCACACGATCTCGTTGTTGCTGCAGTTGCGCCTCATATTCACGATGTGTTTGATGTGAAGACATAAAATCGGCTTCGCTGTCGGCATAATCCTCACTCGCATCACCTGCCTGATGTTCCAAATCTTGCAACTGATATGCCATTCCGGGATTGGCACGGCGTGGTATGCGAGCAAAAAGGCCCCATTGTGCAGTATACAACCTTCTTATTATGAGATGTGCTTTCATTTTAAACTTATTACAAGTTTTGCTAATAATTCAACAATCAAGTTTTAATGGTATATAATAGTTATCGAAAAATAGGGGGATTGCAACCAATTAAAATGTGTCGATTTAATTATATTTATCGATTGGCATACAGCTGTTTTTGAGCGGCTTATTTTCGCTTATTACATAGAAAAATATTTATTGTTTTTAGAATTAGATAGCTAAACAACTTAATCAGTTAAACAATTATAAACACCAAATTTTGATTTCTTAAGTAAACTATATTAATTCGTTTGCTATTTTTCCGAAAGTCAGTGATGCCTTACCAATTAAATATTTTGTGGTATTTTTTAATACTTCGGTTGGCCGCTGTGTTTTGCAACCGCATAGTAATTGTTTACATTGCACTAAAACATATTATATTACTGAATACAATTTAAAACAAAAAAGAAACATGTCTACGCCAAATAATGAAAATGGCAGTGGAAATTTAATGGATGAATTTGAGGAAGCGTTTCAGTCCTGTCTACTGTCGCTAACCAAACAAGAACCCAACTCCGGCACCAATAAAGAAGAAATCGAACTTGAAGTGCAAAAAACTACAAATCGCTTTATTGATGTGGCGCGCCAAATGGAAGCATTCTTTCTACAGAAGCGATTTCTAGTTTCTACCCTGAAACCCTATATGCTCATCAAAGATGAAAATCAAGACCTAAGCATTGAAATACAACGTAAAGAGACATTATTGCAGAAACATTACAACCGCTTAGAGGAGTGGAAGGCATGTCTATCGGACATACAACAAGGTGGGCACACACGTCCTGGCCCCGCCATGATGCCAGGTCCGTGTCCCGGCGGTATGCAGCCTCTAGGGGGTCCGGGGCCACGTCCCGGCTTAATGAGCGGTATGCCATCCGTGGGTCAAATGCCTGGAGGGCAGCAGCATTTATTGCAGGCACAACAAATGCAAATGCGTATGATGGGCAAACTACCACCTAAGTGATTGTTATTATAGAATATAATATAAAATTAAGTCATACAAACCTTTAATAAATGAAACCCAAATGCTACCGGAATTTTATTCTTTAATAGCATCAATGTCAATCGACGTCTTTGGAAACTATATTTTATTCACTTTCCGGAAGGATGGAATGATAGACACACTCAATAAAAAAATGCAACTACAATAATTATTTATCGTATTCTGTGCCATTTATTGTTGTTATTTTGCTGCGTGTAGTTAAATTTTGTAGACCTTAGCAAAGATCGCGTATAATAGTTAATATATCTACGTATATAACTCATTATATGTTTACTCGTATATGTGTGTGTATGTGTGTTTATATGTATGAGTGTGTATGTCTGTATGTGTGAATTGGTATCGATATCTAATGTATGTATATCTAAAATGTATTAGGACAGTTTTTAACTTAAATGAGGCATAAAAACTATATAAACTTATGCTTGGGCTATATTCATGAATGCATGAAAACAAATCCATTTCATTTTTTGCTCTCAATATGAAAATAAAGACGTCAATTAACTAACACTAAATCGTTTCGAAAAAAATAATCAACATATATAAGTTGGATTGGGGACAGCACGCCAAGCAATTGATGTAGCAATCGGTATCCCATTTCTACCTTCCTCTCCACAACGTGAGTCGATTTCTGGGTGTGAATATGATTGGACTTCGTGAGGATGCAATTTAGTCAATCTCGTATACCTTGTCCGCTTCAAATCCTGGAGGATTGGCATTGGGAGGCGCAGATACAGCACCACCTGGCTGTCCGGGCCCTTGAGTGTAGCCCGCTGCCGATGGATTTTGATTGGCATAGAGCAAGGGATTCATGTACATGCCACTGGGATGCACAATGTGCGTATGCAGCTGCAATAGATCCTTATACATGGTTGGATCTCCATTATTCATCTCATTGTATAACTGCTGCAAATAGCTTGGCACCAGTTGTATAACCTGATTCTGGGTTAGCTCTGGATGATCTTTAGATATCTTCATGTTGAGTAACTGCAATAAAATATCCGAACGGAATCCAAATATCTTGTTCGATGTAACGCTGCCCGAGGCGTTTCCAAATTGACTGGCCATCTGGACGCCAAAGGCATTGCGATCATAGCTCATATATTGAGAAGCCTGCACTGCGCGCGTCTTTTCTGCCTCATATTCGGCCCACGCGGATTTACGCTCTTCTTCAGTTAGATTCTCGTGCTCCTCCTGCTCCAGCAGCGAATCGTGCTCATGGTATTTGAATATCAGCTTCTCATGCTCCGTCAACAACTCAGCGAACAGACGATCCTTGGGCAACAACGGCATCTCGCGTTCACTGCTCGGCTTGAGCTCATAAGTGTACAATTCCATTAAATCCGTTTGATTATAATGCCTTGAGATCTGTTGTTCATCTATAACACGCTTAGCCGTTGCCTGCTTAGCCACCTGACGCTCGTATACCTTCTGCTCCATGGTACCCATGGCTATCAAGCGATATATATAGCACGGTTTTACCTGTCCAAAACGATATACACGAAAGATGCTCTGCGTATCGTGCGAGGGATTCCATGAGACATCAAATATGACCACACGATTGGCGGCCACCAAATTAATGCCCAACCCACCGGCACGTGTTGAGATGAGGAAGAGACGGGCACGTAAATTGCTGGCATTATTGAATTTTTTGCACATTGATTCGCGCTGCTCCACACTGCAAGAGCCATCCAAACGGAAATAATCTTCGCCAGGTGTCCAGCAGCCCTTAAAGTTTCCCACATCACCTAAATAATTAATTATTAGCTTTTGAAATACGGCTTAAGAACAAAACACTCACCTTCAAATTCATAGCCCTTGGTATTGCTGTCCACCAACGAAAGGAAATGTTCAATGACATCCAGAGACTGTAGAGATTGGGAAAAGACGAGCAACTTATCACCAATTGCTTCACACTGTTGCAATAAACGCAACAGAATTAGCAGCTTGGGGGAATGATTGACATTGTTTAGCTCCCTCTCTTCAACGAAAGGCTTCCACCATTCGGAGGGATCATCCTTCTGCACCGCTGTACCACCGACACCCTCCACATCCGAATCGCTATCCACCAAGCCAGAGCGTACACCATTGCGTGTCTTACGACTCTTTACTTTACTGCCGCCCGCGGCATCTGAGCTGACCATGGTTAAGCTAGCATCCGATTTGAACGATTCAGCACTCTCTGATGAATTAGACGCGACATCTTCCTCCTCGGAATCATCACAGATGAAGCCTTCCATTTCATCCGAATCGTCGTTGCTTAGCAAACGCTTTGCAATTACATTATCGCTATTCACGCGCAGATTCATTGGATGTGTCCAGATGCGTCGCAAGTCCTGGAAGTCCTGAAACAGGCGAGCTCCCTTGCCGCAAATATCTGAGTTACCTTGATCCCGATGCGTTGTCATATAGTAGCCATATAGCTGCTGCTGCAACTCTGAAAGTGTTGTATATACGACATATTCATGCTTCGGCGGTAAATAGGGCGCCAACACGGAGTAATCTCGTCGCTGAATACAGCCCTCAAGAAGCTTGTGGAGGATATGCGAGCGATGCTTCATCAATCGCAAGTCACGCTCCGTGGAGTCCGTGTACTGACCATTGCTAATCGGATTCACAAACCGATTCATATATTCCTTATATGTGCCCAACAAATTTGGCTTCACAAACTGAATCATACAATAGTCTAAATAAAAGGGAAAAATAACGAATAATGTGTATATATAAATAGCAAGTTTGAGGTGATTTATTCAAATCTTGTATAACGCTTGATGCCCAAAAAAGTATTTAAAAACTTGAATGTAAATCTATTTAAATTACGTTAGAGTTTAAGAAAATATCTATGTAGATATTCTAAAAGTAGGGGTAGAAGTAGTAAACAAGTAGCAATAGAAGTTGTAAAAATCTTAGCAATAGCAGTAGAAGTACTAATAGTAATAGTAGAAATAGTAATTATAGCAGTAGGAGTATTGTAGAAATTATAGTATTAGTAGTAATAGTAACAGTAGAAATAGTAGTGGTCATAGTAGTATCTGAAGTAACTTACATTCTTTGAGATTATTTTGGAGCGGAGTGCCGGTGAGTACAATGCGACGCTTGGTCCGCATACGGGTGACCGCCTTGCTAATGGATGTCTTCTCATTTTTCAGCAGATGTCCCTCGTCGCATACAACAAGATCGGGACCTGGATCAACAAGCGCTTGCTGCAGTTGTTCACGCTGTTTCTTGCGCAAGCCCTTGGCCTTCTCGTTGGCCAATATGCGATACATATCGTAGCCTAGTATACAGACGCCGCCCTCTTCAAACCACTCGTTCAGCTTGAATATGCGAGTCGGCTTGTCCTTGTAACGTGAAATGTCATAGACCTCAATGTCGCGACGATGGGCGAAAGCCATCCAATGGACAAACTCACGGGCCCAATTGTTGACGGTGCTTAGTGGCGAGATGACCAGCACACGTTCTACGCCAGTGCGCCGCGTATTGACAAGCAGAGTATGGGATAATGTGACCACTTGCAGGGTCTTGCCCAGACCCATGCAATGGGCCAGTATGCAACCGGAACCGGGTTTTTGTTCGCTTTCTTTGAGGGTTTCGAAGCAGGCATCCCACATGAATTTAACGCCCGCTACCTGGTGAGGCTTTAGCTTTTTGAGCAGACCCTTGTCCACCTGGAGCAGCGCCTTCTTAGAATCTTCATCAAAGTCAAGTATCAACTCGCTAATTTCAATACTTTCCGATTTCTCAAAGATGCGATTGTAGAGTTTCTGACGCTCTTCGATGCGTTTGCGGCGGTCCTCTTCCTCTTTAGCCGCCTCCTTGGTGGTCAAATCCAAATCTTTAGTCTTGATTATTTTGCGTATATGCTTTCGCTTGTTTTTGTTCTTCTCGTCATCGCCATCATCGCTATCGCCGCTTGAATTTTTTTTGATTCGTTTGCGTTTCTTTTTCTTTTTCTCCTCGGGCTCAAAATCGGATGAGTCCTGTGCGGATCCTTCATCTTTCTTGCTAAAATTACGACGCTTGCGTTGTGGCATCACTTCACTAGCGCTGCTCTGGCCATCTTCCGCCTGTGCGCTAGCCTCCTCATTGTCATCGGAGTTATCCGGATTTTCCTGTTCCGATTCGGCTTGCTCCTCATCTGTTTTATAATCGGAATTGTTGTCGCTGGCCTTTCTATTCCGGCGATTGCGTTTCGAGGTGCTTGCCTGTTCCTGCTCCGAATCGCTACTCATCTTGCGCTTTGCGTTCTCCCCCCTTTCAGGTGCTGATGCAGCACCTTCCAACACTGCACTTTCTGCTGCTGCACTTTCTGCAACTCTTTTTGATCTATCTGCTGCAGTAGAGAACCTGACGCGCTTCAAGCGCACCACGCAGCGACGCACCTTTAGGATCGGCTCTTCGCTTGTTGTGCTGTCGCTATCTATCAGAAGCTTAGATAGCAAGCTCTGTTTGCTCGGGAGCTTCTGGACCCGTTCCGTTCTGCTTTGATCCGAAGATGATGATGTGATGCGCGTATTGCGAATGAATTTGCGCACAACTATTTCGTCGTCAGTTAATTCCTCGTTGTCGCTCAGCTCGATAATCGATAAGTTTTTATTGCGGCGACTTTGCCGCGTCGGCAATACAGAGGCTGGCCTTAAATTAGAATTCGTTCTATTTGATTGAACGGTAATGTTGCTAGCGGCGATAGCGGCAGCGTTTCTAGTTGGTCTGCTGCTCGGGCTGGTGCTCGTGCTGATGATGCTGCTGCGCTTCTTGTTTGGCTGTGCGAGCAGTTTTTCCAGTGGTACTATACTTATTTTGAATGCTGGCTTTTCGTCGGCGGCGGATTGATTGGCGGTTAGTGAATCGGTTGCTGATGCATTTGTTGGTTCGCTTCCATTAATGCCATTACTTCTGCTGCCGGTTGTGTTGCTCGCTTTAATAGTTGTTCTTTTTGCTGAGTTCTCGATGACATTGTTGCTTGTGACACTTGTCTCTGGTTGCTCAGTTTTTAAACATTTTTTGCTCTTAATCTGTGGTTGATCACTGCTGTTGTCTTTGTCGTTGCTACTGTTGATGTTGCTGTTGCTGTTGTCAGCATCAAGTGGATTGATCAAAGTTGCAACAAATGTCTCCCGAGAGTCTGACTTTTCCTCTCCCATAGGTAACAGCGTTTACGAGCTTCGGAGCGCCGCGTCTCAAATATGAAAAAAGCTAAATCGTATAACAAAATAAATAAGTACAAAACAAAACAAGAAAGTCAAAAAGCAAAAAGAAAAGAAAATTGAGCAAAATCTATTATCCTCTTTGTTGCAACTTTTTCTTCTCATGGCGAAAATTCAGAGCTGCATTCGCAGCGGCGTTTTTGTTGCGTTTTGCTTCTTCATTAACAATTTTCCTTTCTTTTCAATGTCCAAGTTCTCTCTTTTATAGCTTAGATATTTCGGTTTCTATTACCAATGCTGAACTTTTAGCTTGTGGGAAAAGGTGAATGTGAAATTGTCTAACATTTAATATTTGTTAATTTTTTTCAGCATTCCACCGCCGCGCTTTTTGGCACAGACGCGTACCGCACTTACACATACTTGGCAACACACGCACACATGCGCATGCATACAAACACATGCAATGCGCCACTCACCTATTGCGATTTTTCATTTGTGTTTGAATTTCGCATCGCATTGTCACTGTTCACATTTCACATTAATAAATAATTTATAAATGACTTTTAGCAGTTAAGAACAATTAAATATTCTTAATCTGGTGTAGTAACATTGTACTGCCAACACCGTCGCTAAAAATTTTATTTGCTGGTATACACAGCACAAGCACACAGATGTTAATAATGGCAAAGGCAACTCTAACGCCGACACTAGAGATGGCAATATTTTCTGACCTGTTATTTATTCACATCGTGATATTTAATCCTATGGAGGACCAGTTGTTAAAAACTATTAAATTTGTATTACAGCAATATCTAAAGATATTTAAAAATTTATAAGCATGTTCTAACTTTATACATTGTAAAATTAAATGAATCACTGCATTCTCTGGGATTTAGTTGTATTGTGCATATCTACCTCACTTCAACTTTAAAGTATAGAGCGTGATACTGAAGTACTACTTAGATTTAAAATTAAAACTCAATTGAAGTTTTTCATTAGTTTATTATTAATATTAATTTAAATTAATTTGTCGCAATTTATGTCCATACAGCACCAGCTGTTTATTTTTTTCTTTTCAGTGCTACCAGATCCTCAATGGGCGCTGCCAACCCGCGCCGAAAATACGAATCGAAGAAAAACACCAAAAAACGCACAGAAAACATGCTAATAGCCGAAGAAGCAAAAGTAATAAAAAAAGAGGAAAACAAGCAGCAAATATGTTTGATATAACGAGGCAGCGGAAGAGACAAAAATTATAAATCAGTATAGAGAAAAAATTTGCCCAGTGTGCGAAAAGAAGGAAAGCTGCATTCATTAATTACGTTAAAACAACTAAAAATTCCTGAAGTAGCTATGAGCAACAACAACAATATCAGCAGCAGCATGCCATACCCGGAATCCGAAGAAGAGGAGGAGGAGCTCAGCGAGTCTTACAACATCAATGACAATGGTGGCCAGTTAACCGAATGCAGCAGCAGTAACAGTAGCGCCGCTAGCAGTAGCGGAAAAACGGCAAGCAGCTCGAATAACAACTCCAGCGATGAGGACGATGACGATGATGATGACGCCACGGATCAGGACACTAACACCGATACCGATTCGGATGATGCCACTACCACGCAGTCTGATGAGCTGGAGCTGGCGCAGTTTGACGATCGTCATATATTTCGCTTGCCCCGGGGACTCTGCGAAAGCGCCAGCATTTTCCATGAATTCTTTTCAGTCGAAACCTGGCAGATACTGCCCAGCAACATGCAAGCGCGTCTACAGCCTCTGCTACCCAGCTATGCAGGTTTACTGACGCCGACTCAGGCGGCAGCAGAGCAACAACGGACTCTGTTGCAACTGTTCAATGGTGGCATACAACGCTTTGGGCAGTCTCCATTGTTGCGGCTGCAGCAACAGCTAGAAGAAGGCAACCTACGACCGGATGTTCTGCAGCTGCGCCAAAGTATTCAGCGTTCGCAAAGACGTGAGTGTCGCTTCCAGAAAGCCGAGCGTCTCAGTCGGCTAGCCAGGGAGCTATTGCTTTCCCGCGAACAACTACTGCAACAGGTCTATACCATGGCACCACCTCTGACTGATGGTGATGCATTTAAGGCACAGTTACGTCCACGAAAACGTAAAACGCCTACGCTACACAGAGAGAATAAGTTCTGTGTGGAGCGCGCACGTAAACGATACTGCCAGGAGCTCGTCCAGTTAGCACGTGAATTGAACCTGCAGCCCGGTGACATCAGCGCCGACGAGCAGGACGAAGAAGCGGCCCAACTGGAGATAATTGCCGAGGAGCGCCAGCTCAAAGCAGAAACGACTACACGGCCTTCAAATGCGGCGGACAAAAAATGCATTTACAGTACCTTCTTCAAGCGGCGCGCAGGCCTAGATGACGAGCAAGTATTGCGCAGCATGCAGTCGGACAAGATCCAGCCACTCAACGAGAAGAACTTCAAAAAATATTTACGCGACTATAAGCGACGGAAACTTCAGCACCCGGTGAGTAATCCCATTGCTACGGTTCTTCAAATGTGAATCATATGAGATCAGAGCAAATAAGATAGATTAAAAAACGTCGAATTGTTCCCAGATAAATTATTATTATTGAATTTCGAATCAATGCCTACTGCATGCGCCGTGAAATGATTGTTTACAGAGAATATATTATATTCTCATTCATAGTTACTAGATTCAATAGAGAAAGTAAAACTTATTTGTTTTTATTTTTTCAGCAATTACCTGACTTTGATACCGCTGACATACGATTGCGTGACATTTGTACACGCGCCCAGTTCGTGGGCAATTTTAAACCAGGACGCAAGCCGAAGGCTTTGACAGCGCGTTTGAATCAACAGCAGGTGACTGAGCCACCCGCACTGGTGCCCATTGGTGGCAAGGTCAAGCAGGTTGATCCGGCAGCCGAGCTGCTCACTGATGAGCCACAGCAGCTTTATGGACGCGCTGCTCTCGAACCAGATGAGGACGAGTTGGAGCAGGAGTTGCAGGAACAGCCGGAGATAATACAGCCAATGTCCAAGACAATGGCGCCAGCAGCTGTTGTAGCGCTTGCACAGCAATTACCAAAACTGGAGCCTATTGTGGCTCGACCTGTGTTCAGCAGCAACTCGTCCAGAGCGCTAATCAAGGCGAGTGCCCATATTACTGGCAGTCCTACACGAGACCACGGGACAACAGCGATCGCTCAACGTTCGCATGGCTGCTACTTTTCGCTTCTGCGGGATTTGTTCGTGTCCACTCCCCAGCATCGTTTGACCTACCTGGAGCTCCAGTCGCAGCTGCACAAGTGGCGCACAGATAACTGTGCCGGTGGGCAGCCTGATTGGGTTCGTTTGTTGCCCAATGATTGGACACAATTATTGCAATCGGCTGTTGGTTTCTTGTCGGGCGACTTTGCTGCGCTGCCTGCGGAATATGTGCCCTACATTGAGCATAAAACACAGCTGAACATATATCAATGGATTGGTGCTGGCCGGGACTCGGATACGCGTTTGCAAACGCTTTGCCAGTATTGGCTGCAGCATTGCAAGGAGGACACAGTGATGATGGAACAGTTGCCACTGCAGCAGCAACAACAGTTGGTACCACATCAGCAATTAAGTCCCATCACTGCCCTCGATATGACGCCCACGCCACCGCCACGCTGCCCCACCAGTTGGGCGGTGCGCGTGGCAACCCAAACTGAAAGGCTGGAATTCCAGCGACAGGAACGTTTGCGCTTCGAGCAACCGCATCGTCCCTTCACATATCGCATGCACGGCTACGAGAGCGTTGTGGGTCCCGTGAAGGGCATATATACGCAGAGCTTGGCTTTAAACAAGGCAAGAGGGCATGCCATCATGGTGGACGACAGGCCGCCATATGTGACCATTTTGACATTGGTGCGCGATGCCACCGCACGCTTGCCCAACGGGGAGGGCACTCGGTCAGAGATATCCGAGCTGCTGAAGTGCTCGCAGTTCGTTAATCGGCAGGCGGCAGAGAATGTTTTGCAAACGATTGTCAGCGGCGCTCTAGATCGAATGCACGGCGGCTTGGATCCCTGTGTGCGCTATGATGCACGGCGCAAGATCTGGATCTATTTGCATCGCAATCGCAGCGAGGCGGATTTCGAGCGTATGCACCGCCAGAATCAAACGATTGTCAAGCAGAAGCAGCAGCAGCGCAAGCACAAGCCAAAGAAGGATGAATTGACTGACCAGTGTCCGCAGGAGTTGCCCGCCCTAGTGGCAGCGTCCACAGCAACAACAGTGGCAACACCTACAGTTACAACATCAACAGCACCTATTTCCACAGCTGCTTTGATCAAGAAGCATGCACAGTCATCGACGCTACCAGTGCAGGTTAAATTTCCGCCTGTGCCGCCGCTAAAATATCATGTGCCGCCTGCCGGATCTGCTGCAGCTGGTAGCAACGCTAGCATTTCTCCCCAACAGAAATCTCTGCTCAAGTCGACACAGCGCAGCGGTGTTGTAACCCTACTCGAAAGGTCGCCAGCATCTGGTACCGTGCAGCTGCTTAAAACCTCACCCAAGTCTCTCCAGCAGCAACAACAACAGCAGATGGGGCATAACAGTAGTCCCACCCGTAATACCACGCCCATACTGGTGTCCACGCCCAGCGGCTTACAAACTGTTCATGTGGCCACCACGCCCAACAAAAAGATGACCATCAAGAAGCCGATTGTCATCAACACGCCCATACAAACACAGACGCAGACACAGGCACCAGCTACAGCAACAGTAGGTTCATCAACGGGCAGCATTGTGTTGAATTCAAACCAACAGCAGCAGCTTAACCAGCCCAATAAAGCTTCACCCGTACGCCAGCAAATGCCTAAAAACATTATACGCCTGCTGCCCGCAAGTGGGGTGGCCAGCCCAGTTGGGACCAAACCTTCAGTTGTACAGCTGCCAGGAAATCCGGCTGTGGTTAGGCCCACGCAACCTGTTCAGATACTTGGACCTCGCATGCTCGCACAAACAACAGTTCGACCACTGCAACAGAAGATTGGCGGCGTTTCCATTGTCAACAGCAAGCCGACAACTACAGCCAGTGGAAGTACGGTTGCCAATGCCACAGCCAGTGGCACGACAACGGGCACGGGCACCATTGTAAAGATGTCGCCGCAGGCATTTGCCACTCTGCAGCAGCAGCAATTGAAGCAGAAGCAACAGCAGCCACAGCAACAACAGAACCAACAACAGCAGCCGCAGCAGCGAATACTCGTGGGTAAGTACTTGAGATTTGACTAATATTTCAATTTACAATCATATTTATAATTAATTGTATTCTTTTCAGGCAACACGGCAATATCATCGAACAAAAACATTGTGTTCCAGGCGCTTCCAAAGGCTGCGCCTAAAATACTCAGCACCATGACAGGGCAGGCCAAACCGTTGGCTACCGCGAATCTCTCGCCGCAACAGCAACGCATTGTTTTACAGAGCTTCAAGCAGCCAATATCTACAGCAGCAACAGCAGGAGGAGCTGTAGTTGCAGCTGGAGGTGGAGCTGGGGCTTCTGTTGCTGTTGCTACGTCGCAGACAACATCGCGTATAATTCGTACGAGTCCAGTGCCGGCAACAACAACATCCACAGGCACGTCCACACAAACGCAAACTGGTCACGTATTGACGCTGGAAGGTCTGTTGCAGAAACAAAATTCTGGCAAGCTCATACAGCTGGCAACAACAACCACCGGTGGCAATGTCATAACACTTACGCCCAGCGCTCAGTCCCAGCAACAGCAGCAGCAGTTGCCCACGACTAAACAGTTGCCGTCAACGGCGCGCATTGTTACCGCCACCCATGGGACAATGGTGCCAAAAATCATAGGCAAGACGACAGTCATGCCCGGAAAGCCGCTGCTCCTGCACGCTAAGACGCTGAAGTTGGGCGGCACTGCAGTGGTGAGCTCTCAAACAAGTACAGCCACCACACTGACCAGTGGCGGCGGTGTCGCTGGCCTGAAGACGGCACAAAATATTGTGATTGGTGGGCAAACTGTGAAGCTACAGGGAACGGTAAGCACGTGACATTAGTAGGCTTCGAGGACCTCCCTTAACATATTACACATACATTGCAGACTATTCCAACTCGTAACGCTTCAGGTGCACCTATGCAAACGGTCATCATGGGCAATCAGTTGCTACGCATCGCCACCAGCAGCAATACGACTAGCATCAGCAACAACAACAGCAGTGGCAGCAACAGCCTGCCCGGCACGTCCAGCAGCATTACCAGTGCTCCCAAAACTCTCCTGATTGGCGCTGGTGCGGGGCAAACGTTGCGTCTTGGCAAGAATGTACTGCTCGCTACCAGCAGTGGAAGCAATGTAAGCACCACATCAACGGTGGCCACAACCACTGCATCACCTGCCAATAATCTGGTATTCGCCGTACAAAACAATGGCGGCCAATTGTTCTTTACGCCCGGACTGCAGGGTGTCAATCTCAAACCACTGTCCAACATGAAGGTGATACCCATGTCCTCGGCGACAACAACCGTCGGCGCCAGCAGTGGCGTTAAACTGAGCAATGTAACGACGGCAACTGTTGATGCAGTAGCCGCCAAGGCCTTAAACACCAAACTATTGCCCGCCGCTGTGCTAAAAACGGCAAGCGGAAGACATGGAAATTAAGTGAATAGGCGCGTGTAGCAGAGGCTTGTAGAACTACGTTGTTTACATAATCAATCATTTGTTTGGATTTAACAAGTATGATTTATATATACATATATATGTAACTATACATAGTAGCTAACGTTATGTAATTTACGATTTTTAAGCAAAAAGTTTAATATTACAAATTTTGCTCTATATACTTATATGACAATTCAGGAATTGGGCATGAGATTTATGTTTGGAAGAAGAGAAAAGTGTCCAATGGTACATGATATTAACAATTGCTGTTATCTACCATCAAACTTGTCTCCCAGTTTAATTTTTCAAAGCCTTTACATTCTAGGAAATGATGTTGCATTGAATTATACAAAAAAAAAAAAAAAAATAGGTTACAACTAAATGAAATATTTGATATTTATGACAAGATGGAATAAGTATGCATTAAGTTTTGGTTGATATCCAGTTGCGGCTACTGTTTCAGGAATTGTACATTAGTGGAACTGTTTACCCATCAGAATGGTGTCTTAGTATGCAGCTTTAGGTGGCGATTGAGTTTAATTTTTAAATCAAATTGTTTTCCACAAATGCTGCACTGGCACATCGACTTTTCCACACGTGTGCTGTTGCTAGAATTTTGGGTACTATTGGTAGCTTCTGGTATGGGCATCTCACAAATATTTGATGATTTTGGTAACTCTACTTTGCCGGTTAATGTTGGAGAAGTATCAATTGCTGGCAGCTGCTCCGATTTGACTGCTAAATCAGGTACTTTTTCGGTCGGCATTTGATGTGTGGACTGCACATGTTGCTGAAGTTTGTCAGCATCGTCAAATGTGCTCACGCAAAAGGCGCATTGTATCAGGGCCTGCTGTTGTGGTGGGACGGTTGTTTCTATTGCTTTCATTAGGCTCATTTTGCGCGCCAGTTCTTCTTCATGATCTACAAGAAATAAATAATTCATGTGCTATACAATTCTACTAATATCTGAATTTACAAACCTTGTATATGCCGGTTTAGGTGTGCCTGTAACTGTCTGTGCTTCATGGCTATTGGTTGAGATGTAAAAGTTATTAAAATAATACAGCATAATAATTAAACACTGACATACTCTTGCCACAGAATTCACATTTGGAGCGGGTATGAACTGCCAGTTTGTGCTCTTTCAGTGTGTCTTTGGAATTGCAAAAGAAGCCACAGATCGGGCACTTAAGATGCTTCTGCAACTTGTGCCATTTCATGTGGAACCTCAGTCGTGACTCATGTGCATTGGCGAATTTCTTGCCACATATATAACACTCGCAATCCTTGAGCATGTGAATGCGACTCATGTGCTCGTTGTGTCGTTCCTGCGTAGCAGAAGTATGTCCACATAGCTTACAATATACACTGAGATCCTCAATTGGCGCAGGCAGCGTGACCAAAGCCTCGTCGTTGTCATCTTCATAGGTGAACTTAATGACATCGTCATCGCTATTTTGACTCTCATTTGGTTGAGCCGCACTCTCGAATAGATCCGAGTTGAAGCTATATGCGGTGGCCAGCACATCAGGGTCGACTTTTGTAAAAGTCGCCTCGTCGGACAGATTACTAACTAATTGCAATGCTGGCTTCAATTGCGTTCCTTGTGGTACACGAGCTGTATGCTCTTCCTTGATAGGAACATGTGGTATGTCAAGAGGAGCACAGACGCGCCTGCTTCCATCCTCTTCGCTACCACCCTCTTCGTCCGAATCGAGATAAATGAACCCACAGTATTTATTGTCTTCACTCGGAAGATCAATTTCCTTCTTTATCACAAGCCCATTGTGAGCACGCTTGCAGTCCAATTCATCAAATTGCTCCTGTGTATCCAGGCAGCTACGTTTAAAGTTGAGCACCTTCTGGAATTCACCAATGCAGGCGATGCACATATATTGCGGCCGACCGTCGTTCCTCTCTACCTGTTATAAGATATTATTTCATTTGCTTGGCTAAAAAATAGATTTACCACTACCTCAAGATTCCATGCACTCAATTGCTTCACTATTTCCTGCATGCAACCATTAGAAATATCGCCGGTTCCAGGTTTTGTAAATATTGGCTGTATAAGTGCATCGTTGGAAATGAAATAAATACCGCATGTACGGCATGGTTCAATAATGTCATCGTCTCCGAAAGTGTTTAGATCGCTACAATCCATGCCGTTTCAGATAGTAACTAGGCAATTTGATACAACTAACTCATCAATACGATTTCAGAAATTGTAGCAATATAAATGAACGATTCGTATTGTATGACAGCTTGTCGAATGCTAAAATATATCAAAAATTTCGATCGGTACAAAAAAATACCAACAGCAAAAAAAAAAGATTACTTTTGTAATTTTAGTTTAGATGTGTAAATATAAATTTTAAAAAATAATAATAATTAATTTTGTAAATATATTAATTGATAAGCAAATACTTTTTGATGTTAATATTATAATATATTTTACCAAATAATATCAGTTGAGATTATAGTTTTAAAATACCTAACTACTATCGCAACACGCAAATTAAATTTGTTTGCGCAATTTCGAGCAGCATGAAGTTGATAGCGTAACAGCGACCTATGCGTTGTCAGCCCTAGTACAAATGTATAAAAAAAAATAAATAGAAATCATCACGCAGTTAAAATCTTTGTCTGTTGGAGTGGATACAAATTGAACATAGTTGGACTTAAAATTGCAACAGCTTTATTATGAACTTAACGGAGCAGAATCCGTATGGTAATGGCCTGCTTTATGCTGGATTTAACCAGGACCAAGGTATGTACAATTTACTTTGTTGTTTACATATTCATGAACACGAACTTTCAACGTGCAATAAACATACTATATGTAAAATATATATACGTTTATAACTGATCTAATTGCGCTGCAGGATGTTTTGCTTGTGCCACAGACACCGGATTTCGAGTTTATAATTGTGATCCGCTAAAGGAAAAGGAACGCCAATACTTTCCCGAAGGTAAGTGTGTGTCTGTGTTTGTGTGTCGAGTAAATAGTTTTTCTAAGAAATTGATAATATCAAATAAATCCATTTTATATTCCGCTTTGCATTATGCATTGATAACGCAATGTCCTTTTTTATCATATATATTTTTATATACTTACTCATTTTGATGCTGGTAAAAGTGCTATTAAATAGATTTAAATACTGTCACCACCCACCTTCCCTATGCACACATTCTACATTGGAGATATATTAAATTATAGCGTGTGAGATTTTTCCACAATTTCCTAACAATGACTCATAGTTTGCATTATAATTTGTGTGTTTCAGGTGGCCTCAGCCATGTGGAGATGCTCTTTCGCTGCAATTATTTGGCGCTTGTTGGCGGCGGCATTCGACCGCTGTATCCGCCCAATAAGGTAATTGTCTGGGATGATCTCAAGAAGTCACCGGCAATATCTCTAGACTTCAATCAGCCGGTACGAGCCGTGCGCCTGAGACGGGATCGGATTGTCGTCGTGCTGGAAGGCGTCATTAAGGTGTACACATTCACGCAACAGCCACAGCAGCTGCATGTCTTTGAGACTAGCGCCAATCCCAACGGGCTGTGCGTCCTCTGTCCACACAGCAATAAAAGTCTACTCGCATTCCCCGGCCGGCGAACCGGTCATGTACAAATCGTTGATCTTGCCAATACCGAACGAGCCCCATTGGAAGTGATTGCCCATGAGGCGGCCATCAGTTGCATTGCACTTAATTTGCAGGGCACTCGATTGGCTACCGCCGGCGAGAAAGGCACATTGATACGCATTTTTGATACAGAAAATGGAAAGAAGGTATCCGAGCTACGCCGCGGCAGCAATCATGCAAACATATTTTGCATCAATTTCAATCATCAGTCGACAATGATAGTTGTGGCCTCCGATCATGGTACCATTCATGTCTTTAATCTGGAGGACAACAAGCAACGTGAATCAACGCTGCCGATGATACCCAAGTATTTCTCAAGTCAATGGAGTTTCGTTAAGTTCTCCATACCGCAGGGACCTCGCTGCATTTGTGCCTTTGGAGCCGATTCCAATTCAGTCGTGGGTAAGCAGCATTCTAGAATAGATGAATATTAGTTTTTTGTTTTAGAGTAAATTAATGTTAATTAATTAATGTTTAATATTTTTTAGCCATTTGCGCAGATGGTCACTACTATAAATTCCTATTCAATAACAAGGGTGAATGCAGTCGCGATGTTTGTACACAGTTCCTGGAGTTGCAGGATGATGAAACTTAAAGTTGAGCAATAACTATGTGACGGCTGTACAAGCATATTAATATCTTCATATATATGAGAACCGTGTTATACAATATTATATTTAAGCATGCTTTAAATCTACCTTACAAGTCGAAGTTCACATAAAACTGTAGTTAACAAAACTTTAGTTAAATTCGACTATTATATTAATCCTTTAACTGGGAAGAATTTAAAAGCAGTGCTATTTTATTTATTGCATTCACTAAAGTTATTTATATAATCTCTATGATGAACATCCCTCTAGCTATGTTGTTTACTCCAAATTTTATTAATCAATTGATGCAACAGTGCATCAGTAATATAGCCGGATTACAGACTTCTTCATATAACCTTTTTGCTTAAGAAGATTCGATTGTTGGGCGCTACCGGTAGTAGATCCGTCAAATTACCTTGACGCTAATTAATGATAAATTCTTTTTGAAATAAGCGTAACATGAATCGAATCGTGTTTGGCCGTAAACATTTGGGATTCAGCATGCTAGAATGTAGTAAGTGAAAGATGGCCGTCCCATTAGCTCTATTTCTGGTATTCACTCATATTTTGAGCGATTTCCTGGTGACAGATGGCGCCATTTGGAGAATCCCACTCTATAAGACCAAAATACCAATGTACAAGGTTGAACAGCCGATACCCCCAAAAAAGACGACAGACTTCTGCATGAAAGGTCTCTGCCCAAGAGGTGTACGTCACGTTAGCTGTAATAACTTATTTGTAAGTTCCGATTAGCTGCAGCTAAACCTTAATTGAGCAGATCAAAATACTGTAATTTACACTCTACAAAAGTGGGGCGACAACTGTCCGAAACCACGACGAGGGGTTAACATGAACATTCACGGAGCCAAATTACTGGCGGCTCACAATGCGCTGCGTACCTCCCTGTCAACCACGTTGCAGCGGCTGCCCAAGGCTAAGATAATGAAGCTTCTACGCTGGGACGATGAACTCTCCACGGTGGCAATGCGTGTGACAAATTTTTGCAACGATGACAGCTTTGCTCAATGTGTGAACGTTCCCCGATTCCTCAATGTGGCTCGAACCTCTTACAGCTTTGAATCCAATGAGAGCGCAATTTCATCATTCATATTCACCGTGTCCCATTATTTTGAGACGAGCATAGCGGACTTTCCAGTTGAATACGTAACGAAATATAAGGAACCGGCTAACGCAACACATAGAGCATTCGCAAATATAGTCTACTACAAGACCAGAAGAGTGGGCTGCGGCATGTTGGTGCACAAGCAATCCAACAACTCCAAAGTTTATGTCACTTGTCTGTATAGTAACAAAGCCAAGCCGAATAATCGTCTATATCGGCTAGAGAGATAAACGCATAATAGAATAATAAACAGATGCGACGGTTGGTTTAGATCTCAATATAGTATTACTTTAATTATTAGGAATATCACTGAAAGGGTAACAAAAATGTATGAATTGATCTCAGAGATGGGTCGTATTATTGGTCTCCTCGAAGGCTGGGTTACTGACTCCGGCCAGGGACGGGCCTCGGTCCGTTGGCGTGAAGTCGCTCTGCTGCAAGTGTACAATCTTAGACTGCTGCTGCGGGCTGACCGGCATATGTAGATCCTGCAAGTTGTCTAACTGGATGGCATTTGATCCGTTTACAGATGGACTCTGCTGCTTTTCGTTTGGATGCTGCTGCCGCGGCTGCTTTCGCAGCAGATTCGTATCCGATTTGTTGGAGAAATGCGCCTCAATTTCCTGCAATAAAAGAGTCGATTTATGAAGAGCCACCAAAAGGAATAACCTTTCAGTTCTACTTACCCCCAGCGTGCGACCCTCCGTCTCGGGCAGCGTGTAGTAGAGCACGACCGTGCCAATGAAGGCAACAGTGGCATAGAACGCAAACGTGCCCGGCAACGTCAATGCGGTGAGCATCACCAGGAACAGTTTGTTGGCCAAGAATCCGAAGACGTAACCAACGCCACCGGCAAATCCGGATGCCGTGTTGCGTATCTCGGCGGGAAAGACTTCGCCAATGAGTATCCAAGGTATCATACGAATGCCGAGATGGGAGAAGAAAGCGGACAGCAGCAGCAGTATCAGCGGCACCCATACCAAATAGTTGCGCTCCTGCTTAGGCACTGTTAGCAGCAAATCATCCGAAATCGGTGGCTTCGTTGGCGGGAGGTCGCTGCTGTCGCCGCTGATAGGATCTGCAGCTCTCGGCTCAGGCAATAGCGTCGTCATATCCAGCTCCTCAACATTAAATGGACTCATTGTTGTATCCAGTTCGCGTTTGCTTCGATTCCATGACTCCATTGTCGTATCAAATTGTGTCATCGTCGTCATATCCAGTTCTGGCAACATCGTGGTCAGTCGCTGGTCTAGCTCCTGCTGATGCTGCTTCTGCTGCACTAGCTCATCCTGATATTGATTCTCGAATATTTTCGATATGTTTGCCTGTGATATTATGCTTCCTTTCGGCACAATCGCCGAGGCATTCACGACGACATTGTTGACCGCAAAGCCGGGCACATCGTTCAGGAAGTGCGCATAGGTCGCTGTGCCGAGGAAGCACAAGCCAGTGCCCACAGTCGACACTAGCACCAGCGGACGCTTGCCCGTAAAGTGTATCAGGATTACGCCCAGTATGGTGGACAGCATCTCAGCTACGCCCAGCAATATCGTGGCGTGGTATTTATTCATAGGCGCTTTGAGCGTGTGGAAGATCTGTACGGCGTACGTCTGCAGCGGCGTCTTGCCGGAAAAGTGGCCCGTGAAGAAAGTGAACGAGACGAGCAGGAAGGGCGCCAGGAAGGTGCGTTTGCGCCACATGCGTAGCCGATGCTTCAGCGTGCGCCTCTGTCCGGGCAAGGCGCCGCTGCCCTCGGTAGCCTCGTCGATGGCCTTCTGGGTGATCAGCTCGTCGTAGAGTTGATTGAACTCCTCCTCGACTTTATGCTCCGGCACCCAGCCGCGCAGCCACTGCAGCGACTTGACTGCCTCCCGGTATCGCTGCTCCCGTATCAACCAAATGGGACTCTCGGGCACAAAGCACAGCATCACTATCGTAATCACTGGAAACGCAGCACTCACTGCCGCCACGCTGCGCCAGTCCATTAGGGAGCCCAGTATGAACTGGACAAAGACGCCAGTGATGACACAGGTGGTGCCCAGCGCTGACAAAATGCCGCGATACTTCGGCTCCGTTATCTCGGCCACATAGGTCAGCACCTGCAAAAGGTGAAGCTCACTTAATGCATTGACATTAGCTACCACTGGGTAAACAATCATTGACGTCTCAAGGAGACCCTCGAGGCCATCTAACAATGACAATTCGAACACGTATCTATCGCACAGTAGCATGCACCAAGCTCCGAGCTCCAGAGCTAGTGCCTCTTAATGTCTCTCTCAAATAGGAATTTTGCAGCAATTATTTTTTGCAAGCTTGTGCTTTGGCCTTGTGCCTTTGCATCAATTTAATGTTGCCAACAATAATCTGGCCTTCACAAATTTGATGTTGGCATCGTTAGCACTCTTTGTGTTGTTTGGACGTACTTTAAATAAATCTAAGATTCATAATTTACCATCATTTACGCTGCTAAGCTCAACGTAAGCCAATGGCAATAAAACTGATTTGTGAGTTTATCTAACCAAAAGCATTTTAGCTCCAGGTTTTAGCTCTAAGATTGGCTAACCTGATTAGAATTTAGAAGAACTTTTCGACAAAATATTTAGACTACTTTCGCTTAAATCATTTACTTAATAAGTTTTATTTATTCAGTTTTGGAAATTTAATTACAATATATGTATTTATAGTATTTTAAGCAAATATCATATTTTGTGAGCAACTCTAAATTGTTATCTAGATCTGTTACTGTTCAGTTACTTCTGGCATAACATTTGTTCATATATGATCTAAGTGTTTTCTAACCTAACGCAAGACTAAAGAAATTAATTAATGAATATCTTATATATTCATTAGGAAATATTCTTTATGTGGTCCAATAAATGTCTTGAACTACATAAGAATTTCTTGTTACTCTCAGAGAGCAAACTTGAGACTTGAGCTGGGAATATATATTCATATGTTATTTTATTTTTGAAGCGTGGACTATTATGTAGTCGGTTGCATCCGACTGCAACGCTCTTTTATATACATATTTTGAATTTGCTTTAGCAAGGTCAGACACAATACTTGCGGATAAATAAATGCAATTAGTTGGTTAGTGGGTTGACTTTGAATGGATCGTGATCACTTACGGGTGCTTCCATCAGGCCGCCGCCGAGACCAGCCAAGCATAAAGCCGCATACAGATGCTCCGTGCGCGTGGCGAAGTGAAACATAAGCCACGCAGCCAGTATGGGCAGGTTGACAAACTGCAAATCGTAATCAGATACATATACATATACATGTGCATATAGATATATACATATATACAGAAACAATGAAGCTAAGCTTCGAGCATCGGCATAATTGCAAAATATAACTAATTTCCAGTTCAGTGTGCAAATGCTTTCTGTGTTAAGGATACGCACCTGCATGGCACGCCGCTTGCCCAGGGGCTGGGTTAACAGGCCAGAGAAGAGACATCCCAACGGCACACAAATCAAATTAATCGAACCTGCGTAAAGGCAATTAGATGGCACACTAATGACAGCTATGGGACGCCGTCGAACTTACTGAACCATGATATTTCCTCTTTGTTAAGAACTATGCCTGAGCCATGCTCCTCTCTGCGTCCGTCGCCGCCCTGAATAGCAGGTATAACAATTGTGGGAAAGCCAAGAGTCATACCATAGCCTGTAATGCGAATTGAACAAAGCATTTATAGGAATTGACTTTGGCTAAAATTTAATTGAGCTAAAGTCAGAGAATGAATTTTGAAGATTTCTAAGTTTTCAAATTTTTTTTTCGAACAATTATCAAAATAACAATAGATGGATAACTTAGAAACGTAGAAGCGAAAATTGTTTTGATTATCGTGAAATTCGCCTTGTGCATTGTTCATTTGATTAAATTCATTCCCCGCTTAGCACACAACGTTTAATATATGCATATAATTAAGAAAAGCGAGTATTACAAGTTATTTACCGAATAGCAATAGGTTCTTAATACTAACAGCTAGAAACTGTGGCAGGGCCCGGCGAAAGTTGCTCACTTCCACATCGATAACACCGGAAATGCGACGATTGTTGTTGTTGTTGGCATTGTGCATGAAAAAAGGACGATCATTTAACGCGCTGTAAGAGAGAGAGAGAGAGAGAGAGAGAGAGAGAGAGAGAAAGAGAGAGAGAGAGAGAGAGAAGCAGGGGATTAGACAGTCTGTAATCGCAGAATTAACATAAACACAGTCATTCTGTTTACCCATTTTTATCAGCTGATACAGCTGCTTTGCCATTGAACATCGTGGCGTATGCTTGATATAGAATGCGTTTTTTTTTCGATGTTGTTTTATTTGTTTTTGTGCTGCTGCGTTTCAGCGGATTATAATTCTCTTATAAATGTTTGGCATAACCCGTCACATAATAACTGCGATCACTTAATTGAACAACTTTCGAAATGGCGCCACTGAGGCGGCAGAGCCAACTTAACGAATCGTTGAATTAACGCAGACAACTTAACGCATCCAACTTAATATCTTCCACCTTACGCGACATTGAAGCAATCCCAACACTAGTCAACACGTCGTCAATTATGATTTCTTAAAATTTTTAATTGCAAACGGTTAATTGCCAAAAAATCAATTCGATGCGATATGTCACAGCGACTTATTATTATCGACTTTCTTTGACATAATTAACTTTTGTTGGTTTTTGTTTTGTTATTATTATGCGCCTGGGAACGTCGCGTCGTGTTGTTTATTTGTATTTTGACACAAATTGTTGTTACGTGTTAATATGTATAAAGGGTTATTAATTTCTTTTTGCCATTTTGTGGGTATTTATTAATGGTTGTTGTTAAAAAACCAGCTTTATGCTTAACTGTTGAGCGATTATAAATTATTCAGTGATACTTTTGTTCGAAGAGTAAATATATCTGCATACCTAATATGCATATGTATATTAACATAAAATATATATACATAACAGTTGTCAACTGAAACTGCGTAGATTATATATACAATATACAGTATTAATATATTATAAATACAATATACAAATTGAAATCTTGAGCAAGTTGAATTTGTAAAGTTCAGCGTACCTAAAAACAAGCTTTCACTGTCAGAGATATTCGACACTTAATTATATTTTCCCTTAAGTGGCCAACATTGAGGTCAGGGTCAGGAGAGGCTTAAATACACAAAATAAGCATATAAACCAGTTAGTAACTCGAACTGAAGATGTCGGTAGTGTTTTCTAGGGTATTTCATGTATGCTTAGGTGTTGTATCTGCTGTTGCTGTTTATTTTGCACGCTATTTCTGATACCTAGCGGCAACTGGTAGCCACCCGCAGGTGTTGTGTGGTTCCATCTCAAGTGAAGTTGTGAACAAAGCTCATAAAAAAAAAAAACAATTCGTAGTTTTTTAACTTTCGAAACTGGTTTCAAATTATATATTAGGAATTTACACTGTTCGATTTGCATCTGCTCCATAATAAATAAATTTCCAAGTGGCATAAATTAGTTTGCGCTTATCAAATTGGATATATTTTAATGTTGTATAATTTGGTTTCAATTTAAATTTTTCTTTACATTTATTTGCTTGTATCTCATTTTAGCTCATGTACTTTTGAAAGATTCATAAAATTAAATTCCACTTTGGATTCAACAATTTTACGATCTGTCTGGCTCTGTGAGCAATCTCCACATTAAAATCATTGCACAGATTGAATAACAATTGTTAATGCAAATATACATATATGTATGCATATGCAAATGCCATAGGCCACAGCCGGAACCGCAAAACTTCTTGAGGTAAAAGAGACCTTCAAGTCGAGTGAATGGAACACGAAGCGACACTGCGTTAATATTTAATGAGGCAATCTATGTGTATGTATTAATCTATTGCAGATGCAGACTGAATTTTCATTCAGATTTGGCTATGTTTAACGCCGATTAGTTAAATATCTTTACAATTTCTTAAAATTCTGTGAAATTCGCTTTAGGCCAACATCAGATCGTGCCGCGCGGTCAAAACAAACTGAAAACGGAAACCTAAAAGCCCAACACACAGGCCCGAAGCTCAGCTCGGCATTTACAGCAAAAACAAATCAACAACAACAGCAGCGACAGCAATACTAGAAAATCAAACACACATGTTTGCTGCAAACGCAGCTTACAAAACAAAGTCTCGGCTCGGTCAGCGTCGCTGCCGGCAGCACTGCTCGTGTCGCATTGATTGTACATTCGCGTAACTAAATCAGTAAGTACTTTTTAACTATTAAGTTTGTTTATTTATATATATTTTATTATTGCAACGAACACATCCTGAATTTGACTGTAAAAATAGCAGATCGCTCTAATCCATTTCTTAATCATCTGTGTTTGTGTAGCATTTATCTCAATAAGCTCATTTAGCTCTATAAATAAAATTTGATCAACTACTATGTTAAGCAATTGCAGATGGCCATGTATATGCATGTATGTATGTATGTATGTGTGCGGTCTTGTAAGTAAAGCGAATGTATCATAGCTGTGTGCTAAGCCTTTTCTATTATTTACAGTTAACAGTATTTATTCTGAGTTTGCCAATCTCTATGAGGGGGAACAGCAACGAAGCTTAAGTAAGAAGTGTCAGCTCGATTCATTTAGTTTACTGGCGTAAAGAGGCGCAAACCGGTATCTAAATTTATCCAGCAGACACAGTTTGTCAAATAATAAAATCAATCAGAGCTGCGCTTTTAATACACACAGCTTAAATTGCTTTTTTAGTTGGACAAAGCAGTGCTGCTTTTTGTTAGTGACAAAGCTGCGACGACGACGACGACGACGACAGAGCACATAATGCTGGCAGGCATACGCAGGTATGGGGGAGATTTACACATGGGCAATTAACTGCAAATGAAACGGCATTTTTAGAATTAAGCTATGTGTCAGAGTGGGACGGATAGAAAGAATGAACACGAGTTAAAACAGGTTTGGAAATAAATTACCAATAAAATCGAAAGCGCGCCTATTTTACGAGAATTGTATATTTGCTAAGAGAAACGGAAATTCGAATTGAACTGTACTTTTTCACACATGTATTCCAGGAATTTTATACTAATTTCTATATATGTATTAAATACAATGTGTTAGGTGTTCAAAATCAAGTGACCATAAAAGAGTTATTTGTGTTTCATTGGGAATAACCAATAAACTTTTAGAACGAAAATTGACAACAATTTAAATATAATTGATGTTGTGTGTTTTCGTTTCGAAAAGATTTGCGAGTGGCAAGTGGTTCGTGATGTATTGTGTTTCATTTCTCTTACCTAAAACTCAATGCAATACACTTGCATTTCCGTTACAACTAGTCGAATTACTTCGCATCGCATCGAATCGTCGATTTCCGAACTCGCACTCGAGCGAAGGTCATGGGAGACAGCAACTAAATCGTTTGTACATATTTACTAACAATTTTAAATAAACTATTACTGATGCCACGCACACGTGAACATTGAAGGTGATTTAAGTGCGCCTTCTAAACAAGTGACTTATATCACATTCATTTCTCATTTTCATTTTTTTTTAATTGCCCCGCACTGGCAGCAACACATTTCAAATGAAAATATCACAATTAACGGAAATCCAAAATTTAAATAATTTAAGGCATCAGTCGATTATATAAGCACACAAACCATTTGAGAGCAAAAATAATGCTCGGCATGACTTTCATATACGAGCCCATTGAAAAGGGAAGGGGTATTGGTTTGTGAAAAGTGGGGGTTTTTTTTTTTTGTTTTTTTTTTTTTTTTTTTTTTTTTTTTTTTTTTTTTTTTTTTTTTTTTTTTTTTTTTTTTTTTTTTTTTTTTTTTTTTTTTTTTTTTTTGTTTTTTTTTATAATGGAATATAACAGAGATACATACACATATGTTTATGTAGGTATGTAAATATATAAATATATTGGCATATAATTATAGAAATAAACATTTTTACGTACATCACGGGCAATTGTCGACTTATGTTTCTTCGCAAGCGAGCCTCCGTCATTTTTGTTTATATCCTGATAGTCCGATAGCTATAGAATAAATACAATATCCATTTGTTACTTTTCAGATCTGAACGCGCACTGATGAGCATACTTCAAGTTTTTCTTGTGAACCTCGAATACAAGCAAAAAATCGCATTAGCCGAACCAATAAACTGTTTTGTCTAATAAATTAGCTATGAACTGTTAATTAAACAAGCCAATACAAACACACATTTGTACAAACTTTGTGACGTGGCTGTTTACATTGAGTTTAAGGCAAGTCAAATTTCTAAGAAATACGCTCAAGTATAGGGACATATTAATTAGGCAAATAATAAATGCAGACTGTGACTTTAAAACTTACAAAAATGCTCAATTCCCTTTTTATATCTGGCGCCATTTTTAGGTACACCCTGTGAAGAAATCATTCACAATGGCATTGTTCATTATGCTGGTGTGTCTACACTGTCGGAAATCGACAACGTTAATATTTTAAACTGGCGGAGTGTGTACACACACATTGTGTAAATGTTTACACGAATCTTGCCGCGTTTTCTACGAATTGCTGTATATAACAAATTTTCTCCAAAATCGACAATGAGCGCTGCCGCTAATGGAGTACCTTCGCCAGCTAAACGATCCACGCCCGTAATAATTGGCACCCACAACGGCACGTTTCATTGCGACGAGGTGGTTGCCTGCTTTATGCTCAAGCAATTGCCGGAATATGAGAATGCTGAAATATTCCGCAGCCGGGACGATAACGCATTGCGTGCTAAATGTGATATAATTGTGGATGTGGGTGGCGTCTTCGACCACGAGAAGAAATGGTACGATCATCATCAGCTATCATTCAAGGACACCTTCAGCACGGTGCATCCCGAGCTCGATGAGAAATTCGACATAAGGTAAACGAAATCCATAATTAGATAAACATAGATAAAAAGACAAAATCCATGTTAATTCTTTACTGCAGACTGAGCAGCGCGGGCCTCATTTACTGCTTTTATGGGGAGCGTGTTATACAAAGCATTTTGCAACGAGAGCGGAACTTGCAGCTAACGGAATCCAATCTGAAATTGGCTTTCCTGCAAATCTACAACAATTTCATAAGCGAACTTGATGCCATTGACAATGGCGTGCCCATGTTCGAAGGAGGCGAGCCACGTTACAAGATATCCACACATCTGTCAGCCCGCATAGGCAAACTGAATCCTTCGTGGCAGGAAACAAACTCAGATGTTGACCAACGCTTTCACGTGGCCATGGAAGTGGCGGGCAAGGAGTTTGTCGAGAACGTGCTGGAGGTTGCCTGCTCGTGGATAGTAGCCCGCGATCATGTGCGTCTGGCCTTGGAGCAAGCCGAATCGGTGCATGAAAGCAGGCAAATCCTTCTGCTGGACACCTTCTGTCCATGGAAGGTACATTTGGACAGCTTGGAAAAGGAATATAATGTCGAGGGTGTATCCAAATTGGTAATCTTCAATGATGGAAGCAGCTGGCGCGTAGCAGGAGTGCCCGTTACGCCCAGCAGCTATGCTGGACGCAAATTTCTGCCCACACCTTGGCGCGGTCTGAGAGATGAGGAGCTCTGCCAAATGGCTGGCATTGAAGATCTCATATTCGTACACCATACTGGTTTCATCGGCGGTGCCAAGACAAAAGAAGCGGCGCTGGCATTGGCACTGAAGAGCATAGATTTTTGCGACGAGTGATCGCCTTTTAAATAATATGTATACAAAATTGTTTCCTTTTCCTTACAAATTTTAT
Organism: Drosophila buzzatii; assembly: GCA_035045845.1. Lineage (NCBI taxonomy): Eukaryota > Metazoa > Arthropoda > Insecta > Diptera > Drosophilidae > Drosophila > Drosophila buzzatii. The sequence continues at coordinate 347,206 of JAWNOS010000488.1, forward strand.
TTGTTTCTTGTTTTGAAAATAAAAATTAAGAATGAAACGCCTAATCCATGCGAGTTTTCAAAGAACGCTCTGTAATCTTATCCTTCTCAATAATGTAGACGGTGGCACCCCAACCACTCATCGCATCACGATCGAAAGCGTTCACCATCGACTGTGAGATCACCTCGAACAATTGATCCGGCTCTAAGTCCGGGCGCCATAAGGTTTCGCACATGCCGTACAATTGTTCGGCACAGGTGCCAGCCACAACGAAGTCATCGGGCTCGTTGGGGCAGCCGATTAAGTCCATGTTGCATATGAAGGGCTTCATGGTTTTTGGATCCAGGCCAGCCACCACCGGTTCAATGAAGTAGGGTCCAAAACGATGCTCGTAGAGAAAACTGGACAACATAGCTGAGAAGGGTTTGGGTGCCATTTCTCGATTCTCTTTTGTTTCGTAGATATTCTTGCGGAACATGAGACGATCACGCACCGTCAATATGTCTGTTTGTAGTCCAGTCAATCCCAGAAACATACGCGGAGCGATATGGAACACTTTCTTAAAGTCTGTGGAAATAGTTTGAGCCTGCACGCCGAAGCGATGATCAGTTGCAATAGCCACACAGTCCTTGCCTCGCATGGCGACCACGCAACCTCCGTTATAGGCCAGAATAGACATGATTAATTTGAATTAATTCCGTAAATAAAACTGGCGTAAATAACACTTGCAAAAATAAATGCCAAACGCCGCTTCGAAGATGACTTTTTGTTTCTGCCCCTATAGTTTGGCGTTGCCAGAATGATTGTAATACTAATCTACTAAATTTAACTGCAAATTTTTTGACAAGACTGCACCACTTTTTTGTACAGTAGTGTTATCGAAGTGAAACAGATAACATAAATAAAAATAAGGTAAATATGGGCATTCCTACATTCAATGATTTTAATTTCAACTAGAAACTCTAATCTGACAAACATTTGATTGATTACAAGAGTAGTCCGTTACTGTTAATTTCTTGTTACTGATACATCGAGGTGATGCCAAGCACTGTCGTTTCAATTTTATATTTTATATTTGACATATCCGTACCTCTCAAGGAGCGATAGTCCAATACCCAAATTAGTTATTCAAATGTCGAATTTGATCAATCTAAATATAATTGAAACCATTTTCAAAACAAAAATATTGACATTAACATTTATATTCATATCTGTATGTTTCTGGCATTATTTTAAGGTTTTATTTAGCATCATCGATAGGCGTCTATCGACGGCTGTCATAACAATCGAGTAGCAATAGCTTGCAGTAGCACGATGTCCTTTTAAAACAGTATAAAATTATACATTAAAAACAACACTAAATGTATGAAGTGGTGACGGTTGAACTTACGTTGTTTCATTGGCCGTGCACAGTTTTATCACAACCGAATCAGAAAAAGCAGCAACAACCTGGAAAGCCGATAGGTGAGCCGTAGCAGCTCGCTTGCACAACAACAATATAAGAAATTGGTGAAAAATTGCTAGTTCAACGGCCACAAATATTTGACATACCACATAGATATCAACCGTCATTCAAAATGGCTGAGGCAATGGTTGTTGAAGAGCACCCTACGGTGCCAAAACGTTTTTTCTGTCACATGTGCAATGTGGAGATTAACATTCCGAACACCGATTATACTTGCCCACTTTGCTCTTATGGATTCGTTGAGGAGCTGCCTGCAAATGCTCCAGAATTGTCAGCTTCCACAAGCAACACCAATTTGAATCATGATGCGGTTAACGCAGATGCCAGCACCAATGCCGTTAGTGTTGGAAGCGGCAACGGCGCCGGTGGCAGCGGACTCATCAACGTTGAATCACTGCGAAATGATATTGTGTCGTTGCTCAGCATGCGTAACGTGCCTAACTTGGAAATAACAATCGAACCAAACCGACGCCACACCAATGTTGTGCACTTGGGTGGCTCCCCCAGTGTCAGTGTGTCGAGCGGTCTGTCAGGAGGCGCGTCTAGTATTGGTGGTGGGCGAGTGCGACCTGCCAATTTGGATCGTTTGGACAATGTGCTGTATGATTTTCTCCAAAGTTTACCTTTGGCTGGCGCCACAGCCGAAATTGTAAGCGGCCCGGGTGGGAGCGGCGGCGTTGGTGGTGGTGGCCACTCCCATATGTTCTTCATGGGCAATCCAGGCGATTATGCGTGGGGCCGCGAAGGCCTTGATACGATCGTTACACAGATGCTTAACCAAATGGAGACATCAGGCCCCCCACCATTGTCCACGCAACGCATCAACGAAATACCAAATGTAAAAATTAGTGCCGAGGAAGTGGAACGCAAAATGCAATGTTCCGTTTGTTGGGATGACTTCAAGCTGGACGAGTCGGTGCGCAAGCTTCCCTGCTCGCATCTCTATCATGAGAACTGTATTGTGCCATGGCTGAATCTGCACAGCACTTGTCCCATTTGCCGCAAATCGTTGGCCAACGATGATGACAACGACGACGCCGCAACCAGCGATGAGGACTATGCGCTGTTGAACAGCTTTGTCGATGAGAATGGCAGCGGTCGCGCCGGCGGTAGCCGCAATCCTACTAGCAGAGCGCCAACATCCGCCAATGCATCTAGTCAAACAATAGCCGCACAGACGGATCAGACAACGGCAACAGCAGGAGCAGCCGCACAGCAGCGCAACAACGTGTTCACTTTTGATGACGACAATATGTTTTTGGACTAATTCATAGATTATTGTGGATAGGGATCGGGTCGACTGTAGCGGATCGGTTCGGAATGTGGCTGATAAACCTGATATTCAAAATTAACGCCCACGCAGCTCAAGCGTTAGCATATAAAATCGAAACAGTTGCTTATATATAAAAAAGGAAAATCAAAAACAAAAAAACTCTTAACGAAAATAATTATAAGTACGCTTTATTTTTGTTTTGTTTAAAAAAAGGGCTCGTAAACAATATTTGCAAATTCCTTGTTCTTCACTTCATACACACATACATATGTTTATTGACAGCAATAACATGCTGTAAGCATAGAGAGGCGAATACCTATTTGTATGCAAGTTTTGTTATGTATAAATTAAAACCAATTACATATGTATATTTATAGTACTACAGAAATGAAGAAGATATCAACGCATTGTATTTGCGCTATTCTATTCTAAAAATAACGAAAGTTGTTTAATTAAATATAACCTGTAACTAGCTACTAGTTAAAAAACTAATATGTAAAGCACTTAAAACTAACTGTGAAATTTATTGATCACAACACATTATTTAATAAAAATATTAGAAAAATTCTAATTTTTAAATTGCAGCTGCGCCCTAAATCGTATAAGAAAAGAAAAAAAGACAGCGTCAGCTGTCAGCGATCGCAACTGGGTGGCAACGCTATTAACAAAGTTCGCCATATTAACGTATATGTTTGTTGTTTTTGGACAAAGGCGCAACTTTTGAGCGAAGTAAATTGTTTATAACAGTAGCTAAAATGCGCTAGATAGTAGTATTTACGTATATATCAAATTTTAGAACATGGCCCCTACTAGTAGCAGCAACGAAACAGTTTTACTCACAGATGTGGTAAAAAAAATCGCATATATTCTCAATCAAGAATATTATATTAACAATTAATAATTATTGAATACTTATGGACAGGTGCGCCAGCAATATGTGCGTTATTTGGAGCGTCAGTTGCAGGAAAACGTCTGCGTCTGGGCAGGAACTTCTAGGAATCACCATAAACCAACTGCCTGGGCATGCATTGACCATAGCGTTAAGGCAATGGAGACACATGCTATTAAGTCCTGCCAAGTGGCACAGCTCTATCAGCGTGCCATGATCAAGATGGTAAAATGATTCAAAAGAATCCACTTATTACGCAACCTTAGTTTAAGTTGTCTTATTTAGATCGCCGCTGTGCGACGCAACACACGGGAATGCCGTTTGGCAGATGCACTATTCGACCAAATGCAACAGCAAATACAACAAATCGACGAAGATTCGTCAGCAAGAAAAGCATCAGATGCCAATGTTAATGCCAAACAAAAGCTAGTCGACAAAGCTACGCAAACGACAAGCATGCGAAATGATGAGCGGAACGACACTTATACTAGCTATACGCTGTGCCAGAAAATCGATATGTTTCAGTCTCAGCTGGCAAAGCTTGAAGGCGAAGAGCAGCTGCACCAGCACCAGCAGCAGTTGGTAGAAATCAATGGTAATGAAAGGCCTGCAACGCCCATGTCCAGTACAGAAGATGTTGTGGCTCAGGAGCTGGCCAAACTGTTTAACGACGAGCCAACTGATTTAAGTGCCGTGTTTGGTATTGCCGTAGAAGACATACCAGATGTAGATGAAATTAACGTTTCCACCGCAGCTGCAGAGCAGTTGAAGCCGCTAATTTCACCTATCGTTGACGGCGTAACCATGTCACCTCGTAAAAGCACTCCGGATCTGCGAAATAGTCTCTGGCCATGTGAATTATATGCTCAGCGGCGTCGTCTCAATAAGTGCTTGGTACACTTGCTAGATGCAGATTGGCGCTATGAGGATGTTTTACGCTACAAGTTTCATATGCTCTTTGGCGACGACAGTGACGATGAATTTACCACACAAATAACTAGTCCCAGCATCGATCTAGTTGATGAGGTGCTGCTGGCCAGTTGCATATTACGCATACGGCCCTGGATTGTGCGCCATTTAATGCGTCCGCTACAGGAAGGTCTCATCGCCAATCGTTTTCTCTTCAAAAAGCTGGCTAAAATGCTGGCCAACAATATTGTTTTGGCCAATCCATATCCCAGCGAGCGGCAAGTCAAACAAGCCGCAGAATATTTTTTCTGCATCCAACCCCGAGGCATTCAAAGTGCGATAGATCTGGAATTAATGCCCCCTATGCTTCTCGACAGAGATGACAGTTAGGCTGTTGTAGTCAATTAAAATTGAAAAACTTTTCCAGCTTTAAATATTTTTAAGTAGTATCTAGTAGAAATAGCTATCAAAAGCAAATCTTCATTTTAATTACAACATTCGCCCTTCATAAATTTTGTATGCGAAATATATATGCAGTTATTTGTGTTCCTAATGAAACGTATTATATTCTTATGCTTGGAATTTTTTATAGGATATAAGTTTATATTTTTAAACTATTAATCTCAATACCAAATATATAGACATATTTATGAACCACTTCCAGATATTCTTAAAGTAGGTATATAGGACCATTAGAACTATTTAAAATCAACGTTTAAATTCATAATCTTCGATTATCGGTAGCTGTCTGATTTCTAAGTTCCACAATTGATTGAAATAAATCAAAATAGCATTTTAAATATTTATAATTTTGTTTGTTTAAATTATAATTAATTCAATGATTACAATAAATTTTCTTTCTGCACACTCTGTTCAATTGGTTTTTTATAATTATATAAATTTTAATATATTTAATAAACGATACATATAATATAGTTTTTGACAAAATTGCGGCTGCTGCTGCGACGGCGGCTGCGGTTCCTTTTGTTGTTGTTGTTGTTGTTAATCTTACGGCTGTGTATGTTATAGTTGTTGCTGCTGTATTGATTGATATTGTGTTCTTGTTGTTGATGTTGCTGTTGTTGGTAATGCGTTCCATTTGCTGTTGGCATATTGCTGTTGTTACTTAGTCTGAGCAGCTACAACATGTTTTTGCTGTTAGGGTTGAAAGACACTACCTAGTATCGGGTATTTGATTTGTGTTTGCCGCTGCATTCGCGTTTTGTTTGTATTTTTGTTGTTGTTGCTGTAACTGCTGCTGCGAGCCCGTGGCAGTCTCTGCTTGCTGTGGTCGGCCACGTCTTTCGAGGCCACTTCGATCAGCAGCTGTTGGCCTACTGCCAACTGCAGCGGCTGCTGCACTGCCAGCACCGCCAGCACCAACGATGCCTGCCCCTCCGCATACGCCTGTTGCAGCAGTGCCGCTTGTTTGTGTTGTTGCTGTTGTGTTATTGGTTTTCTTGCTTTTGTAGCGATATTCATCGCATACAAAGTCCTCCGGCGAGGTCTGTTGCATTTGATTCACCTGTCGTACCACAGCGCGTTGTTGTTGCTGTTGTTGATGCTGCTGCTGCTGTTCATCTGCATTGTTATTGAGCAGCGTTTCCTGTTCCTCTTGCTGCTGCTGCTGCTGCTGCTGGCGCTGCTGTTGGTGCTTGCTGTCGCTGCCATTCTGCTCCTTATTTACACTATCACTCTTGGCCAAACAGTCACCATCCTCATTTGACGCATTCAAGTCTAGCTCTTCTGTGCATAATAACGACAGCAACATCGACTGCACAAACATGGAGCTGCCGACAGAAAAGAAAAATTATTAAGTTATACATATTTTTTCTATTATTTATATATATAAAATTTTACCGATCGGCGCGCTTGCGTTCAATATCCGCCCACTCAGCATCTGTCAGAGTAGGCTGCATAAATTTGGCCAGCAAGTACTGCGACTGCGATAAGTCGCCAGCTGCAGCTTGGCCGCCAGCCTGCCCAGAAATGACGTTGCTGTTGCCCCCGCCATTGGCTATTGTTGAGCCACCAGTGCCGACGCTTATGCCAAGCGCATTGCTAGTACCGCTGCCACTGCCGATGCAATTGTTGCCGACCGCCTACAAAGACAAAATTAAATACGTATTAGATTTAGCAATAAGGGATTGTTCAATAAAATGCTGTGTGGCTACTTCTCTAGCGTTGAGTGTATTGGCAGCCAGACTGCTCGACTGCGTCTGCTGATGGCTGCTGGTCGATGAGAAGGTTGCGCCCACCGGCCAATCTGTAGTGCGCAGATTAGACGGCGCGCTCACACCACTGGCACTCATGCCACCACTGCCAACTGCACTGCTGCTGCCGCCGCCGCCGCCGCCGCTGATCACCTCGGCCATGGTAGCATTCGAATTCGATGTTGAGACTATGGGATGCGTGCGTCTTGGCAGACGATCAATTTGGCGCGATGCCTAAAATAACGAAAGCGTTAAATGCTAACATTCACAAGTTTTATTATATTTTTGTTTTGTTATTCTTTGCCTATTTACAAGTTCATATAACAACAAATGCGCTGCATACCGTCAACTGTTGCCGATCCATTTGCATTTGCATCTGCAATTGTTGCAATTGCGATGTTGGTGGAACGCCACGTCTAACACCGGATAGTTGAGAGAGGAGCTCCGCAATGGGATCGACAGATTCGCGACCCGATGGCGATAATGCCGACAGTCCGCTCGATGAGCTAAAGTGCATATTGGAGCGACGGGTGCGAGGTCCGCCCAGAGTGCGTCCTGGTATGCGACGTACACCACCGCCATGACGTATGGCCGAGGGCTCGTCGTATTGTCTAAAGGTTAAGGTTAACCAAAACAAAATTCGGTGCATCTTAATTCATAATTACTTATCATTACTAAATAGAAATATTTTTAATTTCTATTGTTGATAAAGAGATATATACATATATGTAGGATCTAGCATTGATAAAAAATGAAATGAAATATTTATACATATGCATGTACTTCAGCAATAGTTGCTCGTTTATAAGTCGATAAAGGTTTTAACCTAACGATATTTATATATTTGTTTTTAATTTATGTATCCAAAAAAGAAGCAATGGATATACAAATTTTAAGTTTCATCTAAACCTGTTGATGTTTGTATATATAAAGAGAAGCAAATTGAGGGTGAACTCTCCTAACTTTAAGTGTTAACTGACTGAAAATGAATGGATTTGAGTAATGTGTTTGTAAAAGGATATCAAAAAGGATATTAACTCTCGTGGTCCTTGCCGATGCTCCAATGTTAGATGACCAGCAAAATCATCTGTGACTAGATTCGGCTCACCGCCCGGCAGCCCGGCACAAACGGGACAGACGACCTCCAAGCTGGTCTCCGTATGCTCGGCAGAGACATGTTCCAACAGTGTTGCATCACTGAAGCCCATTTTTTTGCAATAGGGACACGTAAACGATTGCGGCTGATCCGTTGTTAGCATCTCACCGCCAAAATATAACTCAATATCTGATCGGGTAAGAATGCACTGCATTGGATGCTCGACCAGATGGCGAGTGGAGGTGACGCCATCCTCGTAGCAATCGGCGCACAGATCATAATCATAACAAATTAAACACTTATAGCGACGTCCAGTGAAGTTACTTTTCAGACATGAATCGCAGCTAACACCTAAACAAGACGTATGAATGATTTTATGTTTCAGCTGATTAAGAGGGAAAACAGCTTGGTTTGTTACCTTCATGACGACTCATTATTTAGCAGCAGCAGCAGAGCGGCAGCGGCAGAGTCACCACCAGCACCAGCAGCAGCAGCAGCAGCAGCGGCAGCGGCAGCAGCAGCGACGACGTCTTCACGTCCACTCGATATATGCCGTTCCCTTTTTAGGTGCACGTTTCGATCGTTTTACCGTTCTGCCGATAATTTCGATTTGATTTTATTTCAATGAACTTTCGGCTGAGCTTTCAGCACTTCGTTTCGTTTGGTTTGGTTTCTTTTATTTTTCACACTAGATTTTGAGTTAACGATTCCTATGTACACAAGCAAAGGAGCTGAAATATAATGCAAATCAAAAAAGAAACTTGTAAGCTAACGAATGTAAACAGCTAACAGGAAAAATGGCCAAATTACTTAACAAGGCTAACAGGCATAGACATACATACATCTATACACTATTCTCACAAGCGCAGCCCGCCCTCGCAGATGCAACGATTTTTTTTCATTTATTTCTACTTTCTCATTTTCTCTTCACCTTTCTTTACAAAGCTAGGAGAAGACGATTACGGTTCTTTCTCTTTTGGTTTTACCTTTCGCGTTTGTCGTCCGAAAAAGAAATGAATAGAATCAGGCAAATGGTATAAATCGCACACACATCTCTCCCCCTCTTACGTATTGCATTGACAGCACGCACTAACACAAGCTTGTGGACTATCAAATATTTTAATTCAATAGCAAATTTATAAGCAAAGTAGAAGTGTGTAAAGTGAAAACCATAAACACAATGAACAATAATATTTAAGTACTATAAAAAATATATATACTATGTATTTGAACCATGCACAGTAAACATTTATTTTTAACTTTTCGTTTCGCGAAAATTTTCAACTCATTCGACCCGTCCGTTGTCGTGTGCTTTTGTGTGTCGCTGAGCTGTTCGCTCGCCCCCCTATCCACCTCCTGCTGTGCTTCGAGTGCTGCCACTTGTGCCAAAAAAGTAGCATAAAGCCCCAACGGAAATAAATTCGAAACCAAGGCGGTTAATATTTGCATGAAGTATACAGAAATTGTTTATAAGCAATCCTCACATGTGATTAAAGTAAATATTAATTCCTACAATATCCACGGATTGTTCTGCTTTTTCGTCAGTGTAACCAGATCAAAAGTTTAATATGTGGCAACTCCAAGTCGAATTGCATGAGCTTTTCGCAATTGCCTGACACACCATACAATACTAGACATACGAATAGAAACCGTGCGCTTACAGCGCATGACCCAACAAGCTGGTTGGCAGCTGATAAACAGACTTTTACTATCTATTTATTTAACTATTTCACTCAGACGATATATTGTAGTTTGACTCGGGGGATGCGCATTATTTAATTGAATACTTGTGTATTATTGAATGTAGGTGAAACTGAAGCTCTCCAGATGTTAGAGAACAGTAATACTTTTTCTTCCTCCTCTTCTGGTGCACTGTAGCTTGTTAAATAACAATGTGATTTGCATACTGTCACAGCAACACATGAAGGATGCATCTTTATTGGAATTATTTGTGCCGTTTATTGCGGGAAATTATATTTAAATATAAGCGACACTATTTTTAAGCTTTTGCGTTTTCACAATTGAACTGCGCGTAATTATGGTACATTCATCTTTAAACATATGTATACACGATTTTCAGTGTGTGTCTGTATGTATAATATACATATACAATCTACGCAATCGAAAATAATTTCAACTGAAATCTTTGTTCGTCGCGAATTCTCATTGTTCCCAAATTGAAATAGGTTGCTTGGTATGTTGATCCTAATGCATTTGTGTGGCTCATTCGCATTACATACTGATGCATTTAAGTACTTATTCATGTATGTATGTACATACATACATATGTATGTATGTACTTCTTTTCTACACGTTCCATATTTTTTATTGGCTAATGCGCTATCACATTTTTAACACCCATTTGTTGGTACACATACATATAATTTATTGCGCTGTAACACTGGTTTATTAAGTATTATTTACTATTTAAATAAAACACTAGCACTTAAATAAATATATAATTGAACCGAAAATAAGTTATATCGAGTTGAAAGCTTTCCCCTGACTGCAGCTACAGTGCGACCAGTCGTCGAGGAATAAAAAAATACCAAAATATCAATGCCAACCCTATTTTATTCAACTAGACGCTTCTTGCTTTTGTTACATTTATTATGGTTTTTGTTTTATTAAGTACTAATCTTCAAGTTTTTCTGGTGGCGGTCCACAAGGTTGCAGCATGCGCTCCATTAAATTAAATCGTACACGAGCTTTTGATTCGTTCTCAGCAATGGCAAAGTAATTTAGCATATCATAATGTCCCATGTAGCTGGCCAGTGAGTCGCGATGTTGATTGGTTAGCCACTCAAATTTTGTAGTATCCGCGTGTCCAGTACCAATATATTTGCTTTGCAGATGCTCCAACTGACTGTGTATGTTATAACGTTCGCCCATTTTTTACAACAAACAAACAAAAAATATGTAGTACGCCGAATGCTCTGTTCTCTTTTAGTGGTGTTTATGAAATACTGAACTAGCTCTTTTGAGTAGAACGAAAAAGTGGAACGACTGTTAAGAAACTGTTAGTGGGCTGTAAACAAATATAATGTGCGGCCGAACTTGTTTGTAAGTAATTTGAATAGATTTAAAACCCATTTGAATTTTAACTTTTACTATGCAGAACTCTTGATCCGGATGAAGTAGTATGCGCATGCAAATACCCTTCTCGCAATAATGTAGATGTAAAGGAGGAAATCAGGCAGGAATGCGTAACACCCGAATGGCGCGCAGAGTTCAATTTGGGAAGGCGTTATCATGCCTCATATAACATAGCACCTACAGATATAACACCGGTTATGTGGGTTGCTTTTAAGTGATGAATTATGGTAAATTGGACTCACCTTGATTATCTTTTCAGTGTCTCCGCGGCACATTTTAGTGAGGCAGAGGATCAGCAATCCGCAAGCATTGTCATGCCCATGATGTGGGGCATGATCCCCGCCTGGCACAAGGGTGACTATCGCAAACATGGACTAACCACCAACAACTGCCGGCTGGAACACTTGATGGACTCAAAACTGTATCGTGGCCCCTTCAAGCGCGGCCAGCGCTGTGTTGTGATATGCGAAGGATTTTATGAATGGCAAACCACAAAACCAGCTAAGCCATCGGAGCGGGAGGCATATTTGGTCTACGTGCCACAAGAGCCACAGGTAAAGATCTATGACAAGGACACCTGGTCACCGGTGAATGTAAAACTCTTGCGTATGGCCGGCCTATTCGATGTGTGGCAAGACGAGAGCGGCGATAAGATGTACAGCTACAGCATTATAACATTCCAATCTAGCGAAATTATGTCCTGGATGCACTATCGCATGCCAGCGATTCTCGAAACGGAGCAGCAAATGAATGTTAGTAATTTTGCAGTAATCTAATGCATTTATAATAACAATTTCTCTTTTAGGACTGGCTGAATTTCAAACATGTGAGTGACGCTCAAGCCTTGGGTGCGCTTCGTCCTGCTACGGCCCTGAAATGGCATCGCGTTGGTAAATTGGTTAACAATTCGCGCAACAAAAGCGATGAATGCAATAAACCATTTGAATTGACGGCGAAGCCGGAAAAGCCAAAAGGCATGCTGGCCTGGCTAACAGGCAGCAAGCCACAGCAGCAGCAACATAAAGGCAAACCCAAGTCCACTGAAACGGAAAAGTCCCAGCAGAATACAAATCTCGATCCCATCAAACGCAGTCCAACTTCACCTCATGAACAAAACGTTGCAAAGCGGGCGCGTTGTGAATTAGTTAAGACAGAAGAGCGCACAAATATTACAGTCAAAGCAGAGCCAGTTGACTGACTTAAAATAAAATTAGCACTTATTCCTAAAGCTGAGGTATTAATAAAAATAAAATTATGCCGAAGGGCCTGGCAGTTAGTGCCTTATATAGATATAGTTAGTGCTAACTTTAATTATTATAAACTAAATAAATAAATAAATTCTAAGTTTTGTTTTTAAGTATTTAAAATTTATTTGTATTAAAAACCAAAAGTTTGTTCTCATTACCCAATTCTATAATATAAGTTTGCATACTGCATTTTCTTTTCTGCTTAATTACAAAGGCTTAGCATATAAAAATTGATTTAAATTTGTTGTTCTCTTAATTTGTTTGCAATACGCTTTATTCGCTAATTTGTGTGTTTAAAACTATGAAATGTTAAATGGAAACATTATGAATGTAATGCATTAATTTGTAGCTGCCATGTTATTTGATCCACGTCTGTTAGCTAAACTGTTCAAAGTTAAGCTTGCACTTTTTAACAAATTTGTCGGAAAAAATGAAAATTAAGCAATTATTCTTTTCAGTATTTGCACTTGAACTGCTTTTCCGCATGAAAAATACATAGCAAAAACAGCGACAACAAAAAATTGGTGTCAATGTCGCAGTGCAATGAGTGTGTGTGTGTGTAGATGAGAGTCGAAGAGCGCGGCCAATTATTTATGTGTAGTAGGGTGTATATGTGTGTGCGCAAGTGCTTACAATTAGAATTGTGTTGTTTATTAGTCTAGAAATTACACTTGTAAGTATTTAATTATGTATATATATATATATATATATTTATAAAAATGGTGTTCATTTGTTCGGTAATGAACTTTGCAATTTGCATAATGAGTGTCGTTGATTTACAGCTATTTCAAATACTTTTACACTGCTTGGCAGAGGCAGAGGCAGAGGTTTTGTCTCTGTATATATTTATGTATGTGTGCGGATTGGCGGCTTTTCATGTGGAAGCAAGCAATGATATCGATATCGAGAGCGTGTACGGTACGTGACTACCGTTATGTACCTAAGTGCCTATTTACGAGATTACAATTTAATTTGTTTCGCTTTATATCTGACTCGACGCGTTTGTACATAGGCTATAAGTGTATTTGTATGCTGGCTAAAATATTTCAACAATTTTGTAGAAAATGTTTCTCTTACAGATTGCACTTTAACTTTAAATAACTGAGAGATTAGCGCGTGTCACGAGCAAATGCGATGTAGCATTGAAATTTAGTACTTTCAAAATATTTTAGCACTAAGGATTATGAAGTAAGACACGCACTCATCCTAACCAGAAATAGGTCCGAATGTTGTGAGTGGGAGAATGACAGAGAGAGAGAGAGCGAGTGAAGGCTGTGCGAATTGCATTACATTCACTCGAATTGCGTGGTAAACATATTAATATTTAGGTCCTCGAATGTTGTTGTGGCGCTGTGATCGAGCATCTGCAGCATATCGGAGAACTCTTGACCCTGAGGCTGCTGTGCGCCCGCAGTGACAGTGGCGCCTGGATGCGCGTGCGCATGCGCATGTGGATGATGAGCATGCGTATGCGAATGCGGAGGTGGATGTGGATGTGACGGATGTGTGGTCGTCGCATTTTGCCAATCCCAAGGTGTTGCCGTTGGCGCCGTCTGATAGGCCGACGCCTGTTGCTGCTGCTGACGTTGCTGCTGCTGTTGTTGCTGCTGCTGTTGCTGCTGTCCATTGCCAGCACTGAGCTGCGTGTAGGTGGGGCCGCTAGGCGAGCGGGCCGGACTGCTCTGCTGATAGGCTGGATACGCCTCGGCGGCAGTTGGTTGCGGCTGCTGCTGCCCGGCCATGGGACGTGCGCCCCAGGCATTGGGCGTGGGAGATGTGCCTGACTTGGGCAACTTAGCCAGGGGCGAGGGACCGCCGCCACCTGCACCTGTTGCGGCGCCATACGGAGAGTGCGTGGCATCGTAGCTATAGGCCACCGGGGTATTCTGCGCCGAAGCAGGACGTGGCGGTGGTGCCTGCATATGCATCTGATAAATGCTAGCATCGCCGCCAGTTGGCGTAATCTCACGGCGCGGCGGCTGCAGCGTATAATCTACGCCCGGCGCCTGCACATAAACATGCTGCTGTTGTTCCACCTGCTGCTGTTGCTGCTGTTGCAGCTCGGGCGTGGCGCCATGTAGGGTCTTGCCAGAGCTGTTCGTGCATACAATGTACTCCACCTCATCCGTGTAGGGATTGAGGAACGCATAGGCCTGGGTGCGCAGCCAAACGTACTCGGAGCTCTTGGCCCGGGCACGATACAGCAGTGAAAACATTTGTCCCTTCTGCTTGAGTACCTGGTCGAAGCTCTCCTTCATGTGGCTCTGGTCCTCCGGATGAAAGAAGTCGTAGCAAATCTTTCCCAGCAGCTCGGTGGGCGTATACCCAAGGATGTGCAGCACACGCTGATCGACAAAAGTGAATTTGCCATCCAGGGCGTGGCGTGTGATGAACTCGCTCTGATTGTTGCTACCGGTCATGTCGTTGGCCGCTGTAGAGGTGACCTGCAGTCGGCCAATAGCCACTAGACAGCAATGGGAGGCCATATCGTCCACATCTCTTTCCATGTGGACATTGGGAAACATATCCGTGGGTGGCCAGTTCTTGATATAGCCCGTACAGTGGACCACCGCATAGTTGGATCCATCCCGGGAAGGACCTAGCGAGTTGCGCTGCTTCAGACGATTTAAGTGTCCAGAGACCATAGCATCTGGATTGACATTGCCGACGCGCATGCGACAGATGAAGCCACGACGGGCTCCCATGCTCAGACGCATACTGGACTGATGACCCTCCTTCTTCACAGTGCCCGACTTCAGATCGAGGATGCGACCAGCATTCTGCGATTCCTGTGTTGACAGCTGCTCGCGTATCTTCTCTCTGTCATCCGGATGAATGTGCTCATACAGGCTTGTGCCATACCAGTCGCTTTGTGTGTAGTTCAGCACCGGAGTCACTGAGTCGGAGACATAGATCACACGGCCCGAATCGCAGGAAACGACGAAGAGGAAGCCATCGGCTGCCTCCAAGATTAAATGCTTCAGTTCTTGGTCTGTGAGAAATGAGGGCTTGTAGGTTCCATCGCTGCTGGTGTTACCTGTGCCACGCAGCGCCTTCATGTGAGCCACGGCCATCCGCAAGATGGTCAGCTTGTCGGGCTTGCGTGCCAACGCGCTGCAGGTGGGCACCATGTCCGAAAGTTCCGTTATGTACGCAGTCATTTTGTTACGGCGTCGTCTTTCGATCTCACAGTGGTTCTCGCGGCTAGCAAAGCGCTCCTTGTCCTGTATGTTGGCATCGTCCATGATCCGAATACTTAATTAGCACACTCTTTCACTCGTTGTATACTTATTTATGTATGTCTGCCTATGTGTGTATGTGTGTTGGTCGGTGTATTTATGAGCACTTCTCTTGTTTTTGCTTTGCCCTGTTGTTCGCTTTCTTTATGTGGGTCGCTTTGCCGCGACGGCCCAGCGCACGGTTCTGAAAAATGATTCGTGAGTTGAGGGAGGGTTTAGTATTTTGTCTACGTTTGCCACTATATATGTGAGTATGTGTGCCTGTGTGTGTACGTGTATGTATACAAGTGTATATGGACAGTTTTTGGAAACACACAACGAATTAAGTTTATATATCAATAATC
Organism: Drosophila buzzatii; assembly: GCA_035045845.1. Taxonomy (NCBI): domain Eukaryota; kingdom Metazoa; phylum Arthropoda; class Insecta; order Diptera; family Drosophilidae; genus Drosophila; species Drosophila buzzatii. Next base: position 362,956 of record JAWNOS010000488.1, read on the forward strand.
TTTACATTTTTCATTAAACACTATACAAATTAGATTAAATTTATCACTTTCTTGCGCTATCTACGAAAGTTTTCACCAAATTTCATTGCGTATTACCAAATTTTCTTCCACGAATTGCACACACACGATAAAATCTAAGACTGTTTACTGTGTGCTGTGTGACCGTAGCAGTCATAAATACCATAAAGTCGATAAGTCTATCGCGGCTTCAAAACTTTGTGGAGCTACCGTACTTTGTAGTGCAATATATCGATACTTCTAGATTCACGTAAGGTATCGTAAATTATCGATGCGCAACGTAAATTAAAATATGAATTTGGAAAGCATAGTATGTACTTTAATCCTTATTAAATCAAACTGCATGAATTCAAATGTTCTTGTTAAGTATTTAATGGTATTACAGCATTGCATTGTCTTACATATTTCATATATAGTTTCATAAATACATTATTTATTCATAACTAGGCATTGTTCCATTTCATTAAATTTCGAAATAGTACAAGTTTTTTTAAAAAAATTAAAATTAATTATTATTATAGTGGCAATAACATATGTATTTCATTTTTTCCATGTGAAACTCATCTTTCATATTCAATTCTTATAACAAAAATAGTTCAGTAGCTTCTGCTACATTTAAAATAATTCTTTGTTTCATTTTTCTTTCCTTTCTTTCAATTAATGATTTTAATACAATCTTAGGTAAAGTTTAGTTTATATTTGTTCTGATTGGTTGTCAGTGTCATGTGTGTGTGTGTGTGTTAAATAATTATTGGCAATTCTCTAACTGCATGTATTCATTTTCGTTTTAAATGTTATGAGGATTCATATCCATTTCTCATAAATATTTTATTTTTCAAGCAAAGTCTTTTGTTCTATGTTGGTTTTTGTTTAAAACAGTGCACTACTTAATAATGCATCCCTTTAAAATTTCAAGCTTGCGATGATTTTTGTCGTTATTATTTTATTTTTTTTTTACTTTTTTTTCTATCTTGAATACTTTTTTCCAAGTGAAATCGTCTTTTCTATTAAACTTCAGCATAATTCGTTGACTAGAAATTAACTTAAGTACTTAAAGATTAAACTTATTTGAAATTTATTTATTTGTTGTCTATTTTGGTGCAAAATCAACATTTTTCCTTTACGTTTTGTGATTAAAGTAATTTTTGTTTTTCATTTGGTGTTTTTTAGGTGTGATTTTTTTCAAGCATTTTTTATATAATATATTTTTTTTTTTTAGTTTTAGTTGACGGCAGAGTTTTGGTTCTTCTATATATATACTATGTGCTCAGTAAGGTTTCCATTGTGCATTTTATTTAGTTGCTGCAAACTTAAACAACATTTTTCATATATGTATATATTTAAATCTAAACAATTTCATAATACAATCCAAAACATTTAGCACCAAACTGATTTAAATAAAAAATATAATATATATTAAGTTGATTTCGGTTTCATATTTTTTTCTTTGCACAAAGATTTGGAAAATTAGAAAAATTACGATAATTTGCAACAACTTTTTGAATTCGTCAATGCCAATGAAACTAAGCGCTATACAAAAATACTTTGGTTTTTTGTTTGAGTTTATACAACATGCTAATACATAGCAATTGAATTCGTTAAAAAAATTAAATAGTTATACATATTTAAATTAAATTGAAACAAATCTTTAGCACTTAGCATTAAAATCACAAAAAATTAATATATATATGTATGTATATATTCACTAAATATACTCGTAGAGCTAATATTAAGCATCAATAAAGTCATATTCTTCTTAATGTTTTTTCTTTAAGTTTTCCTTATAAATATTTGCAAAAATATTGATATCAGCTATCAGTTAATGTTTTCAGGTTGTAGTTTTTTACTATCAAAGTTGCTAATACTAATTTCTTTATTTAAAAAACGCTTGGGTTTTTTTAAAGGTATTTTTAGCGTATAAAATAAATTGATCTTTTTTATTTGCTTATTTCGAATGCGAGTTCAAAGTTAGGAAATTGCTGCGTCTTTTGAAGAGAAATGCATTGCTTTGTTATTATTTTTCGTTTGATTAGTGTGTGTGCTTTCATTAGGTTTTAAGTGTATTTGTTTTCATTTAATTTTAGTTCTGTTTGGATTGGCATTCTACGTAGTGTAGGTGCGTATGACATCGCGTATGACTGCCCGGCAGAGCGGACACTGTCCGCCTCCAACGCCGCGCCACTGCTCGATGGCGCAATCGTAGCACATGCACATGTGCCCGCACATATAGAGCACCGAGTCGATGGGATTCTCATAGCAAATGGTGCATTCGGCGCTGGAGTCGGTGCTCTGCTGATCGCTGAGACTGTCCTTCCATTTGCTGCCATTCAATGTGTTTGTGCTTTGGGCAACGGGCTGCAAATCGAGAGAGAGAGAGAGAGAGTAAATAAATTAGTATTTTATGTAAGAATATTAATAAAGAACTGAATGAAATATTAATACTGTTTTCATCATGTTAATTCAGCAACTGAAATCGGATCAACAACAACAACAACAACACTTAGTGTGTAATAAGTGTGCCAAAAAATTAAATAAATATATAGATGCAAACCCCTAATAATAAATTGCGTTTAACAGTTACGCAAGTACGGATACTTGGCAGTCTTGTAAGGAGTATATCAATGAAATCATATCAGCCTTTGTACCTAATACCTCTTGTTTGGGCTTAGATAGTTTTCAGATAGTTCTAATGCGCTCAACTCACCTCAATATATTGCTGGCTGCTGGTGGTGCTGATCAATGTGCCGCTGGAGCAGGCGCCGGCCAGAATGCCGCTGCTACTAACAGTGGCCGCTGCTGGGACGACCTGTCGAGCTGTCAGCTGGCCATTGAGATCGTGCGAACTGTTGGCTGGGGGCAGGTTGACGACGAGCACGGTGCCGCCGCCGTTTGGCTGGATTTGCAGTATGTCCCCGTTGGAGGGCATGCTGATCATGCGACTGCCATTGGCATTGCCGTTGGTGGCCAAGGTACTGGTCGACTGGGTAACATTCAATTGCATTTTGGATGTGCCCAACAGCTGCGTGGCATTCAGGCTGTTCAGCGACTCCGTCATGGGCAGCATGCGTGAGCTGGAGGCAGTTGTGGATGAAGCGACGCCGACAGCAGCAGCACAGGCACCTGCTGCGCCCAGCTGCGGCTGCGAGGGATAGGCCACCATATTGGGCAGCTGCTGGCGGAACATGCGTAGCGATTGCGTCGAGCCGTATACATCGAGGAAGGCCCACAGCTGGAGGGATTGATCCACGTGCATGACGACAACAGCAGGGCCATTGTTCTTGCTGATGCTCACCTCGCCATTGGGCGCCACAAAGAAGGCAATCTCATCGCCACGCTGCGGCGCCGCAGCAATGTCCTTGCTGACGACCCAATATTCGGGACGATCTAGCAGAAAATCAGAATCGTTGGGCAGATCATTTGGCTGCAGCAGCGCCGGATTGCAAGAGGTGAGTCCCAGCGCTAGAGCGCCTACATACATCTGCTCGGTCTTGAGCACCTGGACAATCAGCTTCTCCCCAATGCGTATGGGTCGCGCCGTGAACACATAGCCCTGACAGAAGTCCGACTCGGTGCGGGAGGCAATGAAACGATCGTGCGACAGTCGGACATTCCGACCTTTGGTTATGTGGAAGGGCACGGGTATCAGGCGTCCATTGGCATTATAGCGCAACGGCGGCAAGCCATTTGCCAGATCGTGTTCCACAATGCCGGCGGCTGTGCCGGCCAAATGCAGCGACTGCAGCGATGGCATCACATGTCGTTCCAGTTCGTGGTCGGCAACGATGCCGGAGCCGCCGCCTGGCAGCGAGCGACGCGACTGCTGGAGCGGATGGTGTGCCGAGAGCTGCTGCTGCTGCTGCTGTGGCAGCTGCTGTTGCTGTTGTTGCAGTTGCAGTTGCTGTTGCTGATGTGCCAGCTGCGGCAACTGCTGCTGTTGCTGCTGTGTTTGGTACATATAAATGCGTGCATCCAGAAACTCAATGCCCGTGCAATTGCCATAGATGTCGATCACAGTCCAGAGCATGCCCCGCGTATCGATGCCCGATAGAATGACGCCCTTCTCCTCATTGTTGATCCCGTAGATGACATCGCCGGCGTTGTTCACATAGTAGTATAAAATGTTGTCCTTCTCGCAGTATTGCTCGTGTAGCGCCTTGGCCCAGAAGCCAGGACGATTGGTCAGATCAGGACAGGCATACTTGGGCAATGCGCCCTCCAGCGAGGCCGGATCGTTGCTGGTGAAACCGAATCGAATGCCTCCATTCCAATTGTTTGAGATTTCGGCAAACTTCACACAAATGCGCTCATTGATGCGCACTGGACGTGCCGAGAAGGTGATCGCACGGCAGAAGCTCTCAAAGCGACGCGCCAGTGTTCCATCTCTCGAGATGCGTATATTGTCGCCGTGCACCGAATGGAATTGCAAAGGGGGCAGATTATTTGGACCCGGGCAGGAAGAGGGCGAGCGGCGAACTGCAAATAAAATAGAGGCAAGCAAAGATGAGTAAAGAGAATAGATAATGCTCAAGAACAGCTCCTCAGAGCTGAGCCAAGGGAGTGCAGTTGATTGATAAGGTAACTATAATAATAAATGCTGGCATGCGAAAGCAATTGATTCAATTGATTCAAGTCAATGTTTTAGAGCTTTCTCGATATTAGAATATTATATACATATAATGACTACTTGCAAAGCAGCCAGGAAATGCTTTGAGAGGTCTGCCAACAGCTGTAGCCAACACTCCAGCATTTCGTCACATATCATTTGTACCTTTCTCTGGAACTCTGTGCACTTGAACTCTTCCAAGAATGTTGTGCAGCGACAGCTGCAATAAATTCTCTCAGCTCGTATCGAACGTTGATCGAAAAGTAATTTCATAAAATTGTCAATCCAAAAACGGGAAAAAAAATGGAATAAAGAGTTCAATAATCTGCGCCCACATCAAAGTCACGTGCTGTGCGATCTAACTCTTAGGGGTATTTCTTCATGTCGAAGGGGTTAATGCCTTTTGTCTAAGGGGCTACTGTTAAAGAGTTTTGTAATATGAGAACTAGCACATGGGCTTAGGAATCCATACGCTTCGTTGAATGTCTCAGCAAAGGCAGAGAGGGAGTGACAAAGAAAGAAAGAGAGAGAGAGAGAGATAGAGAGAGGGAAAGGTATGAAGTGTGTGCAGTCAAATGAGAATGCTTGAAGTCTACCTGCGCGAACAACTAAATATTTTCTGTGTGTGTGAATGTAACTCGAGAGTTCAGCTGCTATTTGCTATAAAAGTCTATCTGGCAATTGTAACTCTTGTTCAAGTTAGGCAACAGAAGGTTGCCAGATCGCATTTAAGTGCCAGCTCAAATAACTTAAAGATTTATAAAACAATTTAGATTAGGGTATCTCGAAACTAAAACATTTACATTTATATTTATTATGTTAAATAAATATTAACATGAGAATTAATTTTATTTAGTTGTTAGAGAAAATTAACAGATTTAATTAAATAGAAAAATAATGCAGTCTTTTAGATAATATGATACGAAGTCTTAAATTTGAATGTTAAATTAAATATAAACTGTCATTTGATTGCTCATCGTACATATACATAGATTAAACACCTTTTCTTATTCGCATAGCTCTTCGACTGATTATTTCAATTATTGAGCCCTTGAGAGCAACAGCAGCTGCAAGACAAATTGCCCAAATGAAAAAAAAGCCTCAAGTTAGTTGCAATAATAATGAAGATTCAGGTATTTCGGGACGACAGGTTTGAGGCTTTGGGGCATATGGAATGCGGCGGCATGCCAGCAACAGTTGCCTCTGATCACAAAATGAGGTGACAGAGCAGCAGCAGCAGCAGCCGCAGCCGCAGCCGCAGCAAATGCGACAGCAGGACAATGATGTGGACAGACGGCAGACTGATTACCATGTTGATATGCGGCGCGTGGCAGCGTCTCAACAATGGGTCACAGACGAAGAGTCAGAGTGAGGGAGATGAAGATGGAGACGGTAGAGCGACAGAGAGGCTCGCACAACAGGCGGTCGCACAACGTCTTGAAGGATCCTTTTGGGCATTATTTGATCAGGCGGCATGTGGCAGCTGCTCGTGCCTCAGTGAGGCAGCTGCACCGAGACAGGTATAACAACCCTCGCCGATTGCAGCTAAGGGTAGCAAGGCGATCCACAAGGGTTGCTAGAGAATATAAAAATACAAAAAAGAAACGGCAGATGTTCAAATTACGAAAAGCGTACAACAAAATTGGAAACTAAGCTAGAGACAGAGGCAAAGTATCTCTGCCGAGGGTTGAAATACGATGCGTTCGTTGCCCCGATTTTGAAATAGGGGTGAGCGTTGAAGAGAGTGAGAGAGAAAGAGAGAGAGAGCGAGAGAGGGGAGAAAGTGGTAGCTGCATATAGGCAGCAAAATCTGTGACTGTAGAGAACCAAAGAGCAGAAACTTATATGCTAAGTGCGCTTCCGGCGCAGCCAGGAAGTCGGGCTCAAAGGAAGCAGCAGCCGCAGCAGCAGCAGCAGCTCAACTTCCGCTTAGCTGAGAGCAGCTCAAATGAAGGTGACGAAGACGTGGCTGGAGCAGACCAGTTCAAAATAATGCCAAAGATCTGGCAGCTAGGCCAGCAACTACATGAGCATAGAATGCATTGCATCAATATTTATGAATGAGGAAGTCGGAAATCACGTTTTGCGCTGCTTTTGCTGCTTCTTCTTTAACGCGGCTACGTGTATTGGGGCTTATTAGCTGCAGGATGTCGCCTGGCGGCGGCGGCGGCGGCAACGGCGACGCCTACTTTTTGCCCAGACACAGCCAGACAGACAGACATAGAAAGAGTGAAAGAGAGAGAGATGCAGACAAAGTCCAGACCTCAATAGTTCAGACATCGTCGACATGAATGAAATACTCGTAATATCATGTTTTCCTTTTATCATTTTTTTCCTCTCTTTATTCTCGTGAAGCCAACGCTTGAATCAAACGGTTAACGGGCTACGCGACGATCATTTCAATTAGCTGGCAACTTTGGTCAATTAATTAGCTGGGCGCTCAATTGGTAAACGGAGTTGGGTTCATGATGGTTGAGCTAATTGTATTAGCAATGCCGGATGGAAACTTATCAACTGCTGATCACTAATGATCGTGTGGCTGAAGGACTGCAGAGCGTAGTAATCAATTATGATATGTTTGCATCTGGGAACTATAAATTAATGCAGTTTGGAATAAATAATCAAGCGATCTTTAGATTCGATCGAGTAGATTAGTTCTAGATAGAACGCAATTACGAACAGTATTTCCGCAAATACGAATACAAATCAGTCTTTAGCAAATAAGAAACGAATCTTTCCACATAATTGATCTTGTATGTAAGATCAGCTAGAACTATCGTATAACTGCTAAGCTATGTAGTTCAATTAATGTGATCTCAGATGATTATATATCATATAGCTTGCAATTCGAATATTTCTCTTCATTTCAATTAGTATGTATTTTACTCTCATGATCAGCTCTGCACAAATTGGCCAATCTGATGCGCACATTGCAATCATTCAGGGACTGCTGTACAAGTTCAGCTGAGCAAAGTTCAGAGAGCTTTTTCAGTTTTGCCGACATCTTTAAGTTGGCGAAAAACCAAACCGTGGCAAGCCGAAAGCCGAAAACGAAGCGAACGATCTGCCAAACGATCGCAGGCAAATTTTCGTATACTTTTTTTTTTTATTTTTGGCTAAGGAAAAACCTGATTTACCGTTGAGTGCAGACGCGTCTCAAACATTTCCCACGCTGGCCGTGAGCAAAAAGTAAAAAATTCCCACGACTCCAAATTTGTATATATAGGAGATATCTATATATATATATAAAGTGGATGCTTGACTATTTTCGGCACAAAAAAAAACCTGTAACAAGCTACAATAATTGCAACTGCAGCATCGATGAGTAAACTATCAAAGGGGCAGCCACAGCTGCGGGTGGAAAATAGACAAAAACAAAAAAAAGCAACAAATATATGTGAAAATCATGCAGGTGTCATAAAAATAGCTGAGGTAGCACTCAAATTGCTCAGATGGGCCATTGTTGGCCAACTTCATGTAACAGATCAACGATGAAGATCACAAGACTGACTGTAAATTGATCGTTTGAAATCATTTGTGTGTTGAGTGATTGTTAGATCGGAATTTGAAGTGCCTCACAGATCTCTGAAGTGTCATTATAACAAGAGCTTTAATGATTTATAATAAGCTATAAGTGAGCTTTCGTGGATTAATTTGGAGAAGTTGAGCTTTGAGAATATAAATTCATGCATATAGGCATACAACGAACAGCATTTATATTTATATACGTTTTAACTAAAAGCTCTGTAAACAACAGTTGAACTTTATTTACATGTCAAACTGTTTTCTCAGCAAGTCAACAGAAACTTACTGATAAATCAATTTACGCCTTAAAGTAAACTTTTGTAAGATTTAATTCTTTATCGTGAATGCGTGCATTTATACAGTTACATATATTTTATTATATGTTAATTTGCTTCCCTCCATAAATGGCGCAATTAATTAACATAAATCAACACCGATTTGTTGCATATACAAGAATTTCGCATAGAGCTCAATGTGGAACTTATTTTTTATGGGTGTGAGAATTGCTTGACAAGTGGCAACGCTGGCCGCACAGGTCTGCCCACAAATTGAGTTATGCGCTGCCCACGCAACGCGTATTTTTTTCTAATTTTCCCAGTAATAGGTGTGCGTGTGCATGTGTGTATGTGTGTGTGGGTTCGGGGCGTCTAAAATGAGAGTTAATATGTGGGCTTTTAGTCGGACAAGCCTACAAGTTGAAGCTTAAGCGAAAGCCACACGCCATAGAAGAGTTCACCCACTCAAAAGCTGAGTTCATATGGCAGAGCTCTGTCAATTGACCACTAATACTAGGCCAGTGCCGACGTGGGCCGCACCAATTGATATACTTTGAAATCGATCTACACAGACGATGCCGCCGCCGCCGCCCGCACGCCTTTACTTTAATTGTCAAGCATTTCCGGCAATAATTAAAGAGGCCTTCGCGTTAATTGTTGGCACACGTTCCACAGAGCCAACGCACGTGGGCAACAATGACAATGTAAGCCGACACGTGACCTATAACCTATGACAAACAACAACAGAGAACCGGTGCGTAGGCCGGCAGCGCCGTTGATGTCAATTTCCAAATACAAATTTGTGCTTTTTAGGAGTGAGTGAAAGAGAGTCGGTGTTCGCTCTACAACTTGTTGCTGTTTTACTTATGATGCATGCAAAACCGCTTCCGCTCTGCCGCAGCGGAAACCACTAAAGCGTCAGACCAATTACACATGCTCACATTCGCTGCTCTTCTCTTCCCGCCATCCCATCTCTCGCTCACTCTTACAGTCTGTGTCTAACACAATGCAACTTCAGAAGCCGTAAAAGCACAAATGAGCAAATTGACCATAGAGAACGCGCAAATAAAATATAATAAAGAACGAGAAATAATTGTACAATAAACGACCGACGATAGTCGAGGGCCGGCGAGAGGTCAAAACTATTAAATGTTGCTATTGTTGCTGTTGCAGTTGCTGCTGCAGTCGTACTATGCACTTTTTTATGCGATTAAGCGAAATCTGATGACGCTGCCATGGGATGCATGACAAAGTTATGTGCGTGAGTGTGAGTGAAAGAGTAAAACGCGATAGCAAAAACAAGCATTGCTTGAATGTGAGCAATGTTTAAATTTCCCTGCTGCGAAATTTCCCTTGCCAGCGCGACAGATGAAACAGTGCATTGGTTAAAAGTCCCTGTTTGGCTTCAGCTAAAAATATTGATCACACCTCAAGGGTTCAATGACTGTCACAACATTGCCTCAATCTATCAAGCACACAGACACGCACACACACTGTTGCATTTTTATATAATTAGCTGTCGCGAGGGTGTCCAAGTCAAATTTTACATGGTTTATTTTTACAAGTCGCGCTGTTTATGAATCTTGTCTGTTATGTGTTTATGGATATATGTCTGTGTAGGGATTGTAGGTGGTGTTGGTGTATAGAAAGGGGCTTTTTGGTTGTTTTCTATATGCGCAGCGAAGCATGCGACCCCTGGCAAGAAGCACCGCAACGCTCAAAATAGCAAGTGGAGCCCCGTTTCAGTTGAAGAAATATACATACGTCTGTATATATATAAATAAAGTATGAAAATAACATAAACTATATACATACATACATATACTCGAAAAAGATAAGATGGCTGACTTGGCTCTCTTCCGTTTCATTTTGTTGTTGTTTATCGAAGCGTTGCAATTGTTGCTACGTTTGACGAGAAAGGGCTAGCGAACAGTTACATGCATATACGCACACATACATACATATTTCATTTCCTCACACATATGTGAGAAGCCGGCGCACTTGACTGCACAGCAGCGTTGCAACTGCTGCTTGTCTACGATTCTCTTAGACCACTTCAGCTGCTGCTGCTGCTGTTGCCTCTTAGTAATTAAATCACTCAAGCGCAACAAGAGCGAATGAGATAGATAGGCTTAAGCACGCGTATAATAGACCGAGACAGCTGAAGAGCTTACACATCATTATTATAGAATTATAGCAATGCCTTTGAGTTTGAGTAGATAATAATGCAAGTGGGTTTTTATTGTTTTATCACGTAATTATTACTTGGAAAAGCTCAACAACTGTACGTGAGCCGGCGATCGTTCTCACTTAAGCGCCGATTTCGCCTCCTCGCCTCCTCGCCTCCTCGCTTGCTCGCCTAAGCCTTGCGAATTTGCATTGGCATTGTTCTCTTAATTGGCATATTCTTTCCAGCTGTTCCATCATTCTAAAATTGGTTCAGCTAATAGACGCGCAACATATCTAAAGTCTATTCATAATAGTCTATTCATAATTATGCATAAAGAGCTTAAGCTGCGAACAGCTGCGAAATAGCCGTAAAATTTAGTTGCCCCAAAATTGATTGAGCCCAGCTTTATTAAAATGCCAACGCCACAAAATATGTAGAAAAACTGAAAACATGACAGCGAAACAAGAATACGAGCCCAAAATAAAAACCCAGCCGATGAACGGCTGAATGTGGATATTTTGTTTTGGACAACCCGTAGGCAGGTAACTATCTATCTAGCGCTTAATTTATCAGCCCTGTTGCTCGACCAGGGCGTAGATAATTGCTCTACGTTGCCTTTTGCGTGAGTTAATGGCTGAGAGAAGGAATGGAAGGCAGCTGTCCCGCATCTTGGCCGTCGCCTTACCTGTTGCTACCTGGCCAGCTGTGTTGCGACACCCAAGACGGTTTTATCTATGTATCTATGGGGTGTACAACTATTATCTATGTGTCTGGCAAACTGTTAACAATATTTCTTTCTAGATATGCTCGCCTATTGCAAGTGCCCAGCCGTTAGGCTGGTTCATTAACTGATAAACAATGGAGAGAAAACATTAAACAACTATATAGGTCACTATGATAAATAATAACACAAGCATTTTATAATATGTTTAAATATCTTTCCATTTAGCTAATTGATTATAGCAGAAAACTTGCATAGCCTGTGAAAGCCTGCGCCGGAAACATAAATAGTTGAAGGTTACATAGACTCGCATTAAACAATGTTGTGTTTGCCGTGAGAGGGCAAAGCATTTAAGCGTGTTAATTTGTATGAGAGAAAAGTTGTAGTCGTAGTCATAGTTATAGTAGTTGAAAGTTCTGCGCATTCGCAATTGTTTAACTGTGTTATCTGCACAAATGGCTATCGGCTTGACCACAAATAAAACTACAAACATATCTTTCCGATTGTGTGTATGTGTGCTGCACTGTCCACAAGCTTTGATGGCTGACGCATGTGATTCATGAGATCATAGGCAAAAGAAATGAGCGAAGCAATTGAAAGTTGTGCGATTTATATTTAACATACACACACACACACACACACGCATATGTACATGAGGGTGTGTGTGTACGTGCGTGCTTGGTGGAGTTTGAGAAGCACTGCTGAGCAAATATTTGTCGGCGCGTAACAAATAAATGAAGCCCACAGAATGCATTTGAAATTTGAGTGAAGTTGGCAGCGCCAACAGCAATAGCAACAACAAAAGTAAACCGTGAGAAGCTCGAGTAAAAGCAGATAAACCAAAGCCAAAGCCAAAAGCGAAGACTGTGTCTATGGCATGCCAACAGGCAGGCAAACAGCAGAAGACACAACAACAACAATAACCGCTAACAAAGTGTAATAGAGGAAAAAAAAACAAAGGCAACAAATACTACAATAATAACAACAACAAGCAGCTGAGTCCAGGCAGCAGCAAACAAAAAAAAAACAAAAAACAAAGTAATTTCATTGATTACCGATACGCAGCGCAAATGCCGCACGTTCAAAACGAAATGGAATAAAATTGTAGGGAGCAGAAAGAGCAAGAGGTAAGTCTGAAAACGCAGTTACAGCTCGCCGCAAGCCACCGACCTCTTGCCCAAAAGCTCACTCTGAAGCTTGTCTTCTGCCTGCTCGTTTTTAGTTGTCGGCGTCGACGTTGTTGTTGCTTTGCTTTGCCCAAGTTGCCGACGGCTCAAACGGCGCTTCGCGTACAAATCCAGCCACAACAACACAACAACATCACTCTGCAACTGCTGAATGGGGCATTTGGCCAGACTCGTTGGGCTAGTCGAGGGACGCAGGGGGAGGGGCGTGGTGGGCAGCCGTAATGTATGCGTCATTGGCTTGGGGCTTGGTTTGGTATTTCTTTCATTCTACTTTATTTCTTCTGTTGCTTCGCCTCCTATCACATAGAACAAGCGCTGAGAGAGTGCGCGAGCCAAGAGAGGCTTTTCCAGCTGCAGCAACAGCAATCAAAACAAAATGCCAAAAATTGAGCACCGCAATCGCTGTGAGATATGTAAACATAATCCCGTCGTGTGCTATAGGCTATGGTACGATTGTTATATATTTTAGAAAAAATGAAGTATGAAGTTTGCAATTTCCTGTTAGTTTTATTATTTTTCGTTGATGAGAGATCAACAGACACTTCCGGTGAAGGAAGGAAATCGGAGGCAAGTTTATGAAAGTATTTGAAGCTGATTTTTGTATACTTACGACAAATTTGTCATGCATATTCAATTGATTCTAATAGAATTTCTGCATCGCTATTTTAAGCTTCTCTAATTTTAAATGTTTAACTGGGAGTTACTTATATCGATTCCTGTGAATGCAAATTCTTGGAAGTAACAGAAGTAAAGTTCTGTTAAATAGCTTATTGCAGGCATATCTTGGGCTCATCCATTAATAAAGGAAAACCAACAAGCATTAGATTGCCCTTTATAACAAAAATGAGTTTCCGCGTCTCATTTTGAGACACACGCGACTTGCCTTTTGTTTAAACGATCTCAAGAGGTTTTTGCTGTGAGTTTTATGACTGATCTTTTTATTTAAAGAGAAAAAACGCTAATGTATTCAGTAACTCGCAAATGCTTGTTGTTGTTTTTTGTTTTTGACTTAAAATGTATTTATTTATCTTTGCCGCATTCATTAACAGCAGACACACACACAGCCAAGCATATTTTAATATTATGTGGGAAATGTTTCAAGATATGCAAAAATGAATTCAAGTAGCTTTTGCCATGAATTATTTATATAGTTCAAGTCAGATTTTCGCACGCTGCAATTTAAATTAAATCATGTTTAATTTTTGTACTGTACTAACCGAGTCCGAAGCGTTTCTTGATTTTCTTCAGCAAATGCATTTTCTTTTTGCTGGACATTTTGTCCTTGGGACTCATCAAAAGTTCGCTGTTCTCCATCGCCAAAACGTGTGCAGCGGCCGCCGCGGCATTTAACTGATGATGATGATTGTGCTGATGATGATGGAGTTGTGGCTGCTGCTGCTGCATATAGTTGACTGGTATATCCGACAGACCCATTTTGAACGGATTTTTTCAAAAATTTGAACGAAAACAAACTAACGGACAAAATGCGCTAAAAGCTAAAAAGCAAGAACCGAAAACGTTGCGTGCTTGCAAACTTTTCTTTTTGTTTTATTTGGCATAGAGTCTATTAAACATTTAAAACATTTTGGTAATTTGTTGATTTATTGTATTGTTTGCAACGGCACAAACAAACGCGAACGAACAACAAACGCGAACGAAACGAAGACGAGATGGAACGAAGCGAAACAAACCAACGTGTGCGTTAGCCTCGACGTTTATTTTCAAACTGAAACTTCTTTGCAGCGCCAGCCAACGAGCAAAGTAAAAAGGCTGCACAGCCAGCGTCGGCGACGGCGTTAACGGCGGCGTCAGCGCCAGCGTCAGCTGACTAGCGATGCAAGCGTGAGAACAAGAGCAACAAACCAGACGATATGCACGAAGAAACTCGTGTCATTTGACCTTCAATTGAGCTCTTTCTAAAAATTCTTAATATAAAATTCAGATTTTGGCTACTAGTAAGTAAGAGAAAGAGAGTAAAAATTTTGATTAAGCAAACTGTAGCTGTAGTCAATTTATGGTATATACATAACTACAACTCATGCCTTAGCTATTCAGCTCAAATGCTCTAAAACACATCTCTAGCTGAGAGGATGAGCAACGTGAGAGAGCACGGCGCAGGCAACAACACCGACGCAGCTCTACTTGCAGCTGTTTCTTATTTACTATGGTTTCGCTTTTGTGCCTGCGTTCGCGTGTATTGAACCTCCCTTATAATTTGCTCAATATTGTTGTTGTTGCTGTTCCTGTTTGATCGTTGTGCGCACCTTGATAGCCGAATGGTGTTCAGTGTTATTGTTGTTGTTGTTGGGTTTGCTGCTGCTGATGGCGGCTGTTCTAGGCCAGGTTTGTTAGCCGCCTGCATTTGACCAAGCTGCTGCTCTTATGCTCAGCGAAGACGCCGCTAACTGTTTTGCGGCACTTTTTTGGCCAAAGTTCAGTAAAGTTCAAGACATTTTTTTATTTTTGCTGGGTACCATGGGGCGATAAAAGGTTTGTTGGCTGCCCAAAGTTGAGTGTTAATACGCCAAATTTTACTGGAATAGTATGTAAACTGTTTTGCTCCTTCTTTTTAAGCGTTATTTTTTAATTATTATGTGTTTCTGGTTATGGACTTTGAACTTGGTAAAGTTCATTGGCGAAAGTTGCTTTTGTTTAAATAGTTTAAAAATAACTGAAACAGATACTAATGAATGAGTTTATCTAACATCATTTTTTTGCCTGTCTTTAAACTTAAACTTAAGGTTTTTTCTATGTCTTAACCAATTCTTAAATGAATTATATTTCAAGCAATTTCCGTTAGTAAAATCAAAATTAAAAGAATAATTCGTGTGTATTTTATATGGAATTTCTCAAAAAATTCACTAACTGAGAGAAAATTAATAATTTCTGCTATTTTTTATTGTATAACTTTCTTATCTGAGCTTTAAGCAATATCGAAAGCTCAAATATACCCAATACTGATTTTTGTATTTCTCTTTTCAAAGCTGATAAAAATATTTCGCAATATTTGCTAATTGTGGGTGCTTTTTATTGCATTCGCATAAGAGACTAAGCTGTGGGAAGTCCCCTCGGGAGTAGAGTATTGTAAAATCTATTATTGTAAAATTTCTTATCGTTCGTCTAATCGATTATTATGGAACAGTTTATAAATCAGATATTGATAAGACGCTGTTGAATCAGGGGAGTTCCTATGGAATTCTCAATTACCATGTAAAAAAATATATATATGTATGTACATATATATTCTGTAATAGCATCATATATGTATATGATATCATCACAGTCTAAAAATGATACATATAACATTTTCGTTTGGCATTTACATTAAATGCTGGCTTAGAACAATTCTCTACAGATATTGATTGAAATTGGCAATGCACGGTACGGGTTTTAGAATAACTATAGAGCGCTGGAAAACCATATGACATCGGATAAACAATAGAACCTTGAACCCAAAGGCCACAAAACGAAATGATGACAATTGTCAAGCCAAAGGACAAATGCCAAAACGAAGAAGCAGGCACAAGGCGAGGCAAGACGACGACGATGTAGAAGAAGGTAAGGAACCTTAGACCAGTCAGCAGATGTTTTCAAATGATCGTGGGAGAGATCGTCGTTACGAGCAACTCTATAAAAAGAAACAAAAAGAGACGGAAGATCTATATAGACAGGGAAGGGAGTATATTTTTGCAAATCGGCACACACACGCACAGCCAAGTAAAGTAAAATTTCTAAATTTAAACATAAACTACTTGGAATATTGCACACAGCAAAAAATGCAGAATTATCTCCCCCAGGCAGGCAGACACTGAGAAACATATGGGGGCAGCTGCCGTTGGGGGCGCCTGCTTACACTTGGCAAAAAGAAGTCTTAAGAAGTTTTAGCATAAATTGCTTTTAAGTTTTATCAAAGAGTAACTCAACAAAGTGCTCCTCAAATTTATAGCAGAAAGATCGACAAATCGAAAACTACTATATACAGTTTAAAAATTTGAAATGAGTGTCATCAACCAAACATTATTCTCATCTGTAATTTAAAGACAATATCACTCTCAAGCAATATCACTTCATAACTATTTCGCCAAGTGTATGATCAAAATTATATAAATATACTTTGCATATATGGTTAATATTATACATATGTTTGGCCTGGTGGAGGAGCCTTATCAGGGACAGACAACTGGCGCACGTCCGCCACGTGTTTGTCAAGCCTCAGCAAAGAGCCATGCGGAAACCCAATGCAGCGCCGTGCATATGATCATCATGTGAGTGCCGAGGCGTTTCAGGGATAAAGGAGTTGAGAGAGGTAACAATTTACACCTGGTTTTTATTTTTGGTCAGCGAGCAAACAAACAAACATACTGAAAACCCCTTTCAATGCAAAAATGCAGCCACAGATGCGAACGATCCGCACGATATATGTACATGTTTATATATATATATACATATTCTTTTTGTTGGGGGTAGGTTTTTCGATTTCTGCACTACTTTTTGTCTGTGGTTCCTGTTTCGACAGCGTGTCCTTTTTCTGCTGTTGCTGCTATTGCTGCTATTGCTGTTGTTGTTTCAGTTTTGGCCAGGCCCAGCGACAGCAGCTGTATTTCCTTGCATTTAAGATGGAACGCGCGCCTGCTGCCAGCCAGGATGCTGAATATGCATTTCCCACTTTAATATCAAAATTTAAATGCTTTTGCTGTCGGTCCGATTGCCCGACGGTCTGCCTGTCTGCTGATCCTTTCCGATCAGGCGAATTGCATCTGCTGTCAACGTATGTAAAAGCGTTCACCAGACATCGCTGTGGCCGGCAAAGCAATTATTATCCCTCATCAACAGTCCTCGGCAGCGCAGACAACAGTTGTCCACATATTTAATATGAGTAGAGACAAATACTAAAAAAAATATATAAGAAACCAGGATCAGCGCTCTACTAATGCGAATGTTCCTAAAATGGACACTTCCACATAGCTTTAAGCTTCCGAAGGACAGCCGCAGCAGCTGTTCAAGCTGGCTTTTATGTAGACTTTAATTACAAACTATTACTACTATTACTTAAAACTATTTAGATCTTGCTAAAAGCCTATTTCTTGTTCGTTTTAAAGCTGAGATCACATCGTATATATTCATAATACTGTCTTCGGGATGCATTTGCTAAATGGTTTCCCGAAGAGGTTCATCTAGGCTATAGTGCGATCTGATCTTAGTAGTTTTACTAGATTTGCCTTGCTCTTTAGCTGTCGAAATTAAACTGAAACTGAAGTTGAAGAGTAAAATAATTTAAATAAATATTAATTTAATTTTAATATTACAAATTAATCTACAAATCGTATTTTATTGAATTAAGTAAACTGATCAAAGGTTCACATTTGCCAGTCGGATACAGTTGAATTGAAAAGTCTTCATACGCTCCATGATGATATGACAATCGTTATATTTTTGTTTACGATTCGCTGACTTTCTTTTACATAATAATGATAAATCTGTACAGTACTTTGTTAGACAAATAATTTATTTCCCCCAATCTAGATAAAATGTTATCTTTAAATAATTTGTGTAAAATATCTTATATCATATCTTACACCAATAAAACGTTATAATGTTTATCTAAATTATTAAGTTTCAGCCCCAGCATAGCTAAACTTTCAAGGACAACTAACTGGAGCATGAAATAGATATAAAAAATTCTTTATTAAATTGTTGGCAATCGAAATTAAATCTAATTAGCAGCCTGCCCAAACAAAAAATATATTGACTGAAAAGTAGTTCCGTTTCGATATCATTATTAAATAAGCGTTCAAGAGGTTTATAGATAAGCTAGGCATAGATATGATATGCTATAGAGCCATTTAACTCAAATGATAAACTAGGCATACAAAACTTTTTAATGAATGTTATCGCAAGCTAATCGATTTTTTTTATATATATTTTAATAAACCCTGTTCAACGACAACGTAGAATCGTGTGGGGAAGTCAAAAATTGATGCAAACAATTTAAATATTTGATATTTCTTCTGCTTATCGACGAAGGCAGCTGGATAAGCGCAGCTGTAGAAGGTAAAGCAAACCTCATTCGTTTATCTTCGAACTCTGATCAATCGAATCGAACGGAACTCGGGAGATGAAAAGTGTAACAAATATCCCAAAGAAAAATGTTGCCCAAAGCGTGTTTAATTAGAAAACGACATATGCAAAGGATCTCGAGGATCAAATATGATAGAACGAGAGCGAGAAAGAGAAAGAGAGAGCAACAGTAACTCTCTGAGAGAGCAACTGTTGTGTATTGTATACAAATATAGAAAACTAATCCAGTCTTAAGCAAGGAAACGAAAGAAAGAAAATTACGCAAACACTTGAGAGCGACAGCAGCAGTGGGCCTTACACTATGAGAAATTTGTGTGTATAAAAAAAAATGTATTTGATTATATACAACACATTATTTTAACAAAAAAATTGCTAAAAAGCTGAAAAACTAACAGATTGTTGTATCGAAAATTTTAGATTCTTACAGAAAAAATAATTAATTATAATGTTAATTTTGTTAATTATGTTTGAATATCAATTTTAATTATTCTAATTAATTTGAGTATTTATTTATTATTTTATTGTGTTTTAATTTTTTTTTTTTTTTTCATTTTAATTATGCAAAATTTATAAGTTATAAAACATTAAATGTTTTGATATACATATTATTATTATAAACAATTGTAGTTAATAGCTTCGAAGCCATTATTTTGATTTAAAATAAAATATATACATTATATTATTAAAACTAAGTAAATAATAACAATTGATAATTAATAAAATGAATTTTTTTGATTATAAATAAATTGTTGAAGAAATTAGATTACAGTTCCAGCAACTATCAATTCCTTCTATGTAGCCCCGAATTTTGTTGCTGTGTGCACACATGTTTATATGCTATGTATAGGAAACAATCTATATATAAAAACGATCTTTTTTGGTGCTGTATACCTGCGACTGCGACTGCAGCAGTTGTGCTGCTTGGCGGGACGGGGCAGGAGTTATATGCGTATATACTAGGTGAGGGTGAAACCGATCAAAATCTAGCGTTTTTTTTTCATTTTGGGTTTGCGCGCCGTCACTTCCTTTTGCAGGCGAGGCGCAGGCGCAGGCGCATCCGCATACGCTAATCAAATATCAGAAACGCACATCCCGAAAATACCCGCCAAAATACACAGCGCGAAAAATCAACATATGTATAGAGAGCGGGAATAAATGGGAAATGTAAGCCTTGTGGCCCGTTAGCAAATGTGGAAAACTCGTCTATTTGGCAAGCCATATTTGTAGATCGATGCCCAGCGAGTCCTTGAATCGTTGCTAGCCTTGTTTTTGGAAACTTTCGACATTTTAGTATGGAAAAACTCGCGTATTTGCCAAGTCATATATAGTGGTTGAGTTCCATATGAGTCTGGCTTCGATGCATGCCCATTGTGGTGGTTCTTTGTTTCGGACAGGGTCAAAATACTATGCCGGTTTCTGCTACCTGCCTATACTCTTGCATTTTTACTTATTGGTGTTTCTATTATCCTTCGGTGTCCCTTGCTATTCTGCTTTTTCCTACAAGCTGCTTTGTAAGAAATCATTGCCATAAACTCAATAATTTATTGTCCACCGGCTGCAAAGAAATCAAAAATAGTTGCTGGTGTGGGGGTAAAGAATCCTCAATTGTAATCAGGTAACAGTGCAGGTAACTGGACTTGCCACCTGTAACTTGAAATCCTTGCATTACGTCAACGTTCGCGCCCATCTATTGATAAAAAATACTGTTTGCATAGCCGTGTGAGAGTTTTTAGAAACTCCTTCAGATTTTTGACTTTCTGTACCTCTAAGCTGCTTAAGGATTTGATATCCTTATTGCATTGAGACAGGTTTAGCCTTTTCATAAAGGCTGGAAAGGATACTTGCACGCATTGTACAGGTGTTTTG
The DNA here is from genome assembly GCA_035045845.1 of Drosophila buzzatii. Taxonomy (NCBI): domain Eukaryota; kingdom Metazoa; phylum Arthropoda; class Insecta; order Diptera; family Drosophilidae; genus Drosophila; species Drosophila buzzatii. Next base: position 383,399 of record JAWNOS010000488.1, read on the forward strand.
TTAGGTAAAAGGTGTCTTTGTAGCTATAAGACATACATAAGTATCTCATTTAATTCAGTTCAATGATAATCATTGCAATTATTGGGAATTATATCTTTTTCGAGGGGCCCAATTTAAATTATAGCCGATATGTTAACCTAATTGTTGGGCCCAGCAATCAGCGCTTTATAAGAACTAAGAGCGGCAGTTCGCCAAACCTATTAGCATCTAAGAGAATTTTGTAAAGAGATTGCGCTCTCCTTTTCTAACGTTCATTCGTTCTCCCACGCAACGGCGCAGTCTGATCGGCCGGCTCGCGTAGATCGAACGTGTGCATATTTACTTTCGCTTGTCAAAAAGAAACGTTTTCTTTAACATACATATTTACCTACACATGCATACTCGCATCTAATAAACAATTAAGACTCGCTGATCAAATTGTGTTTTTAATTCAAAGCTATACGAAAAATCTCGATAGCTCAACATTTGGTGACCCCGACGTGAATCAATATAAACATATAAATATATAAATATACATATGTGTACATATATATATATCTAAGTTTCGTAAATACATACATATTGTCGTGCACATATGCCGTTTATATAGCAATTGCCTTTTTACCGCTACTTCTTGCAAAGTCGCCAGACACTCTTTCGTTTCGTTTTGCAATACAGTGGTGTCCGTAAAAACTGTGCGTATAAACTTATTTCTACAGACATACATATGTACATATGTGCTCATCAGTTGTAACTTATTCGTGTACATACAAGTAACAAGTGACAAGTTAATAAACAATTAATAGCAACTAATTTCGGAACTGTGAGTTTCTATAACTTCGCACTTATACGTCGATTAAGCGTGCATAATCTCAGTGCAATTACATGCTTGCCGTTAATTCTGTTGTTGTCATTGCACTCATTCGGTTCGGCTGCAATACTATCGCGTCCATAATAACGTTGCCAGTGCGCACTAATCATACGGATGCAATAATTGGCTGAAATAATAGTGGCATATAATGGAATTAACTAAACTCTGTGCTGTGTTTAGTAAAATAGCTCAGAATCTGAGTTTTGCGCCTGTGCAATCTCCGCATATCAGCAACTGTGAACTCTATCGGTAATTCTCTTGTGCTTTACTCATCATGGCGAGTTTAAATGCTACTACAGTTGCGCCCGAAGAGCGAGCGAAATTTTATAAGCTCAAAGTCAAATCTGTGTTTGAACGCGTAAAAAGACTGCAAGCCAAGGTTGATTCTGATGCTCTTGCCGATCACAGTGACAGCACTTTAAACATTCTTTTGGAGCATATTGGTAAGCTAAGCAATTCTTTTAGTGAAGCCCATGAAACTCTAGAGGAACTTGACTTTACTGAGATGGGCAGCGATTTACGCGGTGACTTCGATGACTTAATAATGGTCATGCAGTCAACCATAATGTCTGAAATTCAAGGTCGTACCGCTGAAATGCCCCATAGTTCCACGTTTAGTAGACCGATGGTCCCTACTCAAGTTCCCGCTCACAAGGTACATTCCGCACCTGCACTGCCGCCTTTAAAGCTGCCTACGTTCAGCGGTGGATATGCCAATTGGGCTGATTTCTACTCAATGTTTTCAACAATCATTGATATCAGGCCAGAAATCAGCAACATGGAAAAGCTTCAGCATCTACGGTCTTGTCTGGATGGTGCAGCGTTGGATACAGTTCGATCTTTGGAAATTTCTAACGACAACTATACGATGGCCATAAAGCTATTGAAACAAAGATATGATAACCGACGTTTAATTTTTCAAGCCCACATCGTAAAGATCTTAGGGCTAAAAAGGGTAGAAAATGGATCCATAACCAAGCTGCGAGAATTGTCCGACAGCTTCAATGTACATATGCGTGCACTCAGTGGCCTGGGCACAACAGAACAGATAGCCAGTGCCATCATTGCTCAGGTGCTGTTACAGAAGCTTGATGTGGCCTCACAAGCTAAATGGGAAGAGAAATTGGAAGATACAGAGATGGCGTCCCATATACCTGCATATGAAGAAGTGGCCTCTTTCCTTGAGCTTCGCTGCCGCACTTTGGAATCAATGGAATTTTCTCTAAATAACTATTCATCCAGTAAGCAGGTGAATTCTAGCAGTAAATTGACCAACAGCCGGTCCACATTTCTTGTAACAGACCACAGTGCACACAGTTGCGGTTTTTGTAATGATCCTGAGCATACAATCTACAAATGCTCAAGATTCGCAAACCTATCGCCTACTCTTCGTCTGAATGAAGTCAAGAAGGCTGGGCTATGCTTAAATTGCTTGAAAGGCGGTCATCAGTCGAGACAATGTGGCTCGCGTAGTTGTCGGGTCTGTGGAGTCAAGCATCATACGCTTCTCCACCTTGGCAACTCCAGCACATCGCAGGCAGTAACTCCGTTCCATCAGCAATCCTCATCATCAGGGATGCAGATCACTCCTACTCAGCCCTCAGCTCCGTCCACTACTCTCTTGGCTCAAGATCTGAACAGCGATGTTGCGCTCCTGGCTACCGCAGTGGTTCTGGCCAAGAATCGGTTTGGCGAACTTGTTCCTTGTCGTGCACTCTTAGATTCAGGCTCCCAGGTTCATCTTGTTACAGCCAGGTTTGCCAATCTGCTACAACTTAAGAGATCAAGATCATATGCTTCTGTACGTGGCTTAGGCGACTCCAATTTTGGCACCGATGGAAGCACCATTTGCCTCACCTTGCAGGCTCACGCATCGGAGTATGCGACTAGCATAACGGCCATGGTAGCAGCAAATATAACTGGCAGGCAGCCCAGTTCTAATATAAATACAAGCAATTGGAGTATACCGCAGAATATAGTCTTGGCAGATCCAGCTTTCGATAGGCCACAGCGAATAGATTTGCTTATCGGAGTCAGCCTTTTCTATGATTTGCTCTGTGTGGGTCAAGTCAAGTTGGCGCCTGGGCTTCCACTGCTGCAGAAGACTCGTCTTGGTTGGGTTGTATCGGGGGGCAAAGCTAGCGGCCACAATTCCACACTAATAGCTTCAAAGACGCCTTCGGATCCAGGTCCAGACTCCGCTACTGATATCCAATTGGACAGTCTCGTTCGTCGTTTCTGGGAGACTGAGAGCTGCAGCGACCCTGTCGTAAACATTAGTAAGGAGGAATCAGATTGCGAAGCGCATTTTGTGAGGCATTACAAACGATTGCCCAGTGGCCAATATTCAGTACGCTTGCCTGTTAAGCTTAATTACGAGCTTCTTGGAGAGTCTTATCAGCAAGCGCTGCGGCGGTTTCTTAATCTGGAGAAGAAATTGAATCGCTTGCCTCATATAAGGTCTCAATATTCAGCGTTCTTGGATGAGTATTCTGAGCTGGGTCACATGTCACGTGTTCCTCGCAGCTCATTTCATCAATGCAGATATTTTCTTCCTCATCACTGCGTTTTGAAAGAAGATAGCTCAACTACCAAACTTCGAGTCGTCTTTGATGGATCAGCAGCTACATCAACTGGTTATTCGCTGAACGACATTCTAATGTCAGGTCCTGTCATTCAGCCGAAAATGATCGACATATTGCTGCGTTTCCGGTCCTATCCAGTTGCACTCACCGGTGATATTTGCAAAATGTATCGTTGCGTGAAGGTGCCTGAGCCAGACAGCTATCTGCAATGCATTCTATGGAGGAATTCACCAGATGATGAGTTAGAAGTGTTCAAGCTTGATACGGTCACATATGGCACAAAATCTGCGTCATTCTTGTCTGTGCGTGCCATGCATCAGCTCGCCATAGATGAAAGGGATACCTTCCCAGTCGGTTCCGAGGCATTACTTCGCGATTTCTATGTCGACGATTTGATCTCTGGAGGAAATTCAGTCGAAGAGGCAAGACGTGTCATGCAAGAAACAGCTGGAATATTGGCATGTGGCCGGTTCAAGTTGCGAAAGTGGTGTTCAAGCCATACCATGGTGCTGGACGGCGTAACAGAGTGCGACAAGGAATCACTCTTAGCTTCAATGATGGCAGCGATTACTAAGACACTTGGCCTCGCATGGGATCCATCATCTGATCAACTTTTGTTCTCATATGCAGCTATGGATTTGACCACTAAGCCATCCAGGCGTTCTGTCCTCTCGTCTATTGCTCGGTTTTACGATCCCCTCGGACTGGTCGGCCCAATAATAACAAAGGCTAAAATTTTCTGCAACAACTCTGGAGGCATAAACTTGATTGGGACGAGAGCTTCCAGCAGATTTCACACTGCATGGCTGGGCATCTGCAGTAGCTTTGGCAACGGTCTGAGGAGTGTCTTTCCCAGGTTGGCATTGGTACCAGGAGAAAAGGTTGAGGTCCATGGATTCTGCGATGCCAGCATCGAGGCGTACGGAGCCTGTATCTATATTGTATCCAAAGGGCAACATAGCACCAGCAGGTTACTTTGTTCAAAGTCTCGAGTTTCTCCATTGAAAACGCTCACGATTCCCAAATTGGAGCTATGGGGGCAGAGTTGCTTGCACGTTTAATGGATCAAGTGGCTCGTTTAGGAATTTTCGAAGGGGAATTTCACTGTTGGTCCGACTCTACTGTGGCGCTATCTTGGATTAATGACGAGCCCGGGCGATTTAACGTTTTTGTTTCAAATCGCATCGCCACGATACAGGATCTACATCAACAATGGAATGGCATTACGTACCTACTGTGTGAATCCCGCAGATATGTTATCTCGAGGTTCAGCCCGCTGAGTTGAACACATCGTTACTTTGGTTCAGCGGTCCTGATTTCATTTGTAAGCCCACCTCTCAATGGCCAGTCCTATCGCTTCCAGAAAGAACTTCACTTGAGCGTCGAAGGACCGTTCTACTTGTGAAAGGCCCAGTCCATGACGCTTCCATGGACTGCAAGTATGCTAATTCGTTTAGTCGATTGCAGCGTATTTTTGATACGTATCAAAGTTTATCAAAAAAGGTATGGTTCAGGATAGAGAAATCGATGGTACTGAATACTTTGCGAATGATTCAACGAGCTCATCTCTCGGACGACATTGAGCACTTCGAACTAAGGGAATGGTTGCGCCATCCAGCGTTCTCGCCTCTCTTTCGCCATTTCTTGATGAAGTCGGACTGCTACGTGTAGATGGTCGCCTCAAAAACTCTACTCTTAACTTTGATAGTCGCCATCCAATTATATTGCCCAGAAGTCATCCAGTAACTCGAGCCATTGTCATGCATTACCATCAGCGAAACTTGCACGCTGGGCCCCGAGCGGTACTAGCTCTGGTTCGTTCCCAATATTGGCCAATCGGTGGTAGAAAAACTGTGTCCAGTGTGATACAGAGATGCGTCATTTGCTTTCGCGCAAAACCTCGACTCGTGGAGCACATAATGGCAGATCTACCCAGGGATCGCGTCGAAGGCTGCCGTGTATTTGGAGTGACTGGTGTCGATTTTTGCGGACCGTTCTTTTATAAGCCTGAGGCACGAAATAAGGCTCCTATGAAATGCTACGTCTCTGTATTCATTTGTTTTGCTACGAAGGCTATTTGGTTGGAACTAGTTAAGGATTTAACTACCACGGCATTTTTGCATGCCCTCCAAAGGTTTATATGCACTAGAGGAAAACCAAGTCAAATTTGGTCTGACAATGCCACAAACTTTCTTGGCGCCCGCAACCAGCTTCAGGAGCTGAAGCGTCTATTCCTGTCTGACGCCCACAAGAATGCTGTGAAGGACTTCTGCCTGGCGGAATCAATCGAATGGCATTTCATCCCTCCACGATCTCCTCACTTTGGAGGCTTGTGGGAGGCTGCAGTGAAGACGGCGAAGCATCATTTCTATCGATCAGTTGGCCCTTCTGTCCTAACTTATGATGAGCTTCGCACACTGGTCTGCAACATTGCTGCTGTCATTAATTCACGCCCTTTAGTTTCAATTTCAGAGCACCCAGCAGACTTGGACGTACTGACGCCTGCGCATTTCCTGAACGGTGGTCCTCCTTCATCCTTCAGCGAGCCTAACCTCACGAGGCTCAATTTTAATCGCTTGGATGCCTGGCAGCGCGTAAGCTATCTCCAGCAGGTATTCTGGACACGTTGGCGAGACGAATACCTCAACTTACTACAACAGCGGGCTAAATGGAGAACTTCTAAGTCTGGTTTGGCGGTTGGCGACGTAGTTCTCGTAAAGGATGAGAATCTTCCGCCGCTTAAGTGGCCACTGGCCAGAATAATTGAACTTATCCCTGGAGGTGACGGCGTTGCACGGGTGGCCGTGCTCAAAACTGAAGCTGGCGAGACAAGAAGAGCTACAAACAAGCTGTGCTTGCTGCCCCTTAAGGATTCTGTTTAAGACTAAGTCTTCAACGGGGGGAGGATGTTGGGCCCAGCAATCAGCGCTTTATAAGAACTAAGAGCGGCAGTTCGCCAAACCTATTAGCATCTAAGAGAATTTTGTAAAGAGATTGCGCTCTCCTTTTCTAACGTTCATTCGTTCTCCCACGCAACGGCGCAGTCTGATCGGCCGGCTCGCGTAGATCGAACGTGTGCATATTTACTTTCGCTTGTCAAAAAGAAACGTTTTCTTTAACATACATATTTACCTACACATGCATACTCGCATCTAATAAACAATTAAGACTCGCTGATCAAATTGTGTTTTTAATTCAAAGCTATACGAAAAATCTCGATAGCTCAACACTAATACTAAATAGATTTTGAATTTCAAGGTAAAGGGATTTTATATACGCTGTCAATAAATTTATACAGAAAACTCCTGAATGTGATGAAAATTTTTAGAAAACATAAGTATAAGAAATAGGTATATTCATTAGATTGACAGAATAATGTAATTCAACATGAATAGAGGAAATTTTTCTTTTGCAAAAAATCTGTTAAACAAAAAATATATATGTATATATCTACAAATTATTTTGATTAATAATTCTAAAAGGTTTTTAGTAACGATACTTTTAAATTTTCAAACAAGTCGCGGGTTTTGAATTCAGCGCTGCCACCTATTTGTATTCAGTTTCAAATATCAACTTTCGAAAACTATCGGGAGCACAATTCAGTGTCATCGCTAAGATAAACAGCTGTTACAGTGCGCGTGTATGGGGCTAAAAGAAGGTCACAAACCCCATTGGAATGCGGCAGGTAGTCTTTAATTCCAATTGCCAAATGTGCAATAGGCAATCAAATAACTACATATACGAATTATCAACTATATATTTAGACTCTTCTCTTGGGTTGGCTACACGCAGCTTACTTGCTTTACACATACATATGTACATAGATAAACAAACAACATGCCACACACGGTTGCCAAGTATTAATAATGTACTATGCTATCAAATTGACTTACCAATTTTACCCGCCGACTGTCCCATTTTAATGTATTTAATGCACTTTACACATTAGTAACTAATGATTAGATTATTTTGGTATAAATTTCCACAAAGCATTCATAAACATTTGCGATTTAACAAACAGACAAATTGACGCATTCACGTATACAAATTGACCGTATAATAAGGCGTTCTGTTGTACATCTTATGATTAAATTATTATAAAATTGCGTTTATCGGATTTTTTATCTTTGGGGCCACATTTTTCTTGTATTTTGTTTGGCTGCCGGCAGCTCAATTCGATATATCATATGGCTGGTTCACAATAGATATAAGTATATATCGATTACATATATAGTGTGGCAACGCTTACATGCTGAGATATCGAATAGTTGCGTTTGACAGCTTCGGTTGGTTGAAGAAGAAGCATCAGCAGCAAACCAAAATACGCGATGTGAGAAATAAAAAATATGTTAAAATAAAACATTAACATTTTCAATTTGTGTTATATTATCGTATTAAATTCATTTGCCCGTTTGTCTAATAAATTGTTACAATAGCAGAGACACGGACGGGTCACTCGTGCAGCGCAAAACGAAGGCTAGACAAAAATGGCGGATCCGCTAAGCCTCTTGCGGCAATACAACATAAACAAAAAGGAGATAATCGAGCGTGATAATCAAATTATTTTTGGCGAATTCTCCTGGCCCAAAAGTGTTAAGACCAATTATCTCAAATATGGGTAAATTGTCAATAAATTATTCATTTGAAAGGTTGATAAAATGTTTTCTTTTCTCTTCCATGCTCACGCAATATTTTTGCAGCTCTGGCAAAAAGGGGGCTCCACGCGAGTATTATACACTCGAGTGTCTGCTGTATTTGCTCAAAAATGTTATGCTGCAGCATTCGGTGTATGTGCGTCAGTGTGCCGCAGAAGATATACCCGCCGTAAACCGACCCGATCGTAAGGAGCTACTCGCCTATCTCAATGGCGAGACACCCACATGCGCCAGTATAGACAAAAGTGCACCATTGGAGATACCTACACAAGTAAAGCGTACAGCAGATGGAGATGCGGCAACTAGTGGTGAGACGGCGGCCAAGAAGGCACGCTTCGAGGAGACGCAAGTGCAGAAGGTTCGTGAACAGCTGGCTGCCCGCTGGGACGTTAATCAAAAGGAGACGGCTGTTAACATGGACAACATCAAGTCGCTGTCAGAGACGATGTCAGTTGAAAAGATTGCGGCCATCAAGGCGAAACGTCTGGCCAACAAGCGTACCACAATCAAGCGTACAGACAATGAAGAGGCCATGGGCACAGATCTGCGTGCCATTCTTGATTACGATGTGGATTCAACCAAGGATATTATAAGTCGCGAACGACAATGGCGTACACGCACCTCAATTCTTCAGAGCACAGGCAAGGTGTTTGCCAAGAATATTTTCGCAATGCTGCAGGGCATCAAGGCACGTGAGGAGGGACGCAATCGGCCACAGGCAGCGAACCCAATCAAGATGCCTGAACCGGCACGCATCACCAAGCCACAACCGCAGTTATCACAATACAATCGTTACGATCAGGAGCGTTTCAATCGTCAGAAGGAGGAGACTGAAGGCTTTAAAATCGATACGCTGGGCACATATCACGGCATGTCGTTGAAATCCGTGACAGAGGGTTCATTGGCGCAGCGCAAGGCGCAAGCGAATATGCCTCATGGTGCTGGTGCCGCGCCAGCCGCAAACACAGCTGTGGGACGCGGTCCCAAGGAACTATTGCCCACAGCACAGGCTCGACAACTGCCGGCGAACGGACCACAGAAGCGGCCGTCGCGCACTCCCATTATTATAATACCTTCTGCCAACACGAGCCTTATAACAATGTTAAATGTTAAGGATATTCTGCAGGATTTGCGCTTCATCACAACGGCGGACAAGAAGCTGCAGGGCTGCCAGCGTGAGAGCGAAGTGCTGCTGCATGTAAAAACTCATTTTTTATCATTTCGAGCTCTGTTTAATCAGTGAAAAATTCTTTCAGCGCAAACGTAATAATCAGACGGTCTCGTATCGGGTTGTGGACAATCCCATCAAGCTTAGCCAACAGGATTGGCAGCGCGTTGTCGCTGTGTTTGTCATGGGTCCACAATGGCAATTCAAAGGCTGGCCCTGGGATGGAAATCCCGTTGAAATATTCTCAAAGAGTATGTAACCCCGTCTTGACTTGTAATCAAGTGTTTTATAACCATTTCTTCTGCAGTTTGCGCTTTTCACTTGTGCTTCAGTGAGCTGAAATTGGATGCTAATGTGGAGCGTTGGTCCGTGACGCTATTGCGTCTATCCCAAAATAAAAGGCATTTGGATCGTGCTGTGCTGAGTAAATTTTGGGAGACATTGGACAAGTAAATACCACAAAATATTCAACCAATATTCTATGCTTATTTAATACGTCTTTCCCCTTGCAGATATATGCTTAAGTACAAGCCCGATTTAAGATTTTAATTAATGATGAGCGCGCATTTGACACAGCAACGAACAGCCACGCAAAGTGGAGGATTTCAAGAAAAAACAACATAACAATGTTTATAGAAACCAGTATGTTTTTGTTGTTAGTCAGCTGGTAAATTGATCTGTTCGGTAGTTCATATTCACTTTGTAGTTGACGAACGAGCGCTATTTATTAAGCTTAAAGTTTGTTCAAATTGTACAATAAACAAAAATATATAATTTGTATAATTAGTAATAAAAAACAATAAAAACAAATTATAAGAAAAATTCCTAATTGTTTGTAGACACCATTTTTTATGTTTATTAAATTATGAGCTGTTCGAAAGCTTTATCTTTAAAATTGAACAAGTTAACAAAGTTTTAATAATAATAGAGTGCAAATGGATGTGGTGTCGTTAACGTTTAGGTCTAAACTTTGTTAAGAACAGCGCCTGCAAGTCTCAACAACTTACAGTATCCTCTGCTTGATTTCAATAAATGCAGTAGAAGTTTGAAAGAATATCAATTGGAATAGTGTATCACATATCGAAAGAATTCATTTTGTATTTTTATAAAAACAAAAAACCATTACACAGAATGAGGAAAGATTTAACTAATTATTTATAATATAGCATTATAACAACATAATTAAACAGCGCCCATTTGCAGTATGGGCGTGAAGAGTTTATAGGCCTGCTCTATGTACTTCACAGCTGACAACATTTCGTTAAAGTATGTGTTGACTCGTTCTTTGCATTCTTCCGTTCCGGAGGCTTCGCTCTTGGTGCTTAGGAGCGCAGCAAATCGTTGTGTTAGTCCTTGGAGATGTCCATTGAATTGTTTGCAGAGATGCACAATGCCATCCACTTCGTTGGCAGTGCTGTGATGCGGCTTCACCAGCATCAGTTCAGCTATTTTGTGCAGCTTGCACATTTGCAGGGCGCTAGCTTCACTCAATGCATTGATGCTCTTCTCATAGGTCTGCTCCAGATCCGCAACGGTTGCCTCTTCCGAGCTGAGCCACTTCAGCGATTCTGACCAGTGACTGCAAAGGGAATACCTTGATTGATCTGTGTATTTAATTGTGATTTCTTATGCTCGTACCTAGCCACATCATCGAATTTAATACCAAGCTCAGCGTCAGCTATCGTGGCCATCAAGCGCTCGCCAAGCTCTTCAGCTGTATAATCGCCCTCGCTGTCGCATTCCAGATCTTCCAGTTCCAGCAGCTCCTTGACCTCGCTTATGGTTTCCTGCAAACCAAGTATAAATATTATAATTGTATAATTTATAATTATGTGGAATTTATCTATATTTATCTTGCCTGTAGTTCGCTGAGGGCTTGCCCGCTAACCGCTTCGCGCAGCGTCTCCAGTTTGAGATGGGATTCCTTAGATAGTATTTCCAGTGCCTCGTAGTGCATCAGTCCGCAATAGTTTTCGAAGAGCACATCGAAGCGCAGCTGCGCCTTTCGCTTCTCCAGTTGCAGCTGTTGCAGCGATAGCTCCATTTGATCCGCATCCTTTTTCGCCTCCAGCAGCACGGCACTCAAATTGGGCTTGTTCGCCTCGAGTCCTAATAATTTACGCTTGTTCATCAGCTTGGGATCGTTCTCTTGCAATATATTCATCGTCTTCTTGCCAATGCCCTCAAGCGTGTCCAGACCCGTGTTGAGTACTTTCGAGCCGAGAGTTGTCACCAATCCAAGATTAAATGCAGGAACACTTCCAGCGTCTGGTTTTTCTTGTGCGGAAGTTTCGGCAGTTATTGGCTGCTCTGGTTTCGAAGGCCTGGATGCAGCTTCGGCTGCATTTATGCGCGCCAACTCCTCGGGATCTGGCACGCCAATTATCTGATTAAGGCCCTGATTCACTTGGGTTGTAATGTTGCCCAGGCCCTCGGTGGCGGTGCTCAGCACAGAGCTTAGTTTGCCGCCCCATAGGCCCCAGCCAGAGGAGGTGGAGGAGGAAGTAGTGGGTGCAGGAGGAGCTGCCGTTGTCTCTGGCTGAGCTTTAACAATTGTATCTGATTTTTCTTTCGTTGATTTGCTGCATTCTGGCTCTTGTTGTTTTTCAATGTGAACAAACTTATCTTCGTCTTCCTCTCCATCGCCCCAATCGTCCCAGTTGTCATCTTCATCGCTCTGATCCCAATCATTTGTGCTTTCGTCTTCTTTATTTGGTTTATTTGCCATTATTCAGTTTGCTTACCACGTAGTTTCATGGACTTGACACTTATCGATAGCTTGCCAACTGCCGATATGATTAAATACGGTTTGCACATTTGTGCCTAAAAAATGCTACGGTAAGTTAACAGAAAGCTATCTTACGGTTAACAGTGGCGGGCAAAAGATTTCAAATTAAAATACGAATACAATATGTGTTGGTTATAAAAATAATAATATTTTGCTTTAACTTATTGAAAATGTAGATTATTTTTATTAAATATATAAATAATGTTATATTGAATTAAGATAACTAAATTAGACAGATACACAATTGATATTATTTTAAATTTATTAAATGCATACATAATTAAACTAAATATGATTTGAAGGTATAAAATTAACGAATCTTCACTTCGTAATAATAATAATAATATGAATAATATAAATAATAATAATAATCATAATAATAATGATAATAATAATAATAATAATAATAATATTAAAGTGTTTGATCGTTAGTTTAGTTCACTGCCAAGTAAAAAGAAAACTTGACTGAAAATTGACCACATATTTTATTTCCGGTATAGCATAAGGTAGTGATGGATAAGTGTGAAAAGAAAACTGTCCGCACGGGCAGCATCCGCTTACGCATAACCTCAAATTGTGTTGTCACCCAGCAACAATAACATGAGAATGTTACTCTTATTAGAAATACATAAATTATCGGAGTAGCTTGTGTTACCTGTGTGTGTCGGAATGCCCCCATCGATGCCTTGGTATTCATAGACACACACACGCACACATGCTATATCTCAATGCATACAAATTGAATTGATATTAGTTTGTAAAATATTTAGGCATTCAAATAGCTTATGTATGCGTGTATGTATGTGTGGCGTGTTTGTGTGCGTGTTCATGCGTTGTTTGCATTACCGTTGTGTTGCTCTAGTTTCATTTTGTATCTTTGTCTGCAAAATGTTTTCCATGCAAATCTTTCTTTTTGTGTCAGCCATAATACATAATACATATGTATGTGTATGAAAGGGATACCAGATGGACATCTAATTTATTTGTATTGGAAAAAGTGAAAAAGCAACAGTATCTTTTTATTTGTGGTTTCATTTTATTTTGTGGTTTTAAGTTAGATAAACAGAGTTCATTTTTGAATTTTATGTGAGCTCCCCGGTAATTGTTGAACGAAAACTGCAAAAGTCTGCAAACATAATTTTATAAAATAAAATAAAGTTTTTAATTTATATATATATATACTTAAGGTATATTTATAGTTTAACAATATAATGAAACATAATGCAGACTGTTTACTGAGCTATTATTCTATATTCTTGTTCACGATTGAGTGATACTAGGTTATGCAAAGCGGTCTGTTCAGTTAACCGTGAAACGTCACACGGAGTCGGCCGCGCGTAAGTTTGTATGAAAATTAGGCAATTTTGGCACTGTTAACTTTTAGTCTTTTAACAGTGATTCTTGTCTGCTTATGGAATAACAGGAACTGTTAAGCACAGCAAGTGCGCTGTTAGCAGAGCGGCTATGCCCACGATTGAGCTTCTTTTAACAGTGGCTGTTATTTCTGTCTCTTAATCATAGCTTCTTTTGTAATTATACGCTCAGGAAGTTCGATCAGCCCAAAAATATTATACTTAATCGCTCTCGCTTTGAGTAAAAGACTTCAGTTTCAAGATCATTAACTGTTTGTATGCCACGTTCATGCATTAGTATAAACTGTTGAACAATTAACATTAGCAGAATTCATTGCTCTGTTTGCTTTTGGATCTGATCTGAATGCACGGACTCGTCTCGTCTCGACTAAGATTTTATAGCATAACATTTTCGAGAGAAAACAAATTTTAATTACTCTTAAGTCCAAAGACAAACAATGCTTTTTCAAGCCAGCACAGTGTGCCACATATCTAATTGTGCTCATAAATTAGAAACGAACACAAACAAAATTCGGTTGTCAGCTGAAAGTTTGCTTGTAGCTAACCAGCATATAAATTTGACAGGAACGCAAAATTAACAAACCGAGACAATTTACCTAGCACACGCATATACACAAATACATACGTACACTTAAAAGAGCACACACACACACATGCACAGACACACACACACACCTTGGCGTAAACAAAGAATTTTCATAAACTTGCTGCATACTTTTTCGAAACACCCAAACGCAAATAGAAATGAAGGAGCGAGAGAGAGAGAGAAGAGAGAGAGAGAGAGAGACATAAAGAGTGGGAGCAAGATAACCACACGCATATTTCGTCATGGAGCCTGCCATAAAATGCACACAGCTAAAATTTATCTTCGAGTCTAGCAAAAATTAAATTAAAAATTGTACGCATAGCATCGACTGCTAGCTATAAATATATATATATATATATATATAAATATATATATAAATATATATGTATATATATATATATATATATATATATATATATATATATATATATATATATATATATATATATATATATATATATATATATATATATATATATATATATATAAATATATATATAAATATATATATAAATATATATGTATATATAAATTAATTATTGAGCTTACCTAAACCGCTAATATTTCAGTAGGTAGGAAGTAGTAGTAGAAAATGTTCTAGCAACTTTTATTAAGTATACGCCACGTTAGGCATTTTCGATGTGGTCACATTGGCATTCAACGCTTGCCAGGCGAACAATGCCAATTTCTGCACACTTTAAGCAATTTCCTTGAATGCAATTTTAACTTCAAGTCGAAATTGCTAGGTGAGATACAGATTCAGCTAGAGAGAGAGAGAGATATTGCAAAATAGTTTGCAGCCTCTACAGGTTGGAGTGGCAAAATTGAACGTAATATTGCCAGCAGTCAGGCAATACTATCACTTTTCAGTCCAAAGTGAATTTCCAACTAAATTTAGTGTTAGAAACACACACACACACGCAAAAACACAACAAATTAAACCTTGCAAACGTTTAACAAGCAATTATTGCTAATGCATATTATATGTTTTAAGCAAAGCGGCAAATAATTTAGCTTAAATGTTTCATTGAAATTCGAGTGAGCTCGGTCGACTTTTCAATTGCCAAAGTGTTTAACTGTTAAACACGTTTGTAATATATTTTTTTATACCCTGAACCCATTGAAAATTGGAATTCAGGGTATAATGGTTTTGTGAAAATGTATGTAACAGGCAGAAGGAGACGTCGCAGACCCCATAAAGTATATATATTCTTGATCAGCATAAAAAAATAAGTTGAATGAGCCCTGTCCGTCTGTCCGTCCGTATGAACGTCGAGATTTCGGAAACTACAAGAGCTAGAGAGCTGAAATTTTACATGAACACTCATATGTTAGCTACGCAGTACGAGTTTATTTTGTTTTTTCGATAACTCATCCCATTTCCAAATTATCGAAAATTCGTTTCAATTTTTTTTGGTTTTTTGAGCATAGCTTCTACACCGTTTTAGTTAAAGACTTCGAATTTGTATATTTAGATAGATATTATGAACACGCAGGTTATGTAATTTTTGGATTTTGGATGCCACACCCCCTTCGCCCACAATTTGCAAAAAACGCATTTCAAATACTAGAGACTTGAAATTTGGCACATAGATACATTTAGATATTCTTAATCTACTCTGAATTTCATCAAGATCCTGCATCTAGAAATGGAGTTATAAGCGTTCAAAGTATAGCCCAACCCACCCCCAAGCCACGGCAGCAACTGCGCGGTTAGCAGAGCTCGCGCTCATGCGATCATAAAGAAGAAGAGTATCACTTTTTTTGCAGGGTTCAGGGGATCTCGTAGTCGAGCCGTCTCGACTAGAGCCTTCTTACTTGTTTCTATCTAATCTAGCCGTTTCAGCTATTTTTTGGCCTTCTTTTGAAGGCCATGAAGTTTATTTACGCAATGACAGACAGCTAGATGATTACATATGTAGAAGAGGACAGCAGCTGAAATACTCTTACATATATATAATAAAAATAATAATATATACATTTCATAATTTTTCAGTTAAGATATATTCAGTTTCAGTTATGAATATATTCCCATTTATAGTTCCACAATAACTTCTTTATTTAGTTATTAGTAAATTGTTTTAGATAACCAAATCTGGGTATTGTAATTTCGCCTCTTATATTAAGTTAGGCAGCCAGTTAAGTAATTCAAATGTGAATGTATCTTGAATTGATTCAGACACAGCATACGTTATTCGCACGCCTAACTCAGTTATTCACAATCAAAATTGTTTTAACTGTGCACACAAATAGACGCACAGACCGCAGCTGCTCGTCATTGGGTTCAAGTTCGGCTATAAGTAGCACATAGAGACAAAGGTCCTAGCGAGGGTCTGAGTGCGAAACTGTGTGTCTTTCAAGGCAAAGGACATCTTTGTCATTTTTACCCGCAAGCAACTAATAAAGAAGCTCATCATGGTTGCTGTTGTTGTTGTTGCATGTTGCTGCCTGACTGCTGTACATTGTTATTGATACCTCAGCTTCCATTCAAGCACACACAGATGTACACAAAGACCCTCTACACACACACACACACACACACACCCACACTCGAAGACACTGCCAGACAAGGGAACCCTTTTTAGGGCAATTCCCAAAAGCCTTCAGCCTGGCTTTTACTTCCTTTCTGCGTGGCGTCCTGCTTGCTTTTGAGCTGATGATAATAAAGCAAACTTCCAGCTGTTTATTAACATGTTTCTTTGTCAATATATGTGTACATATATCTTATATAAATACACACCCACAGACAAACACTAACTTAACAGACGCTGATAGGCAAGTGATGGCATTTCTCTACGTATGTGTGTGTGTGTGTGCGTGTGTTTACAAGTTTCGTCTTACGAGTGAAAAATTCCTTTAGGCCAAAGTGTGCATTAAGAAGATTGTTTTACTATTGTTGTGATACACACACATACATATCATATCACACATAGACACTCACCCACACAGAGAGATAGGAGAGAGAGAGAGAGAGAGAGAGCTAAAAATACCTTAACTACATGACATGACATTGGCAGACAAGACAGCTTCGCCTGCAGCTTGTTTCCTTCTCTCACTTCGTTTTTCTCACTTGGGTTCATAGTCGTCCTCTATGTTGCTTTCTCTCTTTCTTCGTCACTGTCTGCGTCTTCCATTTTCCCAGTTTCTCGCACGCTGTCATTCCACTCAACAAAAGGATTCAAATTTCATTAAATCTCATACAAAAGTATCAAAATGCCATTGTTGTCATGACGCCCTCCCAAACACACACACACACACACACACACACACAGACACACCCACACACATTGCACTTGCGCCTAGCACTCTTTCTCCTCCTCTCCTCTTAGCGTGCCTGTGTCCTTGTCGACACCAAAGTAGCAGCATCTGCAGCATGTATCCATATTGGTAACTGCTTTTACTTTGGGCCTTTTATTCGATTTACGTTTCAACTTGTTCAAATTTGCTTAGTGTGTTGCTGAGCATATGTGTGTGTGCGTGTGTGTCTGTGTGAGTTTTCTTAAACTTAGCGCCAAGCCATTGATCGCTATCATCTATAATGGAAAACTTAATAGAGTAGACAACAATTTGTCGTAACAAGCATCTAACATCAAGTTGCCTACAAATGCCTCGTGATAATCGAGCAAAGAAGTTGAGTTTTAGTATCTTTAAGCAATTACTGGCACATAAACTTGGCTGAAATCCCAACGCAAATAAATCGAGTGCTGTATGTAGGTTGTTCTGAATTTTAATTCCGTTTCGAAACGTTGGGCTGTTAAGCGTTTAGTGGAGTAATATAAATGGGAATTTGTTACCTATATAAGATAAGATAAGATTGTTCAGAATGTCTTACAGTCGTGAATGGATTTAATACATTAATGCACATTTGTTTATTATATACGCACACTGAATATAACAAAAATTTATGTTGCTATTAATTATTATAAATTCAAATAACAACACTGAAAGAAATCACTTGATCCCCTTATTCAATACAACAAAGCTTGAAATAATATCTAAAGCTCCTCTCCTCTCTCTCGCTGTTAATAATAATTAAGCTAGCTTTCACTGCGCCTGCTAACTTTAACATCACTCTGTTCTTAACAGCGCGCTGCAGCGTAAAAAAGGTAAATATAAATGTTAACTGACATCTCTCTCTCTGGTTATAGCAGTACAGAATTCTTAACATTGCGAGTCTCTGCTAATATTCATATATGAACATGGGTATTAAAACAATGCCCAATTTATTATTAATTCTTATTATTTACTTTTCCGTATCGATTTCCAATTAGCTGTTTATGCTGACAGTATTTTTTTTACCTGTCAGCAACGTACGAATTAATTAACACATTTGATAATTTACAGGTCTACTGAAAGGCAGCGATGTCATGCATACACACAGCCACATCTAAACCCAGACGAACGGCCGCAATTATTTCAATCAACTGTGTCACTGATGTCGCACACAGCCTCCAAAAATGTGTGTGTGTGTGTGTGTGGCAGTGGTTGCCTAATCAGCCGCCCGCAAGTTCGAGCTGTCAGCCAACAGAAAGCACCCGCAGCCACCCAATGCGCACCACGCTATGGCACCGCCCACTACATGTCTCTATCATTTCAACTTTTGGCAAACAAACTTTTCAAATTGCTTTCGCATTAAAAATCACTAAAATACGTTTTTCGCATCGCTGCTTACAAAATGGCGTTCTTGTGCGAGAATACGTGCGTTTGCGTGTGTGTGCGTGAGTGTGTGTTTTGTATCTTGCCCTATTGCTGTGCGTGTGTGCATGCGTATGTGTGTGCTGCCTGTTTGCTTACGTTAAGTGTCATTAAGCTTTTGTCAACTCATCAGCGTCGCTCGCTTGTCGTTTGTTGTTGCAAAAAGTTAAGCATATCAAAAACATAAATTAAAGCACTAAAATGGCATTAACTACTGATTGAATTGACTGACTTTTAAATACCCAATAAATAACAATCAAAAATGAGATAAACAACTAAATAAAGAATAAAATACAATTTAAGCTTTTATGAAATTTAAACATAAAATACTTTAAAATACCATAATTAATATATGTTGCTACCAAAAAAAAAAAAAAAAAAAAAAAAAAAAAAAAAATGGAAATACAAACAATTTGCTTAAATTGTTTGTATTTCCATTTTTTTTTATATATATAAGCTTTTATATAAAATTTAAAACAATTTAAATATATAAATTTAATTCTTTTGTTAATATATTAATTGAGCTGTGAACTTCAGTTATAAAAAAAAAAAATATTCTGAACAGATTTCAAAATACATCAATTTAATTTAGTTTTCTTCTTTGACTCATACAGAAGAATAATTTGAATAAGTAAAGTAATACTTAGCAGATTTGAAATGTTTAATATGCAGTGTATAGCCTCAACTTGAACTAATTTCACAGGGTAACAAACTTTTGGCTAAATATTTAATTGGATTAAGGCCCATTTTGTTTTTGTGTCTCACCAAATTCAAGCAAATCCACAAAAGAGCATTGAACATGCCACACAAAGTTGACCACACTAAATTTGATGTAAGCAATATGAAAGCTCAGAAAAATAATTTTATAAGCAAATTGTAAAGTTGGAAAGAAACCTCAAATTATTTGCTTCGACTCATTCTGGATTCTGTTTAAAGCGACTGACAAATAAATGTTACCTATACGCCATGTGGAACCCGAATTATTCAACTTATTTCGTCTTTTTATTAAAAATTGTACAATTGGAACGAATATTATGATTATAATTAAATTAGTGCAGGTTAAATATATCTAAGGGCATATTTTTTATATTAAGATGCGGAATTAAGCTAAAAAGTGACAAAAGACAAATTGATTATTGTTATAAAGGTACTATAGAAAATATCTTAAATTAAAATAAAACCTCTCTTAATATCTGGCTATCTTAAATTACAATTGTTCTGTCTATAATATCATATTTCATCATGCATATACGATTCCATAAATATATACATCATATACATATATTTAATAATGCCTTCTTAAAATCAATGCGTCTCTCTATGAATCTGTTATGGCTCATACAATTATAGCTCATTGAATTTAAACAAACAATTCCCCTAGCTACATTTGTATATCTCATCCACATATTGCTCATAATTGGCCACAAAATGTGACCAGCAACCTCTACGCGGTGGGCAACCCCTTCAGCACGTATGATATCATATGGTACATCGGCTATATCAATAACGAAGGGTAGCAAAAATGCAATTTTAATTAGCCGAACGTGCGACAAACGCACGTAGAACGCATAACCGCAAGATGGTGCTGCAATTAGGCGACTGGCAACGGGCTACTACTGCCAGCTGGACAGAGTCCAGCAGTTCGCAGAGCTGCCAAGCACGCACTCAGTCAGGGAGTCTGTCAGTCACTCTGTCAGTCAGTCAGTCAGTCAGTCAGTCAGTCAGTCCGTCAGTTAGTCATTGCTGTTACGTGCTGGTGCAACCAAACAAAATTATGTGGCCAACATTTGCCGGTGGCATATTTCGCGGAGGGCAGCAACTGCTTCTCGCTGCTTGCTGCTTCCTGCTCGCTGCCCTTTGCTTGCGGCTTATCCGCTGCCAGTCGTTTGTTTTGCAATGCCCAAATTACTTTATCGATTTACCCAGTACGTTTGCACAATTTGGCGTATTGCATACATTACGGAGCAGGAGCGGGAGCCGCAGTAAGGTCGTGGCAAGTAGGAGCAGAATACGAAGTGGACACACCAACCACGCTAACGAGCCTCATTAGTGGCATGCGTGGTACAATGTGATACTGGGCAATGCCAAATGGTGAAGTAATGAAATGACACTGGAACCGTCATCGTTCTGCTGACATGTGAGCAACATGCACGTGATTCTTACACGTATACCCCAAATGATGATTACACATTGAGGATTCAAGCAGCTACAAATTATTTTCACTGAAGTTGACTTGGTTTTCTTATAGATAAGACTAAAATAAAGATTTGCAGTTATTTATTAATATATGTTTATATAAATAGTGTTAAATATATATATTTTTATAAAATAATTCATATTTATATTTATATTTAATTAGTCTGCTATATGTTTGGTTATTTATGGTATAGTCCATATACCCCAGATCCCCTGATCTCTTTTTTCTCTTTTTCCATAAGGCATCTAGCTTGAAAATTAATTTGATTAAGAAGTATTTGTATTTGACAGAATACGGTACACTTGACTTTCACTTCCAGCCTGTTGAAAAATATATATAAACTTCTTCTATATATATGAGTTCCTCGTCTTTGTTCGATTCCATGTAACACATTTCGTGCAGCTAAAATCTGCAAATAAAATCTCTCAGGTAGGCCTGAAAGGCGCTGGCGGTAAACGCAGGCCCAAGCCAGATGCCTAA
Organism: Drosophila buzzatii; assembly: GCA_035045845.1. Taxonomy (NCBI): domain Eukaryota; kingdom Metazoa; phylum Arthropoda; class Insecta; order Diptera; family Drosophilidae; genus Drosophila; species Drosophila buzzatii. Next base: position 404,776 of record JAWNOS010000488.1, read on the forward strand.
TTAATTGATTGAGAATGTTGCTGTCCACATTAATGTTCTTGTTGTTGTAATGGCTTTTGGCCATGTTGCAGTGTCGAGTCGGGCATCGTCAAGAGTCTCAGTTGCCAACTGTCATAATATTGACTCATTGCTCATGTAATTAATGGTGTTAAGACTCGCGTCGACATATTAATGCAATTCAATTGACATACCGCATCCGTTTTGCATTTGCTGCACTCTGCATTCAGACATATTGACTTTAATTATAACGATGTTCAGCTCCAGTTCAGATCATGTCAGTCCCAAGAGGTATTCACTAATTGCCGGTTTGACGTTTGGCGCTTCAAATAGCGTTAGCTGAGAGAGAGAGACAGATAGAGAGAGAGAGAGAGAGAGAGAGAGAGAGAGAGAGGGAGAGAGAGAGATAGAGAGAGATAGTGGGAGAGAGAGAGAGGGAGAGAAAGAGAGAGAGAGAAAGAGAGAGAGAGACAGAGAGAAATAGTAAGATTTCCATTATATGATATAGCTCGACATCTTGACATCTTGAAGCCTCCTTAAAGCCTTTAGCCATATGTTTATGAATTATTTTTATATGTCTAATAATTACATACATATGTACATCAATCTATGCAACTGAAAATCAAACAATTAGCCAGAGACGACAATTTGTTGCTGTCTTTCGAATAATATAAATATTTTCCATATTATAGCTGAAATCGCCTTCAATTTTTATTGCTTGTCTACGCTTGGCATTCAAGTATTTCACACTAAAGGCACAGCATGAGAATTTTGTACACATTTTAGAATCGAACGAATAATAATTTACATTTATCAGTCCAATTATAAGTACTCATCGCTATCTTCGGTACTATCGTCAGAGTTGTCCTGCATGCTGCCGACCATAGTTTCGGGGCACTTGGGCTTGCTAACTGCCATCAGTGACTGAAATATTGTACGTTTGGATGTACTTTGTTCCAAAATCTTGGCATTGGCATTTGTTTCCTTGGCAGCTTTGTCATTTTTGGAAGTATCTTTGCTGCTGCAGTGTGGCTTCTCTTTGTCGCTGTCATTGGGCATTTCGACGATCTTCAGAGGCTTTCGCTTGCCAATGGCCCGCGTCCTCGATTGATTGCGCACAGCCGATCGAGTGGGACCCTCGTAGGGGCCCTCCTCGCCAAAGCCATTTGGATACGTTTGCTCGGGCGGCTCCTGCTCGCGGTAATAATACCTGTTGGGTATTTCAGCAAAAGCATCGCTATTATCGGACGACTCCTCATCCGACTCAGTTGTGCATCTCGAACTGGATTCATATTCGGAACTATATCGCGTTTTCTTCATGCCAGTTGGCGCTCTCTTAACACGTTTCATACGTTGAGGGCTCGACGGTATTTTCGAGGAGTCGGCCATAGCTTGGCGCACACTCACCTTTGCTTGTGCCTTGGCACCTTTGTTTGCATGGAGCTTTGCCTTGTTGCTTGCAGTACTCTCGGTTCGCCTGACCTTGGGTGGAAGTAAATTTGGCACTTTGTTTGTATTGCCCTCAGGTGGAATATCCTTTTCGAGAGGTGCGCCTTCGATGAATTCTCTCTTCAAGTTTGCCTGCTGCGGTGATTCGGCCAAGTTTTTGTCACTGATGTTTCTTGTCTGCTTCATCACCATTTGCAAGAGAATGGGCAAATCTTTCTTGGTAAAGTTATCGCCAAATTCTCGCTGTAGCCGCTCACGCGGCTTCAATTGATACTTGTCGCCCGTTTCGAGGGCGAATGTCTCCAGAGTATGCTTATAGCCGTACCAAGCGAAATAGTCAACCACCAGATAGTTGAGCAGCTGCACCAAGCCCCGCTGTTTCATATCGCCACCACAGAGTGGTTCCTCCTTCTTCAAGTCCGTCTCCCCCCGCATCATGTTCAGCACCTTTACATGCAGCCCACTACGCATCTCGTCCAGAATGCCATTTCGCTCGAAATGCAGCTTTATGCTGTCCTCAATAAGCTGCGAATATGATTTGTTTTCCATAATGAACAATGAATATACAATACTTCAATGTAAATTTTTAAATCGATAGCGAATTAAATTTATTTATGTGTTACGAGTAAACTGTTTGACTTCGAATTGATAATTGAATGTATTTCTTAACTTGGATAGACTCTAAAATGCTAAGAAATTTGACAAAATGCCTACTCCGTTAGTCAGAATTCTCAATTTTTGTTCTGCTCTGTTTTTGTCTCAAGTTTTTGTCAAGCCAGCGGCTAACGGCATCAGCTCGTTAATCATGCAGATAACCTTGAGTGGGAGGCTGCATACATTAGCCATTAGGTGAACTTTTTTACGTCGTTGCCAAGTTTTTGGATCTGTCTCAAGAGCCGAAGTCAAAGTGCAGTGAACGACATCTTAAAGGGCTTCAGCAAGCTCCATGCTGCTTTAAAAGAACAAAGTGATTGTATTTAATGAAACTCAGAAATGTTTATGATTCCAGCTGATAATTTTAATTTCATTTCAAAATTTGTCTTTTTTAAATGCAATAAAATCAAGTCAATTAATTTTTTTTTGTACCATATGAGCATTTCATATTTGCCAAAATGATTGTTTTGAAAAGTTATCATCTTAACATTCACTTCGTGGCGAAGTGTGCTTGCATTTCGGTCTGGGAATAAGTCACAAGATGCGGCGTCAATTTGAGGCAAAGGATGCTCGAGTAATGGGCTTGGCCAAAAATGAGATTAACTTCGATTGCCGCTAAAGAGCATCATTAATGGGCTCTGGACTGTGGGTCAGTGGACTCAAACATTCGGTTACGCACATTTACCTTGCTAAGAGGGGTCTTAGTAGTGTCAATGAGTGCGCAAGTTTCATGCAAGGTTAGCGGGCTCTTAGGCAAACCCTTTGTTGGGTAATCTTGCAAAGCCCGATACGACTTTTGTAAGTTCTCCCATCTGCTTTGGCCCTCTTTACTCAAACTATCTTTTATACATAGATCCATTCTCATTGACAGCATCTTGGAATTGGTTTTTGTGATGCCTGGACTTGATTCATGTGAGCTATCTACCTTCTGTAGTGCTTCTTTCCCGGGCTTCTCTTGTGGCCTAGGGCTAGATGCATTCGAGCTGTCCACTTTTTTTAGGGTTTCGTGAGCAGTTGTCACTTTTATTCTGCTTTCATTCTTGGCCTTCAGCTGGCTAAGACCTTTTAGATTGGGGAAATTTTGTAGTTCTTTACTGAATTTTCGTAAGTTTCTCGCACTGCTTGACAATTTCTTTGGCTGATTTTCTTTGGTTGCCGTGTTAGCATTATTGGCCTCGTTTCGCTTTTCTTTGGCTATAGCATTGGTTTTCTTCGTTTTCTTCTCGTTATGGCTGCCTGCTTTTCCTTCATCTGGCTTATCTGAAACATTGTCGCCGCCCTGAGTATCTTTTTTCGCTTTTTTGTTAGGCTTTTCTTTAGACGAAACATCTTTTGTCATCCGAATACGTCCTTGTACTTTTTTAAACTTCTTGGGGCCTTGGTCTCCCTTATTTGGAATATGAACCCACTTACTCTTCTCTAGCAACGTATCGTCAGCTCTATTAGATTCCTTCAACAGCATTTGCAACAGGATGGGCAGATGTGAGTGGCTGAATTTTCCCTTTAGCTCCTGTTGCAGTTTATCACGCGGCTTCGGTCGCGATTTCTCGCCCGTCTCGAGGGCAAAGGTTTTCATTGTGTTCGTAAAGCCATGCCAATTAAAATAGTCAACAATCAAATAATTGAGCAGCTGAAGCATGCCGCGCTGCTCCAAATTCGAATTGCCACATGAGGGTTCTTCCTTCTCGAGCATAGTCAACTCTTGGATCATCTTCATCGCCTCAACATGTAACCCGCTACGCATTTTATGTAGTTTCTCGTTCTGGCCAACATGTAATCGGAGACTTTCCGCAATGAGACCCGAATATGAGCTATCTTCCATTTCAATTAAGATAGAATTTTTTTTTAATAACTGTAAATTTTATTTCCTTAGAGTTGATACGATCTGAATCAGTTTTTGAAAGTGTGCATGCTAAAAACTACGAAAAATCAGAATTGCTTAATGTGATATATAATAGAAGGCTTACTCGGTTAGTTAACTTTACTTGGCATCTACAAATAATTAAAATATTTTCATTTAATATATTATATCTATAAAGATATATTTATATTATTTAAATTATTTATTTTATATCTAAATACATCTCTATCTTGATCTATTCTTAAGCTTAGCTAATTAAGTTGCCTCTATTCTGCCCAAAATATAAATAGATATAGAAATTCATAGTAATGCCGCGCAATATTCACCTATATATATAGTAATCCTACTTCATTACCTCGCCGGATGTGCGAAGTCTTGCAAAATGCGCGCTTAGACGAAATTTAATGAGATGCCGCGCCTAATTAAACTTTGTGCACACAACGTTTAAAGGTGCGCCAAGACGTAGACATAGACGTAAATGTAGACGAGCAACAAAAACGTAAAAGCGTTGCAGATAATGGCCGACAGAGTGCGCTGCCAGTTGGCTGGTGGCAGTGTTGCCAACGATGCTGTCTTTACCGTTACCGTTACCTTGTGCCTTGTATCAGTTGCAAAATTTATTGCACTTAATGGAATTTAAAAGTTTGTTTACTTGCAGCCAAGGCGAATGCTGCCATTTTGTCGTGTGTGTGTGTGTGTGTATGTTTGCGTCTGCTAACGACAATGTCGTTTAAATGAATTTATGCTTAAACGATAATCATGCAAATTAATAGTTTCACAAGGACTTGAAATGCAAAAAGAAAAAAAGAAGGAAACATTTGACTTTTCCACACGCATCGCACAGCAAAATACACAAAAGTTTTGCACACAAGTTGTGGCGCAAAAGGAAAGAAGGAGCGAAGAAAAATTAAGCAAAACAGTGAAAAGCATTGGGAAAACTTTGTGTCTGTGTTGGCATTCGGTTTTGTAGGTGCGGCTCAAAAGAGTTTTCTCAGCCATCGAGCCAAAGAAATATTTAATAACTATTTTCCTTTTTGTCTTGAAAGTTCACTTTGCTTTTAATTCTGTAATGGAATTGTTAAGGGCTCGGCGCTGTTTGATTTATGGCCCAGCCAAAGTTTTTAAGCAAAGATTACAAAAAATATTAATATATATTTATATACGAGGCGTTGAAAAATTCCAGTCGCATCTGTCTTTAAGTTTAATGCAGCTGCTCTTTAAATATTTGTTCGACTAATTAGCAAAAGTGTTGCCAAAAAAAAAAACAGCAAAAATAAAGTACAGTAATACTCAGTAAAATGCTGCGCCATTTCCGGTTTATCTCTACTTTGTTGCAAAGCCAATTAGACAAAATGGCTGCGACACATTTCCGCTGGTTGGTCCGCCTCATGCGTTTGCCTTAAGTGTGTCCCTCGTAGGGGGGCCTATAACAATGTTGCAAAGGTTGTAACGCAGTGGCATTGGCAGATGTCTAAGATGTGTAAGTAGTAATGGTTTGTATGCTAGTTGGGTTGGGTTCTGGTTAGGCCTACAAAATCTAATATCATTTTAGCAAGCATCAATTAAATCGAGCTTTGAATCCGCATTTAATACATTCGTTAATACTATGATTCTAAGAGTTATAAAGTTTTGAAAATATATCTTAATATATCAATTACTTTTTTTGTTTGCATATTTACTGAAACAAATTTGTCAACATTTAATGCAAAATAAATTTTGATATTAACCGAAAGGGCATTTACGTCAGCTAAGAGAATTATTTTTTGCTTGTATTATAATTTTTTTAAGAATTATAAATTAATCACTGATGGTGATTAATTAGTAGAGAGATTTTGAGTCTGCATAATCAAATTCCTTCACTCTAACTATGCCTTTTCTTGCTTCCCGTTTCAATTGTATAGCTTAGCGGACTGTAAAGGAGAGTGTATTCAAGAGACGTTGTATCAACGATTGACGCTCCTTTTTGTTGTCGCCTATTGAGCATTGTCCTTGTTGTTATTACCGACACACTTTCGCATTTGCTAATCGCATTAATTATGCGCTCCTCTCTGTTGCTGCTGGGCCTTCCGAGCTGCAGGCAAATGGCCAACAAATTGAGCAAAGGCAAACTGCAGGCGAAGCAGTGAGAGAGAGAGAGAGTGCGTAAGAGACAGAGAAAGATACTTTAAGGCTGCTTACAGCTTCTGCTTTTTGGAATAATTGCCTCACTGGGGAATTGAATCTGAAATAGCGAATATTAACAGGAGATGGCATTTTATTTCATTAATTATCAATTAGTTAGTTTTTTGATAATAATTATGCAAGATTTATTAAGTGGCTGTGGCTGCCAACTTTGGCCATCTTCAACTAACTTTTGACAAATTTCTATTGAATTAATTAACAGCTGCACTTAATCAAATTGTGTGGCATAACGCTCGATAGAGTTTTGCGTGAAATTAAGTGCGTTGCTAATGTACAAGGGAAATTGAGAAAATGTTTACTTCATCAATGAATATGTTTTAAGTGCTTGATTATAAATTGTTAAGCAGCGTTTAATGCTAACCAGAATGCTCTTAATAGCATTAATTAAGAAAGATATAAATATGCCAATGATTTATGTAAAGACGATGCGCTGCTTGCTGCTGTAGATTATTACTCACACTCAAGGTAATAATAAGAGACATTCATAGCTTGCAAATAACTGTTAAGTGATTGAACTTTCACGATCTGTTTGAGAGATTAAGCGAAGACTCTCTCGCTCTCAGTAAAAGCTTTTTGTGTTTGCTTGAGCGCTTTGCATTGAATTCTCTTTCTCTTTCGCTCTTTCAACGAACATCGTTTAGAGAGCGATACGATTGCAGCTCGCACAATGCGGTTCAGGAAATGAGAGCCTATGCGAACGCTCCTCTCTCTCTCTCACATAGACACGCACATATTTACACTCACGTACGCTATTAGTGTACCGCTCACCTAGAAGTCAATACATACAATAGTGAAAGAAAGTTATTTGCGAGCTCTGGCGATAATAGCTATATTTGTTAATTTGAATAACATTTACTTGAAACTACTTATATGTTTTCGTATAGTCTTAATCATTGAATCCGCCTGTGAGTTCGAGGATTCACGCAGTAGTCCAATAACCTCGGAAATACCTCCACTGGGGCGGCCACGTTGTGCCTTGCTTGCCATGGCATAAAGCACGCCGGCACAAGCGCCACGCTTACCCTCCCAGTTCTCCGGGCTGGGATCCAGTCTGTTGAGTAAGAATACATGAATATATATATATGAATAAGAGTGTTGTTACTCTCAATACATACTTTTCAAGCATATCGAATGCTTTGGCAGCCACCCAAAACTCTTCGCACCTGTAGCACTCATTCGCAATTAGCTGCAGCAAGAGGAATGCCTCTGAGTTTGTGTCTCTTGTGATGAATATATTCCATGCCAACTCTGGATGGCCGCAGTGTATATGACATTTCGAGAGGATCATGCAATAGGTATGCTGATTCTTTATGTCCATATCGCTAATCTGCACAAGCAGCTCCTCGGCCTCCTTGTAATAGCCTGTAGCGCACTTAGCCTGAGCGAAATTGTAGTTGAATACATCATCGTTCACGAAGTAGCTGCGTATAGAGTTCATATAGACGAGCACCTCCTCGAACTGTTCGTATAGAAAGAATGCCGAGGCCATGCTCTGACGTCCTGGTATCGTATCACACTCTGTGGCTGAGCTGCCCACAAGATGAAGATTTTGTTGCGCCGTTTTGATATGTTCCTTCTGCAAAGATTTTGGTTAAGATTTATTTTGGAGGTAAATTTGAATAAAAAAAGAGTAAAGTTAAGATCGATGCTGAATGAATGACTAAAAATTCCATTATCGTACACATGCGAAACAAGTAAGAAAACTCTACTACGAGATCCCCTGCACCCTCCGAAGAACCAATAATATTCCAAGAATTATTCGATTCGTTTTAGCACTTACCGAACCCAATTGTTGCCCGAGCGCAGCATGCACCACGCCCTTGAGTATGTACTCATGGGGCGATGTTGGCTGCAGTTCCTTCATGAGGGCATGCGCCTCCTGCACATCGCCCTGCTTCAAATAGTAGATGGCCAGATTAAGTCGGGCCTCGGGCACAATATTGAGTAGTGCTGGCAGAACTCGGAGAGCTCCCTCGCCATTGCGAAATACCACCAAATTGTGCCGTATTAAATCTGCACCGAATGTGCCATTGTCGGCTATGTTTTTGATCTCCTGCTCAGCGACGCGACCGCTGAAGAGTCGAAAGCGATTGCAGGCCTTCAGATTGATGGCAATGGTGCTGTCGCCGTGCTGGCTTAAATACACATCGAGCACCTCCTGCGACATATCATAGTAGTCCAGCTTATAGAAGCACAAGGCCAGATACACATTGATGGCCAGGTAATCCTTGTTGTCGACCAGCACACGTTTATAGACGTCGATGGCCTCCTGGTAATGGGCGCGCATGTAGTGCATCGAAGCGAGGCTCAGTTGCTGCTCGACGCTGGGCGTGCTCAGCAGTACATCCAAGAGGTCTGCCCATTGCTGATCGTCGCCCAGCTTGTGGGCCAGATGAAAGAGTAAACGTTGCTTCAGCGGCGTATCAGCAGTGCCTTCCATTAGCTGCTGCGCCTCCTCGTACAATCCCAAGTAGAACATGCAGACGGCAATGTTGAGATCTAGCTGAGGATCCTTTAGAGCCTGATATTGATTCAGGGCCTGTTGATAGTCACCCAAATGGAAATTGCAGTAGGCAATCCACTGATCGATTAGTTTCTGTTGCTGTTCACTTTGCTGGGCCGTCTCTTCGCCCTCGTCCTGCTCGTCGTTGGCATACTGCACAGAAGAAGAAGAAGTTAAGCGAACATTTCACACGTACAAAACATTTAAGACTCACCTCTAAGAAGGCTCGCGCACCTGTATAGTCCCGTCTGATGATGAAATCCTCTAATGTTGCCGGAGCTGCGGCTTTGCGCTGCTGCTGTTGCATGACATTGCCGCTTGCCGCATGCCGTGAGCTGGCTGAATCCGTTTTGCCACGTGAAAGTATCTGTGTGCCATATGGAACTTAAGTAACGTAAACTATCTCAGGCATTTCAAGTATCTTTTGCAGCATTTCTTACCATTTTTTCCTTGCTTCGAACTCTACAGCTGGACTTTTCCTTTTTCCTCTGCCCAGTTCGTGTTTTTTCTCTGTTGTGTTATTTTCATGGCGCTTGGTTACCGTTGCGATTACGGTTATGGTTGCTTGGCAACCAACATAGCGTCGATAAAGCAGTTCCCACGCCTGACTGCACCCGCAGCCAACTGTTGCTGTTGCAGCTGCCCTCGACGTAGCACCGTACTACGACATGCAAATGCTATTCTCAATTCTTGGTCGTATTTTCACATCTTACTCTTGTCCTTTTTCCTTTTTTTCTTTACTTGTTCTTGAGTTATTTTTCTGCTGATGCGTCAAATGCGTTATGCTTACACTAAAAAGCTATGTTCTGCTCAACTTTGTTAGATTGTTTGACCGCGGCTCAAATAGAGTTCTTTGGTATAAGAATGAGATCGAAATATCTATAATACCTATAATAATGACTATGTAAGTTTTGTAATGTATAAAATACATGGGATTAGTTTGGATAAAAGTAAAATTTATTTTAGTATTTTTCCATAATATTATATTTACTTTCTTAAATACACATATTTAAATAGTAAGGGAGTTTCCTTTTATTCCAAAATCGATATAACATTCATGCATCTGCAGTTATTAGTTACCTTCACCAGTTCTCTATTGTTACATAACTACCCCGATTTTTGTTAGTGTATGCAATTATATGGGTGCTTGTAAAATGGAATTTCCATTTCATGTTTTCATTTACCATTGCGAGATTTCACTTGCATTCCACTTAAGGTGAGTTCAGTCATCCAGAGTAGATCTGTAGTTATGCCTGTGGAGTGCATTGTTGACACACTTGCTTTATTTATAAGGCGTACAAACTCATAAATATGCACTCAGCCCGAAGGAAAATGCGTATGTCGCACATGCTAAGTATGTATATAGAACGATATATAGATACATTGCTGTCTGTTTGCCAAGCCTTTAGCTTTTCCTGCCTCGTGTTAGTTTCATTTGTTTTTTATACTATTATTTGCTGACATTGCAGAATATTAAATATCTTTCATATCCGATGATAGACACTTTCAGCATCTCAGCAGCAGACATGTGCGGGAATTCGCATTAGGTGCAGAAATTTTTAACTAGTTTTTTTGTACAGCTTCAAATTGTATTTGAATGCATTTGAATTGAAGATAAAATATATTTATTGTTTAATTTTATTTTTTTTTATAAAGTCAAAGTAATAAAAATATAATAAGCGCAGCTTAGCAGAAGTTGCAGGAAATGAGGAACGAATTGCCAAAGTAAAAGTAGAGGCAAGTCCTAAGGCTACTGCGCTGTTAGTGCTGAAAAAAATTATATATGTATATATATGTTGTAGCGTTAAAATTATTGTGCTGGCCTTCCGTTATAAGTTTGCCTAATAACGAGTTCTTGGAGTCGCCGACTTCTATCACCAAACGTCTTTTATATTCAACCGTCTCTGACAGCTCTCCTGTCAAACTGCCTCTTGGTTGCATATTCTCGTTTATCAATATCATAGCAACTCTGTGCGAAGGACATAGCCCTCTCGCTCTCACTCTGCGACCTCCGAGACCACGTTCAGCAAAACCTATGGTTGTCTCTTTTCTAACGACACATCCTTTAATTGTCACTAAAATGCTAACTCAACTAGGACAAATGCTCTCTTCTCTCTGTTAAAAATATTTTACAAATATTTTTGCCTTAGATTTCCATTTTCAAAGGAACCGGGGTATCCAAAATATTTACTTTAATACTTTTACATTTAAAAAAATATATATATATATATTTAAACTAGAATATTTAGCCATGTTGACTGTCAACCACAACATGTCAACGAGAATTGAATATAAAAAGCAAGATAAAAATGAAAACAATCTGTTTGCTGCCTATAATACAATAATACGATGCACAGCAGCAGCAGCAGCAGCAGCAGCAGCAACATGAACGACAATGTTTGATATACAAATGCGGGATATTGTGGAAACAAATTTATTTTCAAGTGCTGCGCAACGGTAACGAGTACTTGAATCATTTTAGTTGCCTGCCCCAGCGAGCAACCTGCCTCTGCTGTTGTATGTGTGTGTGTGTGTGTGTTGTGTATTCAGGGCGCGCCTTTGTTTATGCTACACTTTATTGCGCTTTTGCAATTTCGCGTTTCCGTTTCCTGTCAAATCAGCCATAAAAAGCAAGTCGGCGCCCCGTGACACCGCGCGCCTATTACATTTCGCAGTCGAATAAACAATGCCAACATCATTTGCACCTCCTTCATTATGGCGCTCGTTATTTGTCAAACAAATAAACATCAGCAGAGGGGGGGAACGAGGGCGCAGCAGGTCGAGAAGAAGAAGAATTTCGCACTTGGAAGGCGTGACAGAGCGACGTGCCACACTACGTGCAATTGTTTCGCTCGGCCATGATTTTCCATCATTATCATTGCGCTCGTGTTTACATTTTTAGAGCTGCTTCCCTATACGGAGAATCCCCAATACAATACAGTACAAAACAAGACAATGCCGATGGAAAGCTTAGGGTGTAGGGGTGGATTTTCCTCGAGCAAGCAGCAAGTGACAATTTATTGTCATCTCTTCTTTGGCTTCGCTTGATTCACGCTTGTTTTATTTCTGTTTTTGTTTTGTTTTGTTTTGCTTTGCTTTGTTTTTGTATGTACTCCGAGTATTTGCATTGCCTCTTTTTCTCTTTCTTTTTTTTTATTCATCTAGCAGTTGGGCAAACTTGTTTTTCTTTCCTATTTTTGGCAAAGAAAAAATCACATGAAAATTGCGAACTTGCGAAATGAAGTGCAAAATTTAAACGGAAATTGAAATGGCAATGACAGAGCTGAGCAGTCTCTCTCTCTCTCTCTCTCTCTCTCTCTCTCTCTGTCTCCCTCTCTCTCTTTGGCTCTTTCTCACTTTGTATTTTCCTTTTACTTAGTGTCTTTCCTGCCTCAATTCGTTGCTTGGGCACATGTTCCCTTACGCCCGTCCGTTGGCAGCAGCATGAGAGAATTTTGTTCTGTGATAAAGTTGAGGAAAATGGCGATTTTCTCAAGCGAAAACTAAACACTCGAAATGCGAAAATAAATAAGAATGGACATCTTGGCGATTTATTGTCCATGCTGTTGTTGCTGTTGCTTGTCCTTAACTCCAGCTCGCATGCAAGGCATGCGATAGCCTCTGAAGCATGCATAATAACAGAACAATGAAAAATAAAACCAAATTACAAATAAAAACGAAGAAATCAGCCAAGTTACCATAAAAATTGCAATATATGCTAAAAAAAAAAAAAATAGTAACACAATTTCGCATTTCTTCGAAAAAAAGTAAAATCTTTGACTGACGTTTTTACATTATTAAGTCAAGTTTTCTATTAAGTTAAAGTTTTATAGAAATTGTTTGTAGTCGAGGTTCGATAATAAGTACCAAAATCGTGGTTGTATTTCCTCGAATGTTAAGTGTAGAATTGCAAGGCAAGAAGAATGTACGAAGAATATGCTAATCGTCGATTGCATACCAGTAGGAGAACTGCAGTGTTAGTTATGCTATTAACAGTGCATAATACTGTTATTAGCATAGCATAACGATGTGACCACTGTTAAAAGACTCTGTAGGTTATGCAAAGAGCAGTTCCGTGTTAACTAACAGACCCCGTCTGACGTTCCACTGTTAACTTAACAGACTGCTTTGCATAACTTAGTATTACTCCGTTCTTGTTAATGAAAGCTGACATTAACAGAAATAACAAATATACTGATTAGCTCAGCTTTTAAACTGCTTTGATAAGTATTTTGCATTTAAATATACAATTAAACTATAAAAGCTTGCATTGAAAGCTTAACCTTGTATTATATCAAAAGATACAAAATATCAAACCAATGATCCGCAACTTTTACCCTGTCATAGTTCCCATCAAAATGCCGCTAAGGTCAGGGGCAGTCGACGTAATGAGCGGAGCGGAAGAGGAGAGTGCAGAGCACTAGATTTCGAACACGCAACTGTTTGCAATTTGGCGCAAATAAACTAAATTGTTTTGTGGCTTGGGTGTTTTCGCCTAATTCGAGCCATTTTCAAATTTGTTTAGCAAATATACACACAGCTGTGACTACCAATCAGGCACACACACGCACGCATGCCTCTGCGACGTGTGTGTGGGGCAATTGCATTATTGGTAAAATGTTTTTGGTAAATGTGTGAAATATTTTGGCTGGTTTTTGTCGGCTGCCCTTTAATTTGTGTATTTTGTGCGATTTGGCGCATTTACATATTTTAATTAAAACACAAACTTTGCGTTTGAAGCCAGCGCAAAGGGCCAGAGTTTGAAGTTCAGAATCAAATCGAAGCGCACTTTTAATTATGTATGACAATGGAACTGCGTGATGTTATTATTTCGTAGTAGGCTACATAACCCTTGCTATCCTGCTGCTAAAAGAGG
>JAWNOS010000489.1:0-27206 GCA_035045845.1 Drosophila buzzatii
TAAAGCGAAGGCTCTTGCCAACACACACACACTCACAGAGGCAACAACTGAGATACACGAATTCACATCCTTTGCTGCTTAGTTGTCCGTTGCCCCATTCAATGTTGGCTGTTGTCTTGGTATCTATCTGTTTTTGCCTGCAGCTCATTTGGCTCTTGTGCTGATGTTGGCCAACAGCGAGCCACAAGCTCATCGTTAGCATCATCATTATCATCATCATCATCGTCATTATTGTCGTCGTCGTCGTCATCATCATCCGAGCTGTCCCCCAGTCATTGGCCAGCTGAGAGCTGTTTAGGCATCTCATCAACAGTTACTCCCCTCCCATGGTACGACTGCAGACTGTTTGGCATGCTAATATGCAAACAGTGCTGCCAACTTAATGAAATTGAAATGAGCAAATTAGAAATGTTTGCCAGGACTGCAAAGACCCAAACCCAACACTAGCAGCAGAGCCAAGAGCATTAGAAGTCAACTTCAGTTGCCTTTAGCTTGACATACAATGTAAAAGGGAGTCAGGTTAGGTATATAGCATAAGTAAATATATCTATAATATAGTTAGTGTGCAGAATCACTAAATAACTAAGAATGAGCCTTCTACTATAAAATATATTCTATAGAAGTCCACATAGAACTTGCAACTGATAAAATGTGAATTTTGTTGTTTTGATTATAATTATCATTATATACATTAATTATATATAAATTATGAGCAAATAAATATAAATTACAATAAATTAACTATAATTTATTTATTTCTTTCAGTGTTGTGCATAAACTGTTTTTACTAAGAAATGGAAATTTTACATTAAATTTATTGGGTGAGTAAAAAAAAAATATATAAAAAATAAATATAAATATAAATATAAATATAAATATAAATATAAATATAAATATAAATATAAATATAAATATAAATATAAATATAAATATAAATATAAATATAAATATAAATATAAATATAAATATAAATATAAATATAAATATAAATATAAATATAAATATAAATATAAATATAAATATAAATATAAATATAAATATAAATATAAATATAAATATAAATATAAATATAAATATAAATATAAATATAAATATAAAATATAAAATATAAAATATAAAATATAAAATATAAAATATAAAATATAAAATATAAAATATAAAATATAAAATATAAAATATAAAATATAAAATATAAAATATAAAATATAAAATATAAAATATAAAATATAAAATATAAAATATAAAATATAAAATATAAAATATAAAATATAAAATGTAAAATATAAAATATAAAATATAAAATATAAAATATAAAATATAAAATATAAAATATAAAATATAAAATATAAAATATAAAATATAAAATATAAAATATAAAATATAAAATATAAAATATAAAATATAAAATATAAAATATAAAATATAAAATATAAAATATAAAATATAAAATATAAAATATAAAATATAAAATATAAAATATAAAATATAAAATATAAAATATAAAATATAAAATATAAAATATAAAATATAAAATATAAAATATAAAATATAAAATATAAAATATAAAATATAAAATATAAAATATAAATATAAATATAAATATAAAAAAAATAAATTAATTAAATTAAATTAAATTAAAATAACTATCTACAACAGCCATAGGCAACTGCCTACCTAGGGTAACTCCAAGGGGGGCCTCAAGCAGCCATCTCGAATAGATGAATAGACAAGCGTTCATCAAGTCGCCGCGATAAAGAACGAAAATTCAAAGCGACAGTTAAACTAATAGCCAAAAATAGAGAAAAGGAAAAGAGAAAAAGAATTTCAAAATGTAATCCATTGAAACTAGCTTTATCCTCAATGCTTAGTAGACAGTCAACCAGGCCAAGTCCCATAAATCTCGGCCCAAACTCGCCAGCTGCTGCTGCAATGTGAACTAAAAACTAGTCTAGCCATTGCAGGGACCAATAAAAATGCTTCTGCCATACAAACAGAAGAAAGACAGAGCTGGAAAAAAATACATAGAAAATAAAACTGGAAAAAGAAGAAGGAGAAAAATAACTGAATTGAAGAAGGAAAGCCACATGTCATGGACTCTACACTTGAAAAGCACTAGACGCACCCAACAACTCCCAACCTGAGCTGCGTTCTCTCTGATAGATACAAACGACTTCATGACGATACAAAAGAATGATGATGATTTGCAAAAAACAACAAGTAGTAGAGTGTAGCCAGAGAGCGGAACTGACTGAAGGATACCCTGAAATAACTAAAAAAAAAAATAAATAAATATAAATTTATATAAACTAAAAGAAAACTAACTTGATTGAATAAATTTCAAAAATAAAAAAATATAATAAAAATAAAAAATATATTTTTTACAAATTTATATAATAATTATATATAAATAAATAAAATAAATTAGGTCTAGAAATTGGATTTCCTAATTATATCTACATTCTATTATTACGATATAATGTTAGAAAAAATTAATATTTATAAATATTATATATTAAAATTAATATATATAAAAATGAACTCAATAAAGTATAAATTTAAATATAACATTCCTCACTTATTACACTAACTGCTAAAAATATTGCAATCAAAACAATATACCCTGAATGTGCGTACAGGGTATCAGGGCCAGATAACGTCTGGTTTGGCTATATGCTCTGGGCCCGTCCAGGCGGTCCAGGCATTGAATTGGCTGTGCAAACGTTTGATAAATTGATGAATTGCAATGCTCAAGTGGCAACAGTTTAGCGAAGCAGAGATCGATAATGCGACGAGCAAGAGGAATGCGACTGCCAAATAGAGAGGGAGCAGGAGGAGGAGGAGGAGCAGCAGCAGCAGAGTTCTGTAGTGGCAGCTAGAGTGGAGGCACAACTCATTAGTTCATCAGATGCAGTCGAAGTCGTAGTTGAGTTTGTGTGTTGTGTTTACTTAAGTTTAGCATAAAAAATGAAACAGTCATGGAGCGTGAGTTAAGGGAATATACACATGCAAAGACATATATATGCACATACATATATATATTGTTTTTTCTCTTTATGCCCGTTTACCGGGAAGAGCTCATAAAAATTTATGTTAATTTCGTTTAGAGCCGCTGCTGCTGCTGCTGCTGCTGCTGCAACTGCATGCGTAATGAGAGAGGTTGTGGCTGAGTAAACAAGGACTGCGCCTAGACCTAGTAGACATAGTTCAAAATTGAAATAATGATTAACAGGCTGCAGTCAAAGTGGGGGAGTGGGCGAGTGCTGGGGCAACTTGATCCACCTACACGGTAAATAGAGATTTTCTAGAGATTCGTGCACTTCATGCAACAATTGAAAAGTTCGACGAAAAATGCCGTTGTGAAAAATGCAGCGTAAACATGTAAGATAAACACAGAACGAAAAGCAGAAGAAAACTGAATACTCAAGTGAGGCTGAGCAGCAGAGGCAGAGGCAGCAGCAACGTGAGCTACACAAATTAAGTGCAAGCGGAGACGCGCTGCAACGCGTCGTATGCGCAATTTGTTTATTTATTTGTATTTACTTTCCAGTCAATATAAGCTATGTGAATTTTTAGTGTACATAAAAAAAAAAAAAAACAAAGTAAAATCAAGACAAGACATGATAATAATAACAACAATGAGCAGCGAACGTCAAACGAGCAACGGTGCAAGTAAATAAATCAAATGTGGAGTTTCCACTGAAAATGGGCAAATGGGTCTAAATGGAAAATGGAAAATAGAAGTCAAGACGTGAACTTTAAAATAAACAAATGAAAAGTTTTTATTATATGGAATTGAAGAGCGCCGAAATTTGTTTAAAGTTTCGCTCCCAAACTGTATTTACATTGAGGGAGTCGTAAAGTTTGCGCTTTTTGTCAAAGTCAGAAAAAAAGCAAGCGAGCAGCAGCTCATCAACACCTTTTGTGGGACAGGTGAGCGGGCGGCATGGTAGTTCGCGTGGCAAATACGCAAAGCCCGTTGCACACTAAATCCACTTAAATTAATTGCAAAAGGTGATTACGTTGCTGTTTTGCCAGCACAGTGCCAACTGGATACTGGCAGCAGACAGCTGAGAAATGAAGCCAGGATAGGACGAAGTATATGCAAGGAGCTGGCAGGATGTGGCAGCAAACCAACCCATTTAACCACCCGCGTTCGGGTTATCAAGAAGCTGCTGCTGCTGCTGCACTGAACGCCATTTCTCAAATGCCAGCGGGCAAAGGCAAACAGCAAACACTTGGCTCTGGCAATGACTGCAAAGCTGCAGCGCCGGCTGCTCAAGGTAGGCAAATGCTGTGACTTCCTCGGCTTCTGGCTCCTGCCCAGTGTTTGCGCAGTGAGGTGGGGGGTTGGCGCAACTGTCGCTACATTTTTGCAAAGTAATTTGCAAAAGATGCCAAGACAAGGCGCTGAAGCAGGCGGCGAGAGCTAAAAGCAAGTGCCGCCAAAATGCAGTCAAGGATGAAACAGCAAAGGAGCTGCAGACGTGGCATGGTGTGAACGTGGCGCTGTCAGTGCTTGATTGCGTTTATGCGTAGCAAAGTTATCTGAATAACGGCAGTAAAAAATATTTAAGCTGCACAAAACAGAATAAATGTGTTTATGTTTTGATAAATTTGCATTATTGTGATAAAACTTGCAAATTACTATTACAAAATCCACAAAAAAATACCAAATGCAAATGCGTATTTTTGCGGTATTTTTTAGCAACTAATTAGCAATTGACCAATTTTAAGTGGTTTCGCGTTTTTGGCATTCTTCACAAAATATATCGATAACTTTGCAAATGATCTTAAATATGCAAATAAAAGCAATTGACATTTGCATTAGATTTTAAATGTAGCTTATAGTATGCTGATAATATAATAACTTAAATGGAATGCACACTGACCTCTTTACAAGTCATTTGAGTTTAATAATGCAAAGTTTCCGTTATCTTTATTCAACTCTTGTGGAATTTGCAATTTGAGCGTTTTGAGCCACGCATAAACTGCTGTCTCTCTTACACCCACACAACTTTCTCTACTTTGCTGTACGTGTGTGTATGTGTGTGTGTGTGTGTGCTTAAAATGTCATTAAAGCGCTGAATGGGCGTGAGCATTGAAAGCAAACGACTCTAACAGGAGTTGGGTGTGTGAGTGAGTGTGAGAGGGAGAGGGAGAGGCAAAGAGCAATAGCAAACTGTAGCGACAGCTCATAAAGACAGCGAACGCGGACAGCGGATTGGGCGGCGTCGGAGCAGATAAAAGAGATTCAAACAAGATTCAAAGACAGCCCAGCCGCATCATATCCTTAATCAGCGCCTCTTGGCTCACAGCAAAGCTTTCCCTGGGCGCTCCTTGTATATGAGTGTGTGTGTGTGTGGTTGAGTCTGATGGGAACAAAGAGAGAGCGAGAGGGAGAGCGGTATAGCTTCCGTTAAATTTATTGATAATTGATTATTGCTTCGTTAGGTCGCATTTGAGGCAGCGTTTGGCGAATTGGCTTCACGCTGTTGTTGCTGTTGCTATCAGCGTTGTTTGTTGCGTGTTTGTTGTTGCAAATTGAAAATGCAAATTGCTCGGCTGATTTGGCAGCTCCCGATTGCATTGAGTTGGCGCCTCCGACACACACGGCTTTTGCCTTGGCTTTTGATGTGTGCGACGCTTTGGGGAAAAACAAATTTTCATAAATTTTTAAAACAAACGGGAGCAACAGAGAGAGGAAAGAGAGCAAAAAATAAAAACAACAAAAAAGGGAAAAAAGAAAAATACAAACAAAAAGCGAGAAGCAGCAGAGTTGCTGTCGGATTTTTGTACGCCACTTTGTTGCCGCACTCGAGTTGTTGTTGTTGTTGTTTGTTGTTGTTTAGGACGTGCCTATGCGCGCTGCTTTGCTCACCTTTTGAGCTTTTAAATTATTTTCCAAGCACGTAGCCTCGTCGACTGTTTGCGTATTTAAACGTGCACGGGCATGTGAAGCGCATAGAGAGGCGCTCATCACGCGAGAGTGAGGGAGATAAAAGCATTGGATGGTGTGAAAAGCGCGTAGAGCGGCAACTGCCTTTGCCTTTAAAAGGATTTGCGCAATTTGCATGCAATAGGGGGAGCAAGAAAATCTTCCTTTTCATATACATTCTTTTTTTTGCTTTTTTTGTATTTTTGTTGTATTTTCTTGTGAAGGGTTCGGGATGTTTGCTGTGCCGCCTGCCCCCGTTGTGTTGACAAACAAACAGCGCCGCTGAGTGACGGCCAAGACAGACAGCCAGTTGGTAGCAGGATTTGCAAGGACAGCTTCCCTCGCTCTCTCTCTCTCTCTCGCTCTATTTCTCTGTCTGTGTTGACAATGTCCTTGCTCGCATTGTGGGGAGCGCCGCGCTCCGTACGTGACTTGCATTTTATTTTCTTCTTCTTGCTTTTTTTGCGCGCCCAAACTGCGAAAAACTCGTTAGTAATTTAGCAGACAGTGAGAAAACAGAGAACAACCAGGTTGGCCAAAAACTCCCATGTTTTCAAAGCAATCAAACGCTCGTCTATATTCATATGAAGCGCTCCAAATACAGCTAACTTAAAATACTAAACGAAAACCCAAACCCAATGCCAGAACTCTGGGTTCTAAAACCAAAACTAAACAAAAGCAACACAAACACACACACACACACACACACACACACAGGCAAAACTACAAACTGCAAATAATTCCATCAACACCACAAACTAAAAACGAGAGCTGAAAACGGCAATGCGAACGATTGATAGCCACTTGAGTTGCACACATAAAGCTGCTCTCTCTCTCTCACTCTCTCTTACTCTCTTTTACTCTACCCCTCACTCGCTCTCTTTCTGTTTGTGTTGCATTCAGTCTTTAGTCTAACCCATTGACATTGCACAGCGCATTGGGAGGGCTTTCGCACAGTGGGGCACAAACAACAGCAAACAGACAAACAGAGTGCGAGATTCAAGTGCAATTCCGAGTGCCTACACCCAAAAAAAAAAATACAGTATGGAAGCTGCAGCAGCAGGAGGAGCAGCAGGAGCTGGGCGCTTAGGCTGCTTAATGGCACAGCCGCAGCCGTCGAAAGAGTTATTGAAAATGTTTTATTGTGTGCATTTGATTGCTGTAAGTGTTTAGCTCCCACTGTGTGGGTGTCTGCATATGTGTATGTGTGTGTGTTTGTCTGGTGTCTAACTTATAAATATTTCAATAACATTTGAATTGCGCCTGGCTGGTGGCTCAATTGGTTTTGGGATTTTGGAACGAACGCAAATGGAAATGCACTTTCCATTGTGTGCGAGTGTCTAGTGCTTGGCCACTCCAAAACCAGCTCCCCGGCAATGGCCACATGGTAGTAGTAGTTGTTGTTGTTGTAGCTGTGGCACTTGCCATATTTGGACTAAGCCGAGCCAGCAGCAAATCAAAGTAAACTAAAGCCTAAAACCCAAATGTGATGCGATGCCGTTGGCTGTTTATGCGGAAAAGTTGAACGTGATATGTGAGAAATGGGATAAGAGAGATTGATAGAGAGAACGTAATGGAAAGAGAGAGAGAGAGAGAGAGATAGATAGAGAGAGAAATAGATAGATGGATAGAGAGAGAGATAGAGAGAGAGAGAGCGATAATAAGTTAATATATTCAAGAGACAGACAAAGAGAGATAGATTAATATGAGAGGTGAACATAAGCAGTATAAGCATGAGAGATTCTAATAAATATAATAATTAAAAAATTATTATAATATAATAATTAATATAATTTTTAAAACAAAAATATAATAAATCAAATTTATATTCTATTTAGTATTTAGGTTAATATTTTTGCCAAATTATATTAATATTTAGTGCCTTTTTCTAAATTAAAGCAAAAATTCAAACTATTCACATGAATAAGTTTTCGATTTCATAAATAAATTTGCTTAACTAAAATAAATCAGGCAACAAAATTTCTCTAATATTTTTCTTTGCTATTTAAAATATTTTGAAAAATCTCTGGTTAGGAAAATATTTTAATTAAATTAAAATTTATAGTAAAAATAAATTGAAAATTTTTCTCTAAACCAAAATAAGTCAAGCAAAAATAATATTTAACAGAAATGAGAATTCTAATTTATGATGGATGCTAAGAGCTATAATAGCATTCTATTCGTATTGTATTGTATTGTATATATTCTATTTATTTCTATAGAATTTTACAAATATTTCTATATAAAAATTCCAAATACGCTGAGCTTGGAGCTGAAATTTTTGGGTTCATAATTCATGTATTCAGGCACGCATAAACATGGAATTTTTCGACATAGCTCAATATGTTTTTTCTTTTTTGTAGTACATAACACTTTGGCACGTTCTATGAGGGCAGACTTTTCACTGTGTATGTGTGTGTGTGTGTGTGTGTGTATTTTAAAACTTTCCATCGAGTGGCCAAAAGAGCTTTGGCAACATCTTGTGATGCAATCGCTGCGGCATGGCTCAGTGAAGCCTGTGGCATGGCCTACTTTAGAGGCACAAAAGCTTAACTCAATTACCAGCGGCAGTTGCCACACGTGACTAGCCAAGCTGACTGCTGGCAGGTTAGCTGGATCAGGTGGGCGTGGCAAATGGATGAGGAGCGCTGTGTGCGAAGCAGCATCGCAGCTGAGTCGAACTGACCTGCTTAGCTGGCCAGGCGAGTTGCCAATAGCCAAGCAAATGAGCAGGCGGCACTCTCGAGCAGCCTTCAAGCGGGTCAAAGGACACTCAAACGCATGGTCCACACACACACACACACACACATACACACCGACACACAAATCCCTTTTTCTGAAAACTCATTAGCACAAATTTGTGCTCGGACCAAGTCGAAGTCTACCTTGGCACGCCCCAGCAACTGTGCCGCCTAATTTGGGGCGCAGACGAAAATTTATGCTGATTGTGCGGCAATTTACGAAAACTCAAAGCCAAAACTGGAAAATTGCAGCCGCCTCACGTACCAGACAACTAGCTAGAAAAAGGCTAAGAAAAAAGCAGAAAAACCGAAAACAAAAACCTGAAGCTAGGCAACAAATTTTCTATGCAATAAATATAAAGCACTCAGCCTTGAAATAATCAAAATCTTTAACCTTTTTTTTTCGCTCAGCTGCTGCGATATTTGATATTTTTTTACGGCCAATGAGTATTTTAGTTTTGGCATACGTTTTGA
Organism: Drosophila buzzatii; assembly: GCA_035045845.1. Lineage (NCBI taxonomy): Eukaryota > Metazoa > Arthropoda > Insecta > Diptera > Drosophilidae > Drosophila > Drosophila buzzatii. The sequence continues at coordinate 9,151 of JAWNOS010000489.1, forward strand.
TACAGCCTGTAGAAGAAAGGGTCTTTAAATTTCCAATCTGTTACAGTTCCTCACTCTATATATTTTTTACATGTTTCTAAACTAGTTTTTTAGTTTTATGCATTTATTAAAATTATTTAGAAATATCTAAATATACCTCGGTTGTAATATGGTTAATATACAGTTCGCAACACTATTGAGATAAATACTAAATACTGAATACTAAATACTGAATACTAAATTCTAATTACTAAATACTTCATACTGAATAATAAATCCTAAATACTAAATATTGAATACTAAATAATAAATAAAAAATAATAAATAAATAATAAACAAAAAATAAATAAAAATAATAATAAATACTAAATATATAATATATAAAAAATAATAAATAATGAATAATAAATAATAAATAAAAAATAATAATTATTTTATTTATTTATTTATTGTTACTAAGAATTAATTCTAAATAACAATTTTCTTTTAAGCCAGAGCGATAGAGGCCTTCAGGCAGAATAATAAATAATAAATAATAAATAATAAATAATAAATAATAAATAATAAATAATAAATAATAATAATAATAAAAATAATAAATAAAAAATAACAATTTTCTTTTAGAGCCAGAGCGATAGAGGCCTTCAGGCAGAATAATAAATAATATATAATAATAATAAATAATTAATAAAAAATTATAAATACTAAATAAATTATATATAATAAATAAATAATAAATAATAATAAATATATAATATATAATTAATAATAAATATTGAATATTAAATAAAATAGATTTCTTTAAATATGATTAAACCTAATAGACTTTAATCTGTTCAATTTTCCATTCAATTTTCAATATAACTAAAAAGTATTTCCATGTAAAACGACATGCTAAAGCGAAAGTCTTCTCAAGTAATTTCCAACTAATTCTACACATTTCCATTCCGTACCTCTAGAAACTCTTTTTAAATGGCTTTATCATGAGCCTCTCCATTTCCACTTTCTTAAAGAGCATTTAAATTTCGCTTTACCTCGCTCATTTCCATTTTTCTATTCTTGTTTCTAATAATTCTATTTTCTTATTGTTGTTGTTTCGCCCTTGCAGCGCTTGACTTTTGTCTGGTTTATTGAGTGAAGCTACCGAATAACGGTAAGTAACCTTTTCTTAACCTTTTGCAATACAGTCTATGCAAAGCAGTTTCAGCTAAGTGGGCGATTGTATAACCATATATATGTATGAGTGTGTTTGTGTGTGTGTGTATTTGGTAAGAGAGCTGGTCGACAAAGTCGTTTGGTTTCCGTTTCCGGCGTTGGCTTTGGCTTTCGCTTTTTCATTTCCGCCTAATAAACTACATAATTAAACTGGCAGCAATGGGATTAAAGGATTCCTACTGCCTGCTCCTGCTCCTGCTCCTACTCCTGCAGCGTCATGTGGTATGCTGAATCTTTCGAGCTACTCAACTTCAGCTTGGCCGTGGAATATATTTTTTGTTCGTTCGTGCTGGAAGACTCACTCCATTAGGTTGCCACATGGCCGACCCCCAGCCTTTGCCACGCCTTCTAGGCACGCTCCAAGTAAAGTTTCGTCGGCGAATTAAGCTAAATTAATTTTTGTGCTTTGCTGTTGTTTTCCTCGTTGCTGTTGCCTTAGCTAGTTAAGTCCTTTGACTTTTGGCTCGTTTGATACATATCTTCCCCCCTCGCTCTCTCTCTCTCTCTCAGTCTTCCTCTTCCACCTCTTCATATTAAATTAATGATGTGTTTTATGCTGTTGTTGTTGCTTTGTCGAAAGAGAAAAAATCACTGCAATGCGATTTAGAAGGCAAAGCGCAACATTAGCAGTAAATAAAATAGGATAATGCGGCAAGTCGACCGCAAAGCCAAAATCCCAAAAAATATGTATAAAAAAAAAAAGAAAAAATTGCAAAAAAATAAATACTATATAAATAAATAAGAAGGAAAGTAAAAGCATATAACCGGAAGGGAACAACTGCAGCAACGACAGCCAAATGCGCTGCAAAAAAAATATATATAAATAAATAAATACAAAAAAAATCTTAGAAAAATGGAAGACTTTTCTATTTAAATTTAAAAAATAAGTAAATAATAAAAAAAATTAATAAATTAAAAACAAAAAATAAAAAAATAATAAATAAATAAAAATAAAAATAAAAATAAAAACAGTTCAAAATTAATAATTTAAATAAAATGTGTACGACAAAATAATTTAGAATTCTAAATATAAAATACAAATTAAAATATAAAATTAAAAAAAAAAAAATAAAGTGAATAAATAAAATAAAAAACACGTAAAGAATATTTACTTTAAGACAGATTGAAAAAAAATAAATAAATAAAACATTAAAAAAATGTAAAGAATATAAAGAAATGCAATTAAATAAATTATATATAAGTCTATTATAAAAAAAAAGTAACAAACAAAAAATAATAATAAAAATAACAAATAATATAAAATAAAATAATAGTAAATAAAAAAATTAAAATTAAAGACAAATAAATAAACTAATTAATTCATGTAAAAATAAATTTAAATAAAATTTTTAAAAATAATTAAAAATGAAGTATAATAAAAAGAAATAAATACAAAATATTTTTATAAATGTAAACGATATAATTATATAATACAATTAAATAAAAATCCTTAATATTGTGTTTTAAATATATAATAAAAATATATTAATAAATTTTAAAGATATAAAAATAAAAACAATATGTAAGTTTTATTAATTTGAATTATTTAGGCTTCGCCCACGAAGGTAAATGCTTAACTGAACTTTGAATATATTTAAAAAAATGAAACATGTTCAAAATGTTTACAAAATAAATGCATAAAAAAATAATTAATTGGAAATTATGATATATTCATACTACCCATTCGATAGAGCATTTGGCAAGACCAGTTCTGTTCGCTCTATTTTCATTTTTTTTTGGCAACCGAGCAGCTGCAGCAGAAATAGTTTGTGACAGGGTTGAGAGCATAAAGGACAATTGTTGTGGCTGCTGCTGCTGCGAGAGTTGAAAGGATTATGCGCTCCTAATGCCAAGGCGCTCGTTTTACGCCCGTTCACTGCTAAGCCTGGCAATTTTTCATGCTAACCCCATGTCGCATGAGCCCAGTCCAGAATAGCCTCACGCAGTCGAAGCACCTGGCTTGGGCGAAAACTCAAAACTCGAGACAGAGCAACACGCACAGACTTCATATAAAGCGGCTACACTTAAATGCAAACAAATAATAATTTCTTGTTCTTTTCTCGTTGCTGTTGTTGTTGTTGTTGCTGTTGTGTCTTTGTAAACAATTTGTTGGAATTGCTCTTGAGAAGAAATCAAAGCAAAAACAAGATTTGTGTGCTTCAAGTCAACTGTCGATGCTGCGTCGACGTCTGGTCGCCGTCTCCTTCCGACTTACACAAATGTTTTGACAAAACGCCTGCTGTTTCCACATAAATATTTATATATGTACAAAGCCTTGCACAACTGCCACACACACACAAGGATACACACACACACACTCTGCTTGGGCTGTTTATCGCGGGCCTGGCATCTTTACCTGCAGCGAACATGATATGTGAACCAGGCACCAGCATCTCTCTGCTTGTTGCTATATCTTTAGCATCTACTCCTCGACACACACATACACACGCACACACACACATGCTGGGTGTCATGCGTATACAAATTTGTTGTTGGCTCCTTGGAAATCGAATCCACAAAAATGCAGTTAAATAAATTACAAACGCTCTGTCACCCAACAGTCGAGCGGTTTTGGGTTCAGGCCGTGCCTTGAGGTTGGGGCGCATGTCGCGGGATTATCGCCCGTCGGGCATCGCCTGACCAGAGAGGGAGAGGGAGAGAGCGGAGCGCGGGGCAGCAGCTGAGCCAATGATTACGTTGATTATTCTTATAAGAATTTTTCTTATTTTTAAATGAATTTTGTCGTCTGGCCGCCTGAGCTGAGTGGAGCTGCATTTCTGTTCAGCTCTGTTCTGTGTCTCCCCTTTATCTGACTTTTGCGTGCTAATGAAATAAATGCCTGGACAGCCAGCTCAAGTTACCCAAACATGAGCAATATGTGACACAGACAGAGTGTTGCAGGCTCTCTCACTCACTCACACACTCACTCACTCTCTCTCACTCTGTCTGCCTGGCTGTGACAGATATAAAATCAAGATACAGCCAAAGGAGCGAAGAGTAAAAAACTGTATCTTAAGTTATGAGACATTCGAGGCACATAAATTCCTCAACGTGTGTGGGTTCAAATATATGGCATAGCATACACTATAAAATACACACACACACACATACAGAAAGTAAAGTGTTGTGCTGAAGGAGTTCTACTAGTTGCATATTTCAACTAAGAAAATTTGTTTCATAATATTTTTACGTTATGTGAATTGATGGAGAAGTAGTGACTTTTTGCTTGTAAGAGACAGAGGAGAACAGCTATAAATATTATTATAATTATGTTATTAAATATTAAAGTCTTCAGATATAATATATAAATTGAGCTGTTTAAAGTAAACTTGAATATGGACTCTTGAACATATACACTGCGAGTCTTCGGTTAGACGCACTGCATTTTTCCTTAATATTTGCTTTATAACTTTCATTTGGATAACAATTTTTATAAAGTGGATACACCGAAATCTTCGTTATTCATTGAATCTTCAAGTATAATAAAAATATATCAATATAAAAGAAAATGTAATAACAAAATATCTGTTTTTTATGCATTTTATGAAAACTGATCAAAATAAAGCACTTTTTTTCCAGCTCAGTAGAATAGACGCACTTTAACTAATTAATTTTTTTTTAAAGAAGAGAACTTTACTCAAAGCATTACTTTTAGTTTTTCTAAATAATAAAATAATAAGTAAAAAATAAAAAATAATATCAGCAATGAGTGCGGCCTCATTTATTCGAAATAAACTCATAGATGATACAGTGAGTTAATAAAACTCAGCGAAATCTCGCTCCAAGCAAGTTTAATTACAGCCGTTAGTGACGTTTGACAATTTTGTTTGGCAACCAAGACATGCCTAATCAATAAATAAAACTTATTTTTTTTTTACAAAAATAATGAGTGTGTCTAACCGAAGACCCGCAGTGTATATACACAGTGCAATAAATACATATTTTTGGTATTAACTTGTTTCAAACCAAGTGATTAAACCAAGTTGATTTTTGCTGGAAGCTCTAGAGCTAAATAATTTATTATTTAATAAACTAGTTAAGAATTCTCTTGCAGTAGCTAAATATTTATTTACAACAAAAATTATTATTTAATAAATATAATTTGATTCTTAGAAAATAGAGCTGCTTACATATATAAAAGCGAAAGTGTTTTGTTAAGGAAAGTTAAAAAAAAAAATAAATAAATTAAGCAGATTAAGTCATAGTTAATTAAGTAACGATTGCAAAAAAAACAAGTAAGAAAGCTCTAGTCGAGACGGCTACGAGATACCTACGAGTGTTCATGTGAAATTTCAGCTCTTAGCTTTTGTAGTTTCCGAAATCTCGACGTTCATACGGACGGACGGACGGACGGACAGACGGACAGGGCTCAACAACTTATTTTTTTCTGCTGATCAAGAATATATATACTTTATGGGGTCTGCGACGTCTCCTTCTGCCTGTTACATACTTTTCACAAAACCATTATACCCTGAATTCCTATTTTCAATGGGTTCAGGGTATAAAAAAGGAAGCAAATGCTATATGCAGAGTAGAATCTAGAAGCAATATCTCCTCTTTCTTCTGCTTTAAAATTCTTAACAATTTTTTTTTTATTTTATTTTTTTTTAATCTTAAAAAATCATATTATATAAAAACTTTAATGTTTTAAGCACTAAGCATTCCAAATTAACCTTACAAATATTTACTATAATTTTTTACATTTAATTGTCTCCCAAAGTTCTAGCTCTTTGGGAAAGACGAAGTCTTTCTTTGAAGTCTTTGCATTTTCAACTTGCTGCTTTCAAGTCTGCCCAAAACGAAATCGATTTCCCCCTGAGAACAGAGCACTTGTATTATAATTTCTCTCAACTTGCGCTTGCTGCGCCAAGTGCGACGACAACTATTATTGAGACGCCCCTCGCCCATGAATCATACCTGGCATCCGGTCCAGTGGCAATTGCAATAAGTTAACGCTGTGAACGATGCCGCCTACTTAATTATTAATTTCGCATTTACCACAAAACGATTATGGGCCAGAGCCCAGGCCAAGAGCCAGCCAGAGACCTTGTCTAAGCAAACTGCCAGCGAGTGAGCGTTGCGTTGCGTTTTACCATTTCCTCAATTGCATAAATCGAAAATTTGTGCTTTGGCGCGTGTCACGAATAAGCAAAGGAAATGCCGATCCCAAGGTCCCCAATGAACGAGAACTCCTTCTCTAATTTTTTGAGACAATGTGACAAGGATGGAGTTGCTGTTGTTGTTGCTGTTGTTGCTGGCGCAGTCTGTTTGTCACCCAAGTCATTTACATGCTCCGCTCGCGTACGTGACTCACATATAGTTATAGTCTGATATATATATAGAAATGTATATATATATATATTTTTGAAGCTTTTTGGGGAATTTGACTGCGGCTGCGTCTTGGCTTACATTTGATGAAAATGCGAGCGAGGCGTTGCCTGTCCACTGGGAGTCATTGTCGTCGTTGTCTCTTTCCGTCGTCGTCGTCGTCGTCGTCTGGCTTCAAGTGAGTCACGCAGCGCATCGATAAAATATTTAAAATTCATTTCTAAGCTTTTAGTAGTCAACGACTCAACTGCTTCACTTCAGTCCGCACTCCACACTCCACTCGCTTATCAATGCTGAGGGCTCAGCCTATTACTCAGTTGGGTCTCTCGGCAATTGCTTGAGATAAACGCAAGCCAAAAACTGCAAATGTCGACGACGACGACAGCTTGGCCCAACTGCAGCTCCTTTCGCTGCTATCTCTCTCTCTCGAGTGTGCATTGATTTATGTGCGTGCAGTCGACGTTGTCGTGGAAGCCAAATGCCTCTGTGCTTAGCTAAAGGTAAATAGAAATACACTCGCATTGCTCTGCGCTCACCTGGGCCAACTTCATCGGCCGCCTGCGCCTCCCCCTCCGGCCAACCGCAATTTACGGTTGCAATCGCACTTTATTAGTTTTGCTATTGAATTTCATTTTATTGCATTTCCCCATACGCAATCCATATTCTATATACATATCTTTCAAATACTCTTCAATAAGCCACACATTGGCGACCTCTCTCTCTCTCTCTCACACTTTAATTTTCTCTCGCTCTCTCTGTCTCTTTGATGCGTGTTGTCATAAATATCTCGACTGTATATTATTCTAACTGATAGCGTCACAGGCATGCTTCTTAGCTGAAGGAGCTTGCGGCGCGTCTATTGCATTTGCCAACTGGAATATACTATAAAATATTATTTCGATTTATTTTTATATATTTTAATTTGAATTTATCATAATTGTTATAAAAAATAAAAATAAATAAATAAAATATATATATATTTAAAAAATAAATTTAAAAATATATACATTTAAAAGATATTTAAAAATATATAAATACAGTTTGTCGACATTAAGTTGGCTCACTGAAAAACAAAATTTAATTTTAATATATAATATTTAAAAATAAAAAATATTTAAAATATTAATAAAATTGAATATAATATAATAAAAATATAATTTGAATATATAATATTTAATAATAAAAAATACTTAAAATATTATTAAAATTTAAAATTATATAAAAATAATAAATAATTATTTAAAATATATCAATACAAATTTATTTAAAAATATTAAAATTTAATGCAAATCTTTAATGGATTTATATATAAATATATTTAAATATATTTATATAACAATTTAAGGCATTTAATTGATTTATATAAATATATAAATTGATTTAAAAATTTAAAAATTTAATGCAAGCTTTTAATTGATTTATTTAAATAAATAAAATTTAAAAATATAAAAATTTAATGCAAGTTTTTAATTGATTTATATAAATAAATAAAATTTAAAAATATAAGAATTTAATGCAAGTTTTTAATGGATTTATAAATATATTTAAATATATTTATATAACAATTTAAGGCATTTAATTGATTTCTATAAAAATATAAATTTATTAAAAAATTGATTTATATAAATAAATAAAATTGAAAAATATGAGAATTTAATGCAAGTTTTTAATGGATTTATATAAATATAAATATATTTAAAAATATAACAATTTAATGCAAGTTTTTAATGGATTTATATAAATATTTAAAATTAAAAAATACAACAATTTAATGCAAGTTTTTAATAGATTTCTATAAATATATAAATTAAAAAAAAAAAAACTTTTTAATGCAAGTTTTTAATGGATTTATATAAATATATTTAAATATATTTATATAACAATTTAAGGCATTTAATTGATTTATATAAATATATAAATTTATTTAAAAATATAAAAGTTTAATGCAAGTTTTTAATTGATTTATATAAATAAATAAAATTTAAAAATATAAGAATTTAATGCAAGTTTTTAATGGATTTATAAATATATTTAAATATATTTATATAACAATTTAAGGCATTTTATTGATTTCTATAAAAATATAAATTTATTAAAAAATTGATTTATATAAATAAATAAAATTGAAAAATATGAGAATTTAATGCAAGTTTTTAATGGATTTATATAAATATAAATATATTTAAAAATATAACAATTTAATGCAAGTTTTTAATGGATTTATATAAATATTTAAAATTAAAAAATATAACAATTTAATGCAAGTGTTTACTGATTTTGTGGAATTGATAAAATATCTATATAATTTAAATAAAATGCTTTTGATGCCCTAAACTCATTATTAATTTTTTACAGTACGTATTAATATATTAAAATTTAAATTTAACAAAAATAAAATAAAATAAAATAAAAATAAAATAAATAAATAATATGAGCTTCAAGTTGTTTCTGTCTTGGTTGACAATGCATATTAGAGAATAATAATATAAATAATATTCTCTCTCTCTCTTTCACTTTCTATATATATATATATATACTATAAGTTCACTTAGCGCATACTACATCTTAAATAATAAACTATTAATTATATTAATTAATATAATATAAATATATATATGAATATTCACTCTAGCATAGTTCTGCTTCGACTCTTCAGCTGCACTGCAACTTCCTCTCACTCTCTTGCATTGCTCTACATCCCTTCCCCTCTCCCTCTCCCTCTCCCTCCCTCACTCTCTTTCTCTTCAAGTGTATTCGAACGTCGATCAATGGCATTTAAATTTCTTCACATTATTATCATTTGATAGTTTATATCCACACAACGAGTGCAATTGCTGTGTGGCCTCTGGGCCCTGGAACTCTGCCTGCCTGACTTCCCTCGCTCCCTGTGTCATACATATACAGTATCTGCAGTCTGGTAACGCACTTCAGTTCAGTTCAATTCCTTTGTTGATTTTTCTAGATTTGAAGCACTGATTGTGCGCGTTTTACAACCGGCTACGCCCCGGCAAGGTGTGAATTGCAGTTGCTGTGCTGTGGCCCTAAACCCATAACTGGCTCCGGCTCTGGCGCATTTTGATCGACAGCTTGCCTAAAACTGTCAACGTGCGTTTAGCTAGTCTCCCCCCTGCCTCACCATGCCTCTGTCCCTTCCACTGCCCCTAGTTCCCTCTCGTTGTGCCTTGGTTTTATGGCGCATTTCTTTCGATTTCCAACGATTTATTTGAGTTAGCTGCCGCTCGATGTTTGCACGCTTGCTGTTTGTTGTTGTTGTCGCCATGTTGCGCTATCAAGCGGTTTATATCGCAGTTGCCACTACATCAATATGTGCGTATATATATGTATGTACTCTATATACATATATACATACATTATCTAGCCGCTGACGCTTAGATTAAGATTATTCTTTTTGTTCCTTTTGGCAGTTGCGCCCTGAGTGACATATTTGTTGGCTGTTTTGGCATGTCAATAAATGTATATATCGATATACATATACATATATATATATTTAGGTAAATATCATAAATCAGCATGTCAGGCATGTCAATTAGACAATATGGCGCTCATTCAATCAATTATATTGCAGCTCTTTAAATATATAGAAATGCATTAAGTGGAAATTGTTGAAAGTTTTTCCAGCTACAACTTTCTCAATATTGTTTTTTTTTTTTTTTTTGTGTTTCCCCTGCTTAAACTTTGACTCTCGTCTCGCACATTTAATCAATTTGCCATAAATCACATGCCAAATCAGTTTCACAGACTTTCACAGCTTTGCTTGGGGCTCACTTCAATCATTTGCCTGCAGCTGCATGCAAAATTGCTTAACTATATGGAAAATTGACAAGTTTTGACTGACGCTGACAGTGCGGTCTCTGTACCTCTCTCTCTAAGAAAATTTTATAAATATTTTTGTATAGGTATGTGCCTTGACATAGCATAGCGTGTTGCAGCACATTTCTAGCCAATTTAACGAAATAGAAAAAGTTTCTTTGCGTTTAGCAATCGCCGTCAGACATGACATGACTGACGGACAGAGAGACAGACAGACAGTGAGACAGAGAGTTGATTGAACTGCAATGGCATTAGCCCAAATTGATTAGAAAATGGCGAGCAATTTGTCAACAGTTACTCAAACGAGCCATAATATTGTCTAAACAATTTTCTATAAATCAATGCGACGCCGTCTCGCCGACAGGATGCAATCAGCAGCAGAAACGACCGCAGAGCCAGACGCAGATGCAGGCAGACGCAATGCAATGTCACTTTAATGTCAATGTCGACGTTTCTAATGAGTGACAGACTGCCGTGACCTGAGCTGGCCGCAGCCACGGCCGCGGCCCCGTCTCGAGCCTGGCTTAGTGGCATTCGACCTGCATATCCTACAATTGTGCTATGTGTGTGTGCTGCATTTCCTTTGTCAGGACAGCATCCGCTTAGGCGTTTCGTTTTTCTTCTTTTTTTTTTTGTTTTGTGTGAAATTGGATTTTCACAGCTGGGAATGCATTTGGTGTATTTAATGCGCTTTATTTCCATTTGTCATGCTCTTGTTCAATTTGTCACAGTAAGAAAAATGTATTTACAATTGAATAATTTCAAGGCTCATCATCTCTGCATTCTTCTCTTAATTGCAAATCGTCCGTCTTTAGTCAGCCACGCATATTTCACTCCATTTCCATTTCCATTCCCATTTTGGTTTTGCACGTTTTCGACACCTTCAATTTGGGCTGTGCATCGTTATGCTATCGCTCAGCTCAACTTCCGTTGGCCATTTTGCTGTCGAGTCGTGTAATTTCCTTTGCCTGCCACTAAACTGCATGCGGTTGATGACAGATAAAACTTCCCTCCCCACAAATGCTCTTAACCGCAAATATCCCAACGAGCCACATGAATAATTCCCAATGGCAGTTTCGCCTATCCTTTCATTTCAATTTCCCCCTCTCGCTTGCTGTTGCCCAAAATGGCCGACAGAAAACTTGTGCAAATGCATTGAATGATTTATTTGGTGAGATTGCTTCAAATAGTCAAACACACACACACACACGCATATACAGTTTACATGGAGACATACGCAAGCTGTCGTCCTCTCTGTCTCTCTCAGCTCTCAACTTGAACTGCGTGAGAGTAATCAAACATCAGTTGGCGTTTGCGGTCGACAGAGGGCGCCCTTTTCAGGCTTTGTGCATTTTAATTGGCCGCTGCGAATGCTTGTGTGCCAAGTGTTTTGATTGCTTTGTCATTGCCGGCGAAGCGCGCTAATCAGCGCTCTCCTCGCTCTCTCACTCTCTCACTCTCACTCACTTGCTTACTTTCGCAGTCTGTGTGTAAGAGTGAAGCATTTATTAATTATAAATGCCTTCGATTGCTCAAAGCGCACGATAGGCGGCGCTCTAAACGCTTAACTTCATAACAAAAGAGGGTATATTAGGCAATGCATTTGCATGCGAACTGAATGCCATAAACCCAAGATACGCTATAGATACGCTATAGAGATACGCTATACAGATGCATAATAAGAGAGTTGTATGCACGTCTACTAAAATTTGTTTGCAAATTGAAATGTGAATATTAATAATAGTTTTGCAGGGTATCTTGTTGGTCGTCTACTCACAACTAATTGCCGCATTTGAACTTGTTGTATGAACTATTTGCCATTGATTTCTTTTGAACGCATCAAAGTTAACATCGCAGCATGCCATTGCAGTCCATTGAAGCTGAAGTGAATTTCTCTGGCAAAGCGAGCAGAGCAAAAAGCATTTCAATTGAGATTTATTGCGGCGTGTAGGAAGGGGGAGAGGGCAACTAAGGGGCGGGGGTTTTTAGGTGGGCTGTTGCCTTTGCATTTTGCACTACTTTAGAGAGAACTTCACGCGCCAGCAGAACCAAACAGAAGAGACCCAACAGAAGCTGTGCCTTTAGTTAAGTTTTAGATTGAAATTTATTGTAAAGTCCCATTCTCTTCCTCTCTCTCTCACTCTCTCTCTAACTCCCTCTCGCACTCTTTCATTCTTGCTTTGGCCAAGTCAATTCCTTTGATTTGTGGCGCTTTTGCGTGCAATTTTTTAAATTGAAAATCACTGCCTGCACAATCCTTTTTACATCCTGCGAGCTCTGCGTACAGAGCGCCCAAATGAATTCGTTTCGTTTCGTTTGGCTACGCTCTGGTTTTTGGCATTCGCTTCAGTTTTATATTTTTTGTGAAATATGCAGAGCGCGTATTTACTTTTATCGTGATTTATGCGCCACAATTGATATTGAGGTTAATAAATTGAAGACCGAACAGAGCTGGAATCACAGAGCCAAATGGAACGCGTCTACAAATTGAGCTCAAGTGCAGCAGCCAAGGCGTTTTCAATTCAATTTCTATTTCCATTTGGATGTTTTCAACAATTTTAAAGTTCATTTTATGGCTGCCGAAAAGGTCATTTGGAACTAGTTAACCCTTTTTTCTGTTCTGGGCAAGCATTTTTACAACTTTGCTGACCTTGACAAACGGTTGACCGCGATTGCGACTTTCCGTATGATGTTCACAGGATGTTCGGGTTCCGCTATTCCGGCTAACCTTTTTCAACTTCTTCTTCTTCTATTCGTTGTTTGTATTTCCTTTTTAGCCCGAAAACATTTTGTTTGTGCACCGCCCAGAGGTTAATGCTTCTTGTGTGTCTTTGACATAACTCTTAAACAGTTCTGTTGCTATCTCTCTTTTGTCTCGCTCTCAGTCTCTCTTTTTTTTGTGTATCGTAACTTGAATTTGGCTAGGTCAGCTAGGTGCTAAGTGAGCTCTCAAATACTCTAAAACAGCTGTGCAAATGCAAATGTTACAAGACACAGAGCGACCTCCAATAGTCGAATTCTCAGCTATCTAAATGTTGTTAGATTTGATGATGCAATGAAGAGAGAGAGAGAGAGAGAGAGAGAGAGAGAGAGAGAGAGAGAGAGAGAGAGAGAGAGAGAGAGAGAGAGAGAGCTACAGAGAGAGAGAGAGAGAGACAGACTTCTAGGTTCTGAATTGATTTCTTGTTCTTCTGATCTTATTTCCCCGAAAAAAGTTATATATCGGTAATTCTCCAGAAAAGTCAACTTTTTGTCACGTTCGACACTTTGGTTTTTTGTAATTATTTTTAAAATGCATCAATTTTAGTGCTGAAAATGGCAAAAAACTTAATTATTTTGACAAATAGTTAAATATATTGCTCTTGATGAGTACTAAAATTAATCCGTTTTCAAGATAATTACAAAAAACGTGACAAAAAGTTGACTTTTCTGGAAAATTATCCATATATGATCTGGATTTCATTCATTTCAGTCAGTTAGCCTCCCCTGAAAAGAGAGATCTATATAAAAACTATGAGTCATATATGATCCAAATCAAATTATATATACGCAAATTTATTTCTTGAGTCTTATCTGAGAAAAGAGAAAGAAATTCTATATATTTTATAGAATTTTTAGATGGAGAAGATTAAAAGATTATATATTAACTGCATTTGAGTTAAGTTCTATTTAATCTCAGTTAGAAGAGAGATTTTGGGGATATCTATATCTCATCATCTACTGATCTAAATCTAATTCAACATATGTAATTAATAACTAAGTCTTTGACCTATCTAGGTATCTACCCATAATGCCTGGGAGTCCATGAATCATTATGTGTTTTAAGCTTTATTCAATTCAACTATGAGTCATATATGATATAAATTTTATTAAAAATTCTCCTTTAAGCATGAGCATAATACATATTTGAGATAATATGAGCGTCGAGTCTTTCAATTTCATGCAATCCAAGTTTTCTTTAAGCTGATTTTGATAAGTGGCTCATATATGATCTAAAAACGCAATTAGTTTCTTTCATAAAGATGACAGATAAGTGTCTCATAGATGATCTAAAACTCAGTTAGTTAATGTTTATGTTATTCTATTAGATAAGTGACTCATATATGTTCTAAAAACGCAATTAGTTTCCTTCAAAAAGATAACATATAAGTGACTCATATATGATCTAAAACTCAGTTTCTTTCAAAAAGATAACATTTAAAGCTAAACTATGAAGTTAATGTTTATGTCTAAAGCTATACACACTTTCTCACAATGTAAATCACGTTTGGCCATAAACTTTTGATGATAATAAAAGCCAAGAAAGCGGGCCGAAACTTTATGCCAGCTAGCTCAACACCTCATAAATATGATTTTAATCGATTTGCATTGTCAGAGGTGAATAAATTATCTAAAGCCAGAGTTCAAAACGCAAAAATTTATACAAATATGCAAAAACAATGAAAAAGCAATCAAATGATAAAATGTTTAGCCAAGCCACAAGCAGTGAAAGATATGGAGGGAGCGGGAAAGGGAGAGAGCTAAGTAAATTGCAAACTTTATATACGAAAAAACGTAAAGTTTATTTGCAAATAAACGAGCAGCAAAAACTGTGCAACTTGATAAAAGGAACCAGAACTGGAACTAGAACTAGAACTAAAACTGGAGCCAAACTCAATGCAAAGTGCAAACAATGCGAGTTAATGTAAAAACACGATGCTAAACGCAGCCAAACTTTGCTGTCGTTTGTATAATTTTCGACTAGCTATAGCTAGAGGAAAAAAAAAAAAAAAAGAAAAAAAAAAAAAAAGAGAGAGAAAAAAAGAGAGAAGAAAAAAAAAAGAAAGAAAAAAAAAAGAAAAAAAGGAAAAAAGAGACAAGGGGAGAGCAAAAGAGGAGAAGGAAAGCAAAAAGAAAGAGAAGAAAAAAAAAAAAAAGGGAAGAAGAGAAGAAGGAGGGAAGAAGAGGAAGGAGAGGAAGAAGAGAGAAGAGAAAGGAGAAAAGAGAAGAAAGACAAAAAGGGAGGAGGGGAAAGGGAAGAGAAGGGGGGAGAAAGAAGAAGAAAGGGGGAGGAGCGAAGAGACGAAAAGAGAAAAAGGAACAGAGAGAAAAGGAAGGGGAGGGAAAGAAAGACGAAAAGGAAAAAGGGGCACGAGAAGAGGGAAAGAGAGCCCAAGGGAGAGAGGGACAGAGAAGGAAAGAAAAAACAAAAAAAAGAAAGGGCGAAAAGAAAAGAGAAATCAAACAATAAAAACAAAAATAAAAAAAAAGAAAATACAAGCGACAAAAGGATAGAAGAGGAACCGACCCACGACAAGGAAAGAAAAAATAACAAAAAAAAGACGAGCAAGCGAAAAAGGCGAAAATCACAATGAAATATATATGTGTATATATTTATATGTATATATGTGCATATATTCTTTTACTTCTTCCATCGCTAAACGTTTGCATTTGTAGAGCTGGTCAAAGTCCGTTTGAGCTCTGCCTGCCTTGCCCTCTGGCATCTCCTGCTATTGTTATTATCTGATTTCGCAACTGCATTGGGGCCCAAGTCGCTGCTGCCGCTGAAATCGAAAACCCCAGCACGAGCAACTTTGGCTGCCTCAGCTGCTACTCCTGCTGCTGCTGCTCTGTCGCTGTCTCTTGTAGCTGCTCTCTCTCTCTCTCGCTCTGCCTTTGGCTTTGGCAGAGTTGTCGCTCGATTTGGCTGCTACAGTTGGTTGATTTTCGCATGACTACCTCAGCCAGTCAGCTCAGCCCCTGGGCCCTAGAGTCGCCTCATGTGGCATGTTGCACATTCTTTGCGGCAACTGCAATTGTTCCGCATAGTTTGCGCCAAACTTTTGCTCATTTGTTCAATTGGAAATTTTAGTTTTTTATTTTTTACATGTTTGGCTAAATGAAATTGGCAACAGACTGAGCTAAGTGAATTGCATGGCACACATTTCTCGTCCAACTTTGACCACACTGCGAATGAACGCATCAATTGTGCAAGGACTCAATAAGTCCAATGATTATGCATTTGAATATATATATATATATTTTACTGTTATACCATGAGCAATCAGCTCTATATGCGTCTGCGCCTGTCACTTTGCTTGGCAATAAATTTTCATATTTTTCCATATTTTTTTTTCTTCTTCTTTTTTGGGCCACCTTAGTCCACTTATCTATGCGGGTTATCTCATTTGACTCCACTGACATGGGTTTATCTACATACGTCGCGTCTCGCACACTGAGCTGACTACACATAATTAGCTTTGCTTCACTCTGTAAAAATGGTGTAAATTATTTGGTCGATTCATCGGGCCCCCCACCTCCAGCTAACCTTCCCCTCTACACTCCACACTCTCAGGCGTTTATTGCCCTCATTAGAGTGGCATCGAGTGCTGCTGTAGCTGTTATATCTTAATTATTTTAATGGTTTATTATGATCCGCATGCATTGCAGCTCTCCCTCTCCCTCTCCCTCTCCCACTCTCTCTCCCTCTCTCTCTCTCTCTCGCTCTCGCGTGACAATTATTATATTTCGTATTGTTTTTCGAACAGTTTCGATAATGATAAGCGGCAATAATAAGAATCTATATGTTATTATTATAATGCTGTGTTTGCCATAAATTGTTTGTATTGCGAATTTCTGAGAAAAAATGACAATGCAGGCGGGTGTATGCAGCTGCAGAATATACTCGTTCAAAGAGACGTTTTATAGAGGAATTTTTTAGGAATCAACTGATCAACTTGATAACTCTGAAACTATGTGAGATATAAATAGAGCGCTATATATATTATGGAGATATTTGAAGTAATATATGTATGTAATAGGAGGTATATATTTGTACTAAAACTAAGGAAAATATAGATATATATATTGATATAGATATAGATATAGATATAGATATAGATATAGATATAGATATAGATATAGATATAGATATAGATATAGATATAGATATAGATATAGATATAGATATAGATATAGATATAGATATAGATATAGATATAGATATAGATAGAGATATAGATATAGATATAGACATAGATATAGATATAGATATAGATATAGATATAGATATAGATATAGATATAGATATAGATATAGATATAGATATAGATATAGATATAGATATAGATATAGATATAGATATAGATATAGATATAGATATAGATATAGATATAGATATAGATATAGATATAGATATAGATATAGATATAGATATAGATATAGATATAGATATAGATATAGATATAGATATAGATATAGATATAGATATAGATATAGATATAGATATAGATATAGATATAGATATAGATATAGATATAGATATAGATATAGATATAGATATAGATATAGATATAGATATAGATATAGATATAGATATAGATATAGATATAGATAGAGATAGAGAGATAGAGAGATAGAGAGATAGAGAGATAGAGATATAGATATAGATATATATATATATATATAGATATAGTTTGTTTTATGTTTTTTATATGTAATAGATTTGTAGTAAAAGTCCAGAAACTTAAATAAGTATATTATTATATCGAAGACTTTTATTGGAATCGTGAAAGCTAAGGTTCTAGTAATATCTATAGATCAATCGATACATTGTGGTAATAATAAATATAATAATAAATATAGTAGTAAAGAAAATGAAAGATATATGTAAATATATAATGAGAGACATAATTGTGATTGAGGATCACTAAAAAGTTTGCAAT